>JARHVA010006437.1:0-497500 GCA_037957365.1 Torreya grandis | reverse complement strand
ATTGAGGAGGGAGAAAAGCTTAAGATCTCAATCTCATTATTCTAACTACATGTGTCAATCGTCTAGTCAATTCCTTTTTCCATATTACCCATGATTTTAAAATGTCTCTGATCCTAGCTCATTAAACCTTTTCTTGTAGTCATAATAACAAATATCAATAATATCTAAACATGGACTATAAAAATAACATAATTTTTGGCCATTTTAGTCCACACCAAGATTTTTCCTAGACATAGAGGATGAGCAAAGTTCTTAATGAAGCAGTGCCTCAAACACTTAAAAAAATGGGGTCTAATGTTACAAAGTAAGAGAGAACAGTAATTTCTCATAATGTTTTGATCATTCAAGGGCATAAACTAGGTTTCACAAATATTAACAATCAATCAAAACCTTGAAAAAATAATCAAAAGATGAGATGTGTAGGTTTAAGAACAAGACCATCCCTAAGACATCATCTAGAATTAAATGAATAGTTCACTTGTGTATTTAATAAATGCACCTAGGAATCTCCCATGAGATAAAGGATTATAGTGGTAGGTAATTTTTCATGCCAAAATCATCCTCTCAAAGTTCCATGTCTATGTGAGCTTTCTATATTAGGTTATGAGCATTCAAAGTTGGTCATGCAGAGCAAGACATTCAGGTGATTATCAAATTCAAGCCTTGACAAATAGATATTTATATTTAAATGATTAGTGATAGGCACACAAATTTCATGTAAAACACATAGGTCAGCTCACTTGAACATTATATAAACACACTTATAAAGCTCCCAAAACCAACAGATCAAGTGGGCACTGTATGTTCAGTTTCAAGAACATTTCAAGAAAATTTGGTGCCTCTATGACTTTTTAATTTCTAGATCCACACCTTCAAAGTTGGTAAAAAAATGGTAGATATTCATGCAAATTCTGACTTTAAGCTATGGAAAGAACAATTAGGATCTTAAATTGTATGGTCATGTAAATGTCAATGATGGTCATAGACATCAAATTTAAAACACAATAAATAGTAATTTGTTTTCAAATACAAAAAATTCCAATGCTTGGCATTCATTCATACCAAGGGATATCGATAGTGTGAGATGATTCAAAATTTCAAATAGCTTGAGAAGACACCATGTGGAATAAGTGCATAAAGTAGGAAGACTGATAGTGTATCCTAAGTGTAAATGTAAGACTACTAGGTGGCACCAACTCAAATAGAGTTGACATGTCAAGCGAAGGATTAATGGATTTCATTGAATTGTATTGATCAAGATCAATGGGTTATAGATGGGTCAAAATGTCAATAGGTTAAGTTAGATATCGATAGCCAATAAACAAAGTCAAACCAAAAGAAGCATTTTTGATGGGAGTAAGCAATTATTGCATAAATCATCTTTCCACTATTAAAGCTTGATAAAATGCCATGGATAATACATATCCATGTATTCAAGTATTAAGAACATAAATGGATGCCATTAAAGCTAAATATAGACCTCTAGTTCCTAAAATTTGTATCATGCAGGGTTATTTTTATGACTATGTTCACCATTCTTAAAGAAGGATCACTATATATGGTGAATTATTAGTTCTTACAATGACATAATGGGTCTATTTGGAAATATTTAGATCAAGAAAGAGGATACGTATTCTATAGGTCCATATTGACGTAGATACTATGGGAAAA
Organism: Torreya grandis; assembly: GCA_037957365.1. Taxonomy (NCBI): domain Eukaryota; kingdom Viridiplantae; phylum Streptophyta; class Pinopsida; order Cupressales; family Taxaceae; genus Torreya; species Torreya grandis. The sequence goes on along the minus strand of JARHVA010006437.1, from coordinate 495,829 downwards.
CCAATAATCTTATATTTTTTTCCTATAGAATGGACCTATGATCTAAACATAGAAATGGAGCAGATACATGATTAACGAAAAGGGTCTCATATATCAATGTGGATATATCATTGATAATGTAGGCACCAACTACCATTCATGGCATGAAATTGTCAGCTTCAAGATTTGAGAATTTAATCCTCATGAGCAAGTGAAGTGGGCTTAATGTTCCAAGGTGGTGAACTGGTGGTTGAAGAAGTAGTTAGAGCATTGATTATACTCAAATAGACTTTGTCACCATGCATAATAAACCCTTGTATTCTAGTGGGATCTCTCAACCAATGAAATTACCTTGAGGACTATTGGAACAAAAAGAGGATAGTTTGTTGATAAAGATTAATCCTAACTAGAGAAATTCATACATAAAGGAAAAAAATCAATGAACTACCATCTCAATTCTTGTTAATGATGACTCTTTCTCCACTCTCCTATGCATGTTCCCATCTCTCTCTTTCTCCCTTACTATTATATATAAATTATTTTTAGCCCAAAAATATATCCCTCTATTCCATCTCTTGGGCATAATTAGACTCTACTAAAATTGACCTTGTAAACTCTTGAGATAAATAAAACACTATTTAGTTTTCATTATTTTGGTATAGTGTGTACATGTTAGATTTATTTTCATAAGTGGTAGAAATATATCACTTATCAAGTCCTGATCTCACCTAGTTACTAGTTGATATTGTTGTGTAGGTGATGTTTAGTTTTCAAATATCTTTTGACTGAGGCTTGCATGTGGACACATTGACTAGTTAGTGTCTTGTATTAGACCTCATAATCACTTCCCTTATCTTTTGGTAATTTGGTGAACCTCTACATGAAATACAAATGCATGAAAGATACTTGGAGTCCTAGATTTGGTCTTTTTATTGTCTCATTAGTGTTTAATAGGAGCTCAAATGGAGTGTTTCAACCATCTTTTAGGTCCATCACCATAGTTACATTAGTTTTCCATTTCAAGTTATCTCTCTCTCTCCCTCCCTTTTCCCTTGTCATTAGTAGGTTTTAATGGTCTAAACGAGCTAAATGATGTATAAGATGAGCTAACCTTGTTAAAAATCCTAGAGGTTTGATCCCATTATAGGATACCCATAGCCTAAGGCCATTCCCATGTTGAGCTCAATTTGGATAAGAGGATAGGAATAATCCCCTTACCTAGATAGGGTGTATTCTAAACCTCTAATAGTTTTGACTTGCTCGATGGGAACGATGTCTAAAAGAGTAGGAAGATATTGGTGTGTCTTTCCTCTGATCAAATTTTAGAAGCAAGTAATTTATCACCAATGGTGATTCTAAATCAAATCTCTTAGTTATGAGTAAAATAAGTATGTCTTATTGAATATTTTAATTAGTTCATGCATCTCATTTGACATATGAGTTTAATATCAATAGATATGGTGAATATCCCTATTATCCACCTCTTTATCAATAGCTTGAATTTTATCTTCATGATCCATATGAGATTAATAAACTGTACCAAGATTACTATCAAAGATATGAGGAGCCTTGTTAAGTTTTTCATGATCATTATTATCAAGGGAATGGATCTTACCTTCCTCATGATCCTAACAAATAATATGAGGACCAATATCAGTCATATATGCAATAATATTGCCTTAATCCTTTCTATGGATAGAAATCTAATCATAATATTTCCCCTTACCAACCATATCAATAGCCACCCACACCAACACCTAAGTGAACCTTACCGAGATTTGACATGTATACACTAGAATTATGCTCACAAAATTATTATGGCCAAGATGTCTCTATTCACTAGATCCATCATGTGAAGGAGTTATTATAGAGAGTGAAAGAAGAATGGGCACCTATTGAGAGAGAAAATTAGAAAAATATCTTAGGTGAGATGATGAATGTAAGTGGTTACATTGAAATCATTGATTATAAGTTAAAATACCTTGAAGAGAAAAATGTACATCTTTACCAATCTTATGTACCTTTATATACACCACCTTAGGCTTCTTATCTGCCACCCATTCCTCCCCAAGAGATTAGTCCAAGTGACCCTTTGAGTATTCCAAGTTCTTCATATGTTTCTCAAACCTTTCCTTCCTTTAAATCTATCCAATAAATATTTCAAAGAAAGAAAGAGATTATTTTGGAATAGGCTACTATTGGGATCCAAAACTCCATCTTTCCTCAAGAAACCCTTATGAGGTCCTTTAATTTCCCAAGTTTGGATCAAGTGGTGAATTCATAGAAAGTAGGATATGAACCTATGAAAACCTCTCTCATCCCTCCTCAAGAGTCTTCTTGTGTTACTTATCTTCATCAAGCCAATGACCACCTTAAAGAGAATTTATTCTAAGATAATATAGTAAGGCAAATCAAAGAGTTGGATTTGAAGACAAGGAAAGAGGAGGAGAACTAGAATCAAAAGGGAAAAGAAGAACCTCTATCTTTTCCATCTTGGAACCAAATCATGCAGTCAAGAAAATCCAAAGTCATTGAATCCCCATCCATCCCTCTTCAATAATATAGGTCATTTACATCTTGGAAATTCATCCAGAGTAGTATAAAAAATAAGGAGGACATGACTAACAAAGAAAAGTAGTTGTACCAAGGAGGTATCACATTTATCTCATCTCTCTTGGAGTCATCCCAATAATATCCAACACCACTCCTTGAAAAGGTAAACAATGAAATCCATGTTGAACTCATAACTAATAATGATGGATTATCAGATTCAAAAGAGGATATCATTATTGGAATGCCACTTGGTAAGAGAGCATGTTTCAGTCTTTAATAATATCAATGAAGATGAGTTGTAGGAATAAGTGCAAGATGGAGATGAGATCTAATGGAAAAAATTCTTAGATTTGCATCAAGAGGTTATTTCTCAAGAACCTATTGATTAAATATCAATTATCCAAAATCAAGAGTTGGAAGAAGATAACTCACATAGAATGATAACTGAGATAGAGAGCATTATTAAAGAAGAAGAAAATTGGAAACAACTACACCATGATTTCATGATTGATGTTGATGAACTTAAGATGACAGACTTAGATAATTAGATATTACAATAATTTAAATCTTTATCTGAGGATTCCTTCAATGTTTTGGAGCTTTCGGAAGGTAGTGCTACTCTAGGGATACTGAAGCATAATGAAAAATATGGTCTTGATGTGGGAGAAACCCATGAGATATTGGCACAAATGGAATCCATGGATGAATTTTAGATATATCCTATTGAAAAGGATCAAGATACCCCAAACTGATCTTATATAGCTTGATCAAAGTGAAGAACATGAACTTGATGACCTCATACATTAAGAAGAAAAGATTGAAGAAGTAGTGGTTCTAGATTATAAGGAGGATAAATGTGATTGGAAGATACAAATGAAGATTTTCCAAGATCTTAAATACCTCTACCAAATTGAGGGTCAAGTATTTGAGAAAATGAACAAAGAGTTTCCCATGGAGGACAATGATCAAAATTGAATAGAATATGCAAAATTCCTTGATGAGTTTGAAGAACTTGCAACTAAGAAGAGGCTTAATTTCATTGAGAGAACCATGGAAATCAAGAGTGTGTCTTGTTAAACCATAATTGGAGGTTGTAGTTAAGAATTCACATGAATAAGTTAAGACTATTTGGATGCACATAGCCAATCTATTTGGAGTTCTTTGGTTCTCATTAAAAATCATACCAATAAAGTTGGTAGATATAATAAATAAGAAAAAGGCATAAATTACAAGGGTCAAGGAGATGCATGCCTCATTCAATTCCTCATCTCATGATGTAGGAAGGTCATCAAAATTTCCTTTTAAACCAAGAGGAAAGGTACATATAGTTTTAAGCTATACATATTAGGGTAGTTTTGTTAAAATTAATCTAAGTGATATTCTGACACATATGTTTGTTGTCACTTTTATAGATTAGTTTCCTTTCAATAAGTGACTTGGGAACTCTATCTTGTTTAAGCTATTATCTTGTTTTTTCAACAAGTCAAGGTCAAGATTGATGGCTCTTGATCAATCTTACTGATCATGATCAATGGTGTGAATATGGTTCAAAAATTCAACAAGCTGAGTTAGATATCAATAGTCAATAAATAAAGTTGAACCAAAAGAAGCATTTTTGATGGGAGCAAACAAGCCTTGCAAGGATCATCTTACCACCATTAAATTTCAATCAAATGACATGGAATAGACATAGCCATGTAGTCAAGTATTATGAACATAAAGTGATGCCATTAAATCTAAATATGGACCTCTGGTTCATAAAATTTATATCATGTAGGGTTATTTTTGGGATTGTGTTCACCATTATTAAAGATGAATCCATATATATGGTGAATTTTTGGTTCCTACAATGACATAGTGGGTCTATTTAGACCTATTTAGATCAAAAAAGAGGCTATACATTCTATATTTTTGCATTGACATTAAGACTATAGGAAAATCAATAATCTCATATTATTTTTCTACCTATAGAATGGATTTATGATCCAAACATGGAAATGAAGTAGATATGTGATTAATGGAAAGGGTCTCATTTATCCATGTGGCTCTATTAAAGACAAAGAAAGAACCAAATTAAATTCATAGAATGACACTATCAATTACAAGATTCAAATATTTTATCCTCATGAGTAAGTCAAGTGGGGTTAAGTCCCAAGGTGGTGAACTAGTGGTTGAAGGAGTAGTTGGATCATTTATTCCACTCAAATAGAATTTATGACCATACATAAAAAACCCTAGTCCTCTAGTGGGATCTCTCAACCAATGAAAGGATCTCAAGGACTATTCGAATAAAAGGAGTATATCTTGTTGATAAGGATTATTCTTAACTAGATAAAGGCATGCATAAAGGAAAATAATCAATGAACTACCACCTTACTTCTTGATCATGATGAATCTTTCTCTACTCTCCTATGCATGTTCCCATCTCTCTCTTTCTCCATTTTTGCTATATATTGAGGTTTATGAGCCCAAAAAATAGATCCCTCTCTTAGTCATGACTAGAATTTTCTAGAATGAGCTTATAAACCCTTGAGATGAATACAAGACTATTTTCAGTTTTCATTATCCTAGTATAGTGTGTACATGTTAATTTTATTTGAATATGTGGTATAAATCTCTCCCCTATCAAGTCCTAATAGCACCTAGTTAATAGTTGATCTTATTATGTAAGTAATATTTAGTGTTCAAATATTTTTTTGATTGAGGCTCACATATGTATATATTGACTAGTTAGTGTCTTACATTAGACCTCTCCATCATTTCCCTCAACTTCAAATCATTTGGTGAACTTCTACATGAAATATTGATACATAATAAATACTTAGAGTCCTAGATCTAGTCTTTTGTTTATCTCATTAGTGATTAATAAGAGCTTAAATGGAGTGGATCAACAATATTTTTGGTTCATCACCATTGTTAGCTTAGGTTTCCCTTTCAAGTTTTCTCTCTCTCCCTTTTATTTCATCATTAGTAAGGTTTAGTGGTGTAAATGAGCTAGATGATACATTAGAGGAACTAGCCTCATTAAAAATACTAGAGGTCTGACCCCATTATAAGATACCCATATCTTGAGGTCATTCCCATGTTGAGCTAGATTTGGGTAAGAGGACCTGAATAATCTCCTTACCTAGCTATGGTGCAATATATACCTCTAATATTTATGGCACGCTTAGTGGGACCAAGGTCAAAAATAATGGGAAGATCTTGGTGTGTCTTTCCTTTAATCAAATTTTAGAAGCAAGCAAGATAGTACCAATGGTGACTCTAAATCAACATTCTTAGATATGATTAGACTAGGTATGTCCCCTTGAATATTTTAATCATCTTTAGCATCTCATTTTACATATGAGGTTAATATGAATAGCTATGTTGAATATCCCTATTATCGACATCATTATCAGTAGCCCCAATTTGATCCTCAGAATCCATATGATTGTAATTACCCTTACTAAAATTCTTAACAAAGCTATGAGGAGCCTTATCAAGTTTTTCATGATCTTTATTATCAAAGGAGTGGATCTTACCTTCCTCATGATCCTCATGAATAATATGAGGACCTATATTAGTCATATATATATATATAAGAGTATTTCCTTTATCCTTCCTATGAACAACAATCCCATCATAATATTTCCACTTAAAAACCCTATCAGCATCCATCCATACCACCACTTAAGCAAACCTTAGTGAGCCTTAACAAGTATGCACTATAATTATTGTCACAAAATTATTTTATCTAGGATGCCTCTACTCACTAGATCCATCATGTGAGGGAGTCATTATAACCAGTGAAAGAAGAATAGACACTTGTTAAGAGAGTAAATTAGAGAAAAATCATAGGTGAGATGATGGAGTAAGTAGGTACATTCAAAGCATTCATAATAAGCTAAAAGGCCTTGAAGAGCAATAGGTCCAACATTTCCAATCTTATGTGCCTTCATATATACCACCTCAACCTTCTTATGTGCCACCCATTCCTCCCGAAGAGACCTCTCCAAGTGACCCTTTGAGTTTTCCATGTTCTTCATATGTTTATAAAACCTTTCCTTCCTAGAAATATATCAAATAAAGAAAGTGATTATTTTGGAATGGCATACTATTGAGATCCAAAACTCCATCCTTCCTCAAGAACTCCTTATGAGGTATTTTAATTTCCTACATTGGAATCAAGTGGCGAAGTCCCAAAAAGTAGGATCTAAACTTATGTAACACTCTCTCATCCCTCCTCAAGAGTCTTTGTATGTTCCTTATCTTCATAAATCCACTAACCAACTTAAAGAGAATCTATTAGAAGAGAATATATTGAGGTAAATCAAACATTTGAAGTTGAAGACAAGGAAAGAGGAGGAGAACCAAAATGAAAAGGGCAAAGAAGAAACTTTATCTTTTCTATCCTAAAACAAAATCATGTAGTCAAGTAAATCAAAAGACATTCAACCCCTATCCCTCCCTCCTCAATAATTTAGGTCATTTACATCTTGGAAAACCATCTAGAGAATTATGTAGAAGGAGGACATGAATGACAAAGATGAGCAGTTGGACCAAGGAGATGCCATATATATCTCATCTCTCTTGGAGTCATCCCAAGAATATCCTATGCCACTCCTTGAAGAGGTAAGAAGTGAAATCCATGATTAACTCATAAATAATAATGATGTATTTTTAGATTCAAAAGAGGAGATCACTATTGGAAGCCACTTCGTAAGGGTGAGCATGTTTCAGTCTTTCATAATGTCAAATACAATGAGTTGTAAAAACTATTGTAGGATAGAATTGAGATCTAATGGGAAAAATTATTAGATGTGCATCAATAGGTTATTTATCAAGAACCTATTGATCACATGTTAATAGTCTAAAATCAAGAGTTGAAAGAGGATAACTAACATAAAAGTACTGCTAAGATAGAGAGCATTCTTGAAGAAGAAGACCATTGGCAATAGTTGTACCATGATTTAATGATTTAGATTGATGAACTTAAGATGATAGTCTTAGATGATGAGATAATATATCAAATTAAATCTTTGTTTTAGGATTGAATTAATGTTTTGGAGCTTTAAAATAGTAGTGCTACTCTTTGGATGCCAAAGCAAAATGAGAAAGATGGTCTTGATGTGGGAGAACCCCATGAGAGATTGGTAAAAATGCAAGTCATGGATGAATTTGAGGTATATCCTATTTAAAAATATCAATATAGCCATGAAATTTATCTTATCTAGTTTTATCAAAGTGAAGAACACTATCTTGATGACCTTATACATCAAGAAGAAAATATTTAAGAACTAGTGGTTCTAGATGAAAAAGAGGAGAAAGGTGATTAGAAACTACAAATGAAGCTTTTTCAAGAGCTTTAATATCTCTACCAAATTTAGGGTAAAGTACTTAAGAGGATTAATAAAGAGTTTCCCATGAAGGATAATGATTAAGATTGGGTAGAATATATAGAAATCCTTGATGAGTTTGAAGACCTTGCCACCAAGAATATTCCTAATTCATTGAGAGCACCAAGTAAATCAAGAATGTATGTTTTGTTAAACCATAATTGGAGGTTGTATTTGAGAATCCATATGAATAATTTGAGACTATCTAGATGCAAATAGCTGACCTATTTGGAGATACCTAGTTCTCATTGACTATCATGCCAATCAAGTTGGTAGATATAATAGAGAATAAGAAGGAATCAAGACCAAGGGTCAAGGAGATGCATGCCTCATTCAATTCCTCATGCCATGATGAAGGAAGGTCATCAAAATTTCATTTTTATCTAGGATTAAAGGTACGTATAGTTTTAAGATGTACATATTAGGCTGGTTTTGTTAAAATTCCTCTAAGTGTTGTTCTAGCACATTTGTTTATTGTCCCTATTATAGATTAGGTTTCCTTCAATGAGTGCCTTGGGAACTTTATCTTGTTTTTTCCTTTTTTGGTCCTTTGTTTATTTCAAAAGAGGCTATCTAAAGGATTAGTAGCTAGTGTTGGATCTAGGTCAATATTGTGGACCTAAGTAGAGACTCCATGCCTAATAGACTAAACAAGGATAATATTTTGGGTTATCTAAGAATAAAAAGCATGCTTCCCTATGAGTCACCAAAAATGTTGACCATTTTAGCCCACATACCAATATTTTTCCTAGGTAGAGAGGATGAGCAAAGTTACTAATGAAGTAGTGGATCAAACACATAGCAAAGAGGGTATAAGGTTACAAAGTAAGAAATAATAGAAGGTTATCATAATTTTTTAAACATTATAGATAATAAACTAGGTTACACAATACATAAGAATCCATCAGAACCTTGAAATAATGATTAAAATATGAGATGTATAGATTTAAGAACTAGACCATCACTAGGATGTCATCTAAAATTGAATCGACCCATTGAATTATGCATTTAATAAATTCACTTGGGAATACCCTATGAGCCAAAGGATTATAGTTATATGGAGTTATTCATGCCAAGATCATATATTTAAAGTTTCATATCCATGTGAGCTTTCTAGCTTAAGTTATGAGCATTCAAAGTTAGCAACTCAAAGAAAAACATTCATGTAAGCATTAAATTTGAGCCTTGGTAAATATCCATTTATATTCAAATGATCAGTGACAAGCATGTAAACATCATGCAAAACACATAATTCAGCTCACTTTAACATTTTTTAAACATTCTTAGAAAGCTCTCAGAACCAATGGATCAAGTGGGCACAATATTTTTAGTATCAAGAACATTTCATGCAAATTTGGTTCCTATGTAACCTTTTAACTTCTGGATATAAGACTTAAAAATTGGTCAAAAAATGGGAGACATTTGCATAGACATCAACTTTAAACTATGGAAACAACCATTAGGGTATTAAATTTGATGATCACATAGACATCAATGATGCTCACATACACGCCAAATGATAATCACACAAATGTCAAATTTAGACCATAGTAAATATTTATTTATTTTTAAATGCAACTAGATCCAATGGTTGGTATTCATTTGTACCAAAGGAGATGAATGGTGAGAGATGAGTCAAAAGGTCAAAGAACTTGAGAAGACACCATGTGGCATAAGTGTGTAAAGCAAGCAGGCTAACAATGGATCTTGAGTGTAAATATAAGACTACCAAGTAGCACCATCTCAGATAGAGTTGACAAGTCAAGGGTAGGATTGATGTCTCTCATTTAATCATAGTGATCAAGATCAATGGTGCATGAATGGATCAAAATTTCAATAGGCTGAGTCATATATTGACAACCAATAAATAAAGTTGAACCAAAAGAAGCATTTTTTATGGGAGTAAATAGGTCTTGCAGGTATCATCTTATCACCATTAAATCTTGATCAAATTTTATGGAGTAGACATATCCATGCAATTAGGTATTAAGAACATAAAGGGACACCATTAAAGCTAAATATGGACCTCTGGTTCATAAAGTTTGTATGATGCAAGGCTATTTTTATGATTGTGTTCAAAATTCTTAAAGAAAGATATGTATATATGGCAAAAATTTTATTCTTGAAATGACATAATTGGTCTATTTAGATCTATTTGGATCAAGAAAGAGGATATGTAGTTTATAATTCTACATTGATGTCAAGGCTATAGGAAAACCAATAATATTATATTGGAATTTCAACTATAGAATGGACCTATGATCCAAACATGGAAATGGAATAGATATGTGATTAATTCAAAGGGTCTCATCTGTTGACATAGATCTATCATTAATAAAGTAGGTACCAACCACCATTAATGGTATGACACTGTCATTTTCAATATTCAAGGATTTGATTCTTATGAATAATTCAAGTGGGCTTAATATCCCAAGGTGGTGAACTAGTGGTAGAAGAAGCATTTGGAGCATTGATTCCACTCAAATAGACTTTGTCACCATGCATCACAAAATCTTGTCTTCTAGTGGAATCTCTTAGCCAATGAAAGGAGCTTGAGGACTATTAGAACAAAATAAGGATAGATTGTTTATAAGGATTAATTCTGACTAGAGAAAGGCATATATGAAGGAAAAGAATCAATGAGACACTACCTCATTTCTTGATCATGATGACTCTTTATCCACTCTCCTATGCATGTTCCCATCTCTCTATTTCTCCCTTTCTACTATATATAGAGGCTTTTGAGCCCAAAAATTTGATCCCTCTATTCCCTTTCTTGGGCATTACTAAACCCTACCAAGATTGAGATTTTAACCACTTGAGATGAATAAATGACTATTTTTATTTTTCATTGTTCTGGTATAGTGTGTACATGTCAATTTGAGTTACATATGTGGTATAAATTTCTCCCTTGTCAAGTCTTGATCTCACCTAGTTACTAGTTGGTATTATTATGCAAGTCATGTTTAGTGTTCAAATATCTTTTGATTAAGGCTTGAATGTGGATACATTGACTAGTTATTATCTTGCATTATACCTCTCCATCACTTCCCTCATCTTTTGATCGTTTGATGAACCTCTGTATGAAATATTGATGCATGATAGATACTTGGAGTCCTAGATCTAGCCTTTTACTTCTCTCATTAGTGTTTAATAGGATCTCAAATAGACTATATCAATAATTTTTTAGGTGCATCACCATTGTTAGCTTTGGTTTCCTTTTCAATTTATCACTCTCTCCCTTTTCCCTAGTCATTAGTAGTTTTTAGTTGTGGAAATAAACTAAATGATGTATTAGAGGAGCTAGCCTCATTAAAATTCATAGAGGTCTGGCCCAATTATAGGATACACATAGCCTGGGATCATTCTCATGTTGAGCTAGATTTGGGTAAATAGATCTAAACAATCCCCTTATCTAGCTAGGTTGCAATCTAGACCTCAAACAATAATCTAAATTGTACATAATGTTAACATGATATATCCAACTTATATAATCATCGGTAATGACACTAATCAATAGATATATAATTAAGATATAAATTTAATATAGTTTCAAAACTATAATGCTATCTATAGTAAAAAATCTAAATAGTCATCAAATCAAGAAAAGTATGCTAAGTCTTATAACTAGCAACCATTGTATCTCAAGATTAGGTCATGACATCCTCCCTCACTTAAAGGAGAGCCAACCTAATGAGTACTCAAAACAATCAAGGGTAATGTTTCCTAAACAATTATTTGTTTTCTAAACAATTATTCATATTCCCAACTAGAACTTATTTCACTCAATTAGACCAATTATACCAAAACTTGTTGAATATCTATATTTTACAATTTAATGTTCTAGTGGTCTAGAATCATCACTATATTTAGATGCATATATTCCTCTTCCGTAACCTAGATATTTTTCCAATAAAAGACATGAAAAAGATTAGGTACATATTTCCTTAATAAAATAACATGTAAAACATCATGGATTAGGGATAGAAAGGGGGAAAAGATAGTTGGTAGGTAATAGGACTAATCTTATCCATAATGTTAAATGTTTTGACAAAGCATGGAGCTACCTTGGAATTTTTTTCAAACTTAATTGAACTTTTTTGAGGTCTAACACATAAAAACCTTATCACCCATAACAAATTCATAAGGTGTTATTTTTTTATCAACATAAATATTTTGCCTATTCAAGGCAACTTTTAAATTCTAATGTATTAAGAATATTTTCTTATAATAATATTTTAGTACTTTAGGGCTAATGTTGGATATATTTTATAAACTATCTTAGATAAGAAAGGTCTTGCATTTTATTTGATATAAATATTTGAAAAGAGCCATTTTTAACACAAAATGATATGAGTTATTATAGGAAAATACAACTAAATGGAGATAATCTTCCCATTTAGTTTGTTGATCGATAACATACATTCACAAAATTTAATCAACCATTGTTTTGAGTCTTTCTATTTGACCATCCATTTCTAAGTGGTAAGAAGAACAAAAATTCAATTGAGTGTAAAATTTTACAGTCAAGGTTCATGGAAAAACTAACATAAACAACTTATCTCGGTAAAAAATGATTATTTTAGGCATCTCATGCAATTAGACTCTATTTTACAAAATGATCCACAAATATGGAAGTGTCATTTGTTAGATTTCCCACTATGAAATGGCCAACCTTACTTTCATTATTAATTACAACTAAAATGGTGTTATGTTTACTATGATATTTAGGCATCTAGTAATTAAATTGATGGAAATTAAATCATACTTATTATTGGGTATATCATGAGGATATAAAAGACTGCTAGGGTGACAATGTTCATCCTTAAGACGCTAACATACTAAGTATTTTACCACAAAATTGTTGACATTGTGCCTCATGCTAGGAAAATGTGTTTTCAGCTCTTGTCTCATTTTGGTGACACCTAGATGAGTAAAATGGGGAGATGTATGCTCTTATTACATCATAAGATTTTTCAAGTCACCTAAATTGGGTACAATTTTTTTATTTTTATGCCTAAAAAGGCCATCTACCTCAACAAAAAAATCAACAATCTCTTTTTCTAAAGGCTCATCATCTAATCCTACACTTCTTGGTAATATTTATTAGTAAATTATTATTTTAATACAATAGTTCTAAAATTTCCCTATAGTATAGACATGGCAACAAGGCACATGCATTGGTTGAGTACGTCAACAACACGATTTTCCTTGCCCTTGATGTAAAACATGTCCATGTCATAATTAATAATAAATTCCAACCATGTTCACTAGCATGCATTCAAATAACCTTGAGAAAATAAGTTTTTCAGGTTGTGGTGATTAGATTTCACCTTAAAAAAATTTCCTAGTAGGAAATGATTCCATTGTTTTAGAATGTACATGATGGTATCAAGTTATAAATCATGTACCAGATAGTTATTTTCATTTTCCTTGAGCTTTCATGACTCATGCGCCACCACTTTACCATCTTGAGTTAATATGCCATTAAATCCTTCCTTAGAATCATCTAGCCAATTCTTAAAGTTACCACTTAGTTCAGGAATAATCAAAATTAGAGATATTGTCAATAACACTTTAAGCTTTTGGAAAGCTACTTGACGTTGAGGTGTCTAATAATATTTATTATCCTTACATTGCAAGGAAGTGATAGGATTAGATAGGTGAGAGAAATCTTCCAAAAATTGATAATAATACCCATCCAACCCCATAAAATTATGCACCTCATTTAAATTAGTAAGAGCAAACCATTCTTTAATAGATCAAAATTTAGATAGATCTACAACAATGCCTTTCTTATAGATGATGTGTCCCAAATAGTGTATTTTAGGTTGGTAAAAGGCACATTTAGATATATTTACATATAGTTTATGTTGTCTTAACCTTTACATAAATTCCTTAAATATTTATCATGTGTAACTTAATATTTTGAATAAAAATGTGTATATTTGAGAGTTGTCAATGATTTTATGGTGACGCCATGAAGGTGTCTAGGTGAGTGGATGAAGTGCCTTGATAGTCTAAGTGACAATGACAAAAGTATGTAATGTGCTTGTCTTAGTGTGCTTAATTTTGGCTTGGTTGATCTCCAAATTTCACATGGCTACAGATGATTGAGGATGAGTATGGAGTATTAAGCATGTGCAGGGGATCATATAAGTGGTTTAATATTATTTGAGTGCTTGTGTAGATGAGTGGATTCCATTTAGTTGATCATTATTTTCATCTATACATTTTGGGTTTAGTGGTAAAAAATTTGAATAGGTATTTTTCTAACATCATTATTTCCATGTGTGGATAATTCAAGGGGATTTGGTCATATGATTATGATCACATTAGTCCCTAGTTGATGATATGCACTAAATCTCAAGTCATACGATGAAGTGTAGTCAAATATATGTGGGTGAAAAGTTGGGTTCTCAGGCATTTTGACAAGTGTTTTCTATGTTTAAATAGAGCTAAGTAATTATGTTGATGATGTTAGAATTCTAATACATGGAGGTTTTAGGAGGAAATAGTCTCATGGGTTGTTTTAGTATTATGCCTAGTTCTTGTGTGTTAAATATCAGGTCATGCAATTAAGCAAAATAAAAGATATACAAGAGAAAAAATGGGCTCTCATGTAGTTTGACATTATTTTTCCATACTTAACTAAATTTACATAAGCCAAGAAAGAGCTGAGTAAGTAGTTTTTTTATGGTATATTTCATACATGTGAAGGTGTGAGGATAAAATGATCATATGGGTTTGTTCATTTTTTTCCTAATTGATTTTCACTAATTTTCAAGTCATGCAATGAAGAGCATAAAAAGATATGCATGTGCAAAGTTGGCCTTATAGAAAATTATGAAAATTTTGGCTCTGTGGTATAAAAATATGAATGAGAAAAATAATGGAATTATATCTCACACATATGAAGGTTTCAGAAGCATTTTGACACATGGTTGGATCTCCTATGTGAGGCAATCACATGGTCCAAATTTGAGAACATTCGAGTGAGCAAGGTAAAATATATGACTATGTAGAGTTGGTCTTCCAAGAAGATTATAAGGGTTACCATAGTTATTTCACAAGGTAAAGTTTGAGCAACATTGACAGGGCATGTTCCTCTAAGATGTTATGAAGTAGTGAGATGGTGTTAAGTGTTCAGTGTTTGATGGTGAGTAGAGATAAAGATCAATCTTATTCCAAGGATAAATGGTGAAAGGGTGATAGTATAGCTATAGATCAATAGTGCCCATAAAATTCAAGAGTTTAATGTGAGTATTTTCTAGCATGACTAAATTGAGGAAAATCACAAAGAGATTGATGAAGTGTATGAGGTTAAAGCTACCAAATTGCATGAGATGAGGTCAACTATTCAAAGGTTAACATTTAGGCATTGGCATAATATGAGTTAAAGTTTGAAGAAGATTGATGATGTGTATTTAATCTAAAGTAGAAAAGACACGAGATGATAGAATAGTGTTTGATTTTTAACTATCATAGTTTGAATTAAAATATTTAAATTTAACAAAGGAAAGACCAATGTCCAGTTTTTGGGCCATAACTTTTGATCTATGTAGAATTTCACCATGAAATAAAAAGTGAATTTGTAGAAGACTCTATGGAATATCTATAAATATTAATTTAAAGATTTTAAAGTGTGTATAATCATATATATTGAGGTTTAAAGCTGACTATGTGTTTTAATTTCTTATATTAAATACATGGGAGGGATGTTTGAGCTTGTGGTGATGTTATTTCAATTTTTTATGATGTCTTAGCTATTGGAGAGTATTTTAAAATCTATAAAGATGCTCTATGTGGATTTTTAAGGTGTGATCAATCTATCTTGAGTATTAGCAATGCTTAAGATGGTGACTATGTGCTCATTCATGGTGACTGTGTAGAGAATGTTGTTTGAATAAATTATGCTTTAGCAAAAGAGTTTTTTGGTAACTATGATCATTTGATGATGTCAAATGGGTCACATGGAATGGGTCCATGCATTTATAATTGGTATTTTGTTCTTATTTTTCTTGGAGAAGTGTCAAAGATCTGAATGGGTATTGATAGGACCTAAAGGTGACTTAAGCTTATTTGAAAGAGAGTTGTGATTAAGTGTGACCCATGTTAGATGCCTTAAGATAAAATCCAAGTATTATGGCTAATAAGGAAAAAATTTGGACTTGATAATAATGTACTCTCTATAGATAATGACACCAAAGATGATGGTTTCTAGAATTGAGATTGGGAAGAGGCTTAGGTAAGAAGATTGTATAAAGGAAGAAGGAAATTATGTGTGCCTTATGGATGGGTTTATGTGAAGATTATGTTTTTGACTATGTGTATGACCTTTTTATCATATTTTTATGTTATAATAGTGCTCTTGTAGTTTAAGTATACGTAAAGAGGTCTGAGTGTGCATATGAGGATAATTTGAGTAAAGAAGGAGATAGATTATGGCATGACTATGTGAGAGGCCTATATGAGATAGAGAGGGAGTTTATGTAGGTGTTTAAAAAAAAATATACATCATTAGGTGTTGAAGACATAATTTCTAATGTAGAAGTGTTCACTTCAAAGGAGTGTCTAAAGGACTTGTTCTTCTTTAAGGACAATTAGTCCTTGTAAAATAGGTGTTTCACTAAAGACCTGTGGTGAGGAGGATTTTATCAAGGTGTTTTTGGTGTAAATGAGTTGACCATTATCTTGTTTTTAATATCTTATAATAAAATTATTCTATGTTTTGTAGGCTTGAGATTGGTTTCCCCATTAGGGTTTCCCACAGGAACTATGTATTATTTTTTTGATCTTGTGTACGCATTGAATTAATGAGCTCTCTTGTTAATAATTCTTGATAAAGTTGATATATGTTGTTTTTTTAATAGTTTGAAAGGATTGGAATTAAAATTAAAATATTTGGGCTCACTAATTTAGCCCCCTCTTAGTGATTGTACCTCTAACAATTGGTATTAGAGCAGGTTCTTTGGTAAAGGCTTGATAGCTTAAAGGTGATCCAAGGAACAATATGGGTAGTCATAAAGGAGGTTTCTCTACTAAGCAAGAATAAATGTTTAATGGATCCAATTATGGTTTTTGGAATGAAGGGATGAGGACATATATTATGTCCCTAGGGTTTGATGTATGGCAATTTATTTTGGATGGTTATATTGCTCCTAGTACTCCTCAATCTAGTGCTATAGACAAGAAATTGTTTGAGAATAATTCTAAGGAAATGAATGGTATCACTTGTGGTCTTTCAAAGACTAAATAAACCAAGGTAATTCATTGTAAATATGTTAAATAAATTTGGGAAAAAATTTAGATCATTTATGAAAGAGATTCAAAGGTCAAGCTTGCTAAGCTATAGACTCACAGAAGTCAATTATAAAGTCTCAAGATGAAGGAAGATGATTTTATTACATCCTTTTTGCAAAGAGTTGATGATATTGTAAACATCATCAAAGGTCTTATAAATAACCTTAAATAGGATACTATAGTTTAAAATGTATTAAGGTTTTTATCCCTCAAGTTTGATCTAAAGGTATCTTCTATAGAAGAAAGTCGTCATCTTGCTCAGTTGAAGATGGATCAATTGCATGGCACCCTTACTACCTATGAGATGAGAAATAATGATGATATACTACCAAAGAAGGAAGTATATTTCAATACTAAAATGAATACAAATAATATGTTCCAAAGTAAGAAACTCAAGGAGTATGAAATTTTTGATATAGATGAGAATGAACTAACTAATTTATTTTTATAAAAATTGGATAAAGGTTCAAGCAAGTATAAGGGTAAACTACCCTTCAAATGCTTCAATTGTCGAGAGTTGGGACATTTTGATAATAGTTTCCATAAGAAGTATAATAAGGATGATGATTAAGATCATGATTAAGGTTCTGATGATGGAAAGAGATCATTTAGGTTTGATAAAATAAAAAATGGATTCAAAAGGTTTGATAACAATAAGTACTTCAAGGACAACAAGAGTCTCTACACCAAAGAAGATTACAACTCATCAAATGAGATTGAAGTTAGTGACTCAAAGTATGATCATGAAGATGATGGCCCTATTTAATATTAAGCCTTATTCATGGTTGAGTAAGATAGTTTTTCACATCAAAAGGATTCTACTTGGTTTGATTTAGATAATGATGAAGATGAGGTAGACTATGAAACTGCATTGACAAATTCTCTTGAAGAACTAAATATTGAGAAGAAGATCAATAAGAAGATGAAATATAAAATTAAGGATTTTGAGGAGAAATTTAGTGTGTTTGAAGAAAGAATGAATGAAGACACCAAGGTGCATGAAGGTATGGTCAAACGTCTCAGTTATCAATTAGAAATCCTATCTACAAGTCTTAAAGATAAAGATGAATATTCAAGGTATGTAATTGAAAATAAGTCATTCAAATATGAGTTAGAGAACACATATATTAAGGTAATGTAATTTGTGATAGTTTAAAAGAGCTCAAGTGATATACACAATATTATTAATGATCAATCATGCAAGTGATAAGACTGGTCTTGAATATAAAAAAGAACTAGAGACTGTAACTTAAGACAAGATGAAGACTAATGTGAACAAAGATAATCATAATTTGAAGTAAAATCATCATATAAGGAATGAATATGCCAACATAATGAATAAAAACTATATTAGACAACCAAATGCCATGAGGTATGCAAATTTCAATGGTTACTACTATACTTGTAATCAGTTTGGGCACAAATCTAGAGAATGTATAAGACCTGTTAGAAATGAGTTTGTATTAGACTATGATGGGGGTCATCATTAAAAAATTATGATCAAGGTTGAGTGTTTTAACTATTATAATATGGGACACTTTGTAATAAATTTTATATTTAAGGTAATAGAAGATAAGTTTCCATCAAGGAGTATGGTTTTCTACAACTGTGAACAGAGAGGTCACATTGCTAGATTATACAAGCAAAGGCCATTAAGTAAAAATAAGTTCAATCAGGATCCAAGAGTGAAAGGAAAAAGTAAATTTATCTCATGGAAACCAAAGGTGAGTCATGATGAGTCTGTAAGTCTAAGTAATCTATTTATTATTGTGGAGAATGCTTCAAAAGTTGAAGTGTGCCAAGGGATCTCATTTTTTGCTCATATTTTGAATAAAGAGACCAAGATCAAAGAGAAGACCATGGTGTTGTTTGAATCTATTTATGAGGTATGTATGGATCCAAGTGAACATCCTATTATTTTTGAGCAATATTCATGTAAATAACATTGCTTTTTAGTGCCTACTGATGAGGTTACAATATGAAATAAGGATAATGTTGTATTGGATGGCCATGTTACTTATGTTAAGAATAAGAAGAATAAAAATAACTATAAGCATCAAATGACCAACGAGAAGAAGGAATATGAGGAGTTGTGGGAAACTCTTGGTTTTACATTATTATAGGACATTGTGCAATAAGGTGTCTCTACCTATGCTTCTTAAGAGACATATTTCTTGTGGAGAATAAAGTTTATGTGATCAATATCATAATGCCAATATGTACAAATACTTATGTTGATCTTAAAAGGTCATTGGTTAAGGGGGAGCAATAAGTTCACGAGTTTTCTCTAGAGGTTTGTGAAGGAGCTATAGTATATGCTCAGAATGGGTGGTTCTAGGTAAATTAATGAGATTAATGGAATGCCAAAAAGAGTTTGGTTCTCAGAAAGTTCTATTCACTTCTTTGTGATGTGCAAGTATGTTGAAGCCAAATTGGATAATTTTGTTTTCTCTCAAGTTTTCGAGTTTGTGTTTAAGAGTATGTAGGTCCTAAAATGGGTTATAGTAAGTCAAGGTTCCTAATGGTTTTAAATCTCAAATATTGGTCCATAAGTGTGTGATGACTATATCTAGGTGTGCCATAAGTTTTAGAAGTATGTGTTGATTAGAAGGTACTATGTTGACCTCATTTGTTTTGAGATTCTAGGGCTTTGGGATCTATTAAAAAAGTTATTTTCAATATGAATTGAGGTATAAGGCTTATTAATATTTGTATGGGACAAATGGGTTTTCAAATCAAGATTCACAAATATTTGAAGGTTTGTGGTTCTCAAGTTATTCAAGTCTTTTTCAAGTTAGAGGCCTAATTGGCTAGAAGGTTTGAGAAGGAATTTTATTTCATGTGATGAGATAGGTGATACAAATTGGTGTTCTTGAGGTGGAATATGAGAGTGATATATATATTATGTTTCAAGTCTTGAATGTATGTCTACTAAAATTTATGTTCTCTACAAATTCTAGATAGGGCTACAAGGAGTCTAGACAAGGCATAGTAAGAAGAGTAGTGTTTTTTATTCAATTTCTCCAGAAGAGTGAGGCATGAGTATTTAAATGTTAGTAATTAGATTGGTTTAGTGCATGTTGTCTATTTGGTGAGTGAAATTAAGTTATATTAGTGGTCCTTGATGTGGTTTGAGAGAGAAGGCTTTTAAGCTTGTATGGTGGTTCTTCATAGAGTGTGGATATCTGAAGATGCTTAAAAGGTGTAATTTCTCAAAAATATTAGGGGGGAGTACCTATGAAATGTCTCTTATTAAGTTTCATCATATTTTATTACTTTTTTGTATTTTCTTTCTTCATTGGTTGAAGTGCTTGGTTGAAGAGAATGTTGGCGTGTGGCAATATGAAGTTGTCAAGGCAAAGAAGAGGCAGGCTGAAGGTAAGGGGGAGTTTGTATAATATTTATAAGATGGTTCTCTCAATAAATTTGTGCCCCATTTATCATTGTGTTAAATTGGGAGAAAGTTATTATTATGGAGTATTCGAATAGGGAGAAGGAAGTTGAGTTGTATATTGATATATGGCGGTTGTTGACATCAATGATAAAAGGGGAGATTTTTGGAGAGTTATCAATGATGTTATAGTGAGGTCATGAAGGTGTCTAAGTGATTGGATGAATTTACTTGATAGTCTAAGTGATAATGAAAAAATGTACAATGTGCTTGTCTTAGTGTGCTTAAAGTTGGCTTGGTTGATCTTTAGTTTTGGCATAGGTAGAGATGATCAGGGATCAGTATGGAGTATTGATAATGTGAAATGGGACATATAAGAGGTTTTATGTGCTTTGAGTAATTTTGTGTATGAGTATGTATCATTTTTTTGATCATTGTTTTCATCTATACATTTTGGGTCTAGTGGTAAAAAATTGAAGAGGCATTTTGATAACATCATTATTACCACATGTGGATAAGTCTAGGGGATTTGGTCATATGGTTGTGATCACATTAGTCCTTAGTTTATATAAGTTAAATATTAATTAATTCAATGAAGTTCAATCAAATATATGGGGGTGAGAAGTTGGGCTCTCAAGCATTTTGACAAGTGTTTTCTATGTTAAAATAGAGCCAAGTAAGCATGTTAATGATGTTAGAATTCACACACATGGAGGTTTCAAGAGAAAATGATCACATAGATTTGTTCAGTATTTTTCTTAGTTATTATGTGTAAATTATTAGGTCATGAAACTAAGCACAAAAAAATATATGTATGTGTAAAGTTAGGCTCTTAGGTAGTTTGACATTATTTTCCCATACTTAGCCAAATTTATATAATGCAAGAAAGAGTTGAGTAAGTAGAATTTTGATGGTATATTTCACATGTGTGAAGGTGAGATGAGAAATTATCATATGGGTTTGTTTAATTTTTTTCATATTTAGTTTGTAATAATTTTCAAGTCATGTGATGAAGCGCATAAAAATATATGCATGTGCAAAGTTGGCCTTCCAGGCAATTCTTGACATTGTTTGCCCTATGGCAAAAAATACAAGTAAGACTATTAATGGTGTTATATCTAACATATGAAAAGTTTTCAAGATAAAATTAACACATGTTTGTATTATCCTATGTAAAGAGATCATATGGTCCAAATTTGAGAACATACAAGTGAGTGAGGTAAAAGATATGACTATGAAAAGTTGGTCTTCAAGATAGATTGTAATGGTTCCCATACTTATTCATTTTTTCATAAGATAAAGTTTGAGAAAAATAAATGAAGCAAATTTCTATAAGATGTTAGGAATCAAAGAGATAGTGCCAAGTGTTCAATGTTTAACGTTGAGTAGAGATAAAGATTGATCTTTTTCCAAGGATTAATGGTGAAAGGGTGATCATACAGATAGAGATTAATGATGCATATTAAATTTAAGAGGTAAAAATGACTCTTATATATGATGAATAAAGTGAGGACAATCTCAAAGAGATTGATGGAGTGTATGAGGTCAAATTTTCCAGTTTGCATGAGATGAGGTCAATTGTTCTAAGCTTAACATTTGGGCATTGGCACACAATGAGTTAAATTTTGAAGATAGACAATGTGCATTTAATATGAATCAAAGAGGACATGAGATGATATAATAGTGTTTTATGTTTAACTATGACCATTTGAATTCAAATATTTGAATTTAACAAAATAAAGATAAATGTATAGTTTTTGGGCCATAACTTTTGATCTATGTAGAATTTGAGCATGTAGTAAAAATTAAATGCATAGAGGACTCCAAGGTGCATCTATAAATATAAATTTCAAGATTTGAAAGTGTGTAAAATCAAAGATATTAAGGTTCAAATTTGACTATGTGTTTGATGTTTATACATCAAAGACCCAAGAAGGATGTTTGAGATTGTGTTAATGTTATTTTGATGTTTCATGATGTCTTAGCTATTAGAGAGTGTTGTAATTTCCATAAGGATGATCTACGTGGATTTTGAGGGTGTGATCAATCTATCTTGAGTATGAAAAATTCTTAAAAATGTGATTGCATGTTCATTCATGGTGACTATGTGCACAAAATGTTGTTTGAGAAAATTATTGTTTAAGAGAAGAGTATTTTGGCAACTATGAACATTTGAGGATGTCAAAGGTGCCATGTGGAATGGGTCAATGCATTTGGAAGTGGTCCTTTGTTCTTAGTTTGTAAAAATAAGTGTCAAAGAGATGAAAGGGTATACATAAGACCTAAAGTTAACTTAGGATTATTTGAAAGAGGGTTGTGCTTAAGTGTGACCCATGTTAGATGCCTTAAGAGTGAGGCATGTATTGTGTCTAAAAAAGAAATATTGTCAACTTGATAATCATGAAGGCTCTATAAATAGTGAAATCAAAGACGATGGTTTTTATACTTGAGATTGGGAAAAGGCTTGCGTAAGAAGATAATGCAAAAGAAGAAGGAGAGTATGTGTGCCATGTGGATGGGTTAATGTGTAGAGTAGATTGTTAATTATGTGTATGAACTTTTGGTCATATTTATGATTTTATAATAGTGCTCTTTCAGTTTGAGTATACACAAAGAGGTCTAAGTTTGCATATGAGGATAGTTTGAGTAAATAAGGAGAGAGATTGTGGCATGTCTATGTGAGAGGCCTATATGAGATAGAGAGGGAGTCTATGCAGGTGCTATAAAAAATAGAGATCCATAATCAAGTGTTTAAGACATTAGTTATAAGGTGGATTTTTTCACTTAAATAAGGGTCTAAAAGACTTGATCTTCCTTAGGAGTAGTTAGTCCTTGTGAAATATGTGTTTCACTAAAGACCATTGGTTTGGAGGATTTGATCAAGGTGTTTTTGGTCTAAAGGATTTGACAAATATCTTGTTTTTAATCTCTTATAGTATAAGTAGTCCATGTGTTACAAGATTGAGAGTGGGTTTTATTCCCCATGAGGGTTTCCCACATGAACTATGTGTTATGTGTTTGATTTTGTGTATGCATTGAATGAATGAGATCTCTTATTAATATTTGTTGATCAAGTTGATATATTATATTTGTTTAATAGTTAGAAAAGCATTGGAATTGAATGTCAAATATCTGGGCTCACTGATTCACCCCTAGTGTTTGTACCTCTAATAATGTCATTTAAGAATATAAGTAAAAACATGTCTAGAAAGTACCTGAATAAGTTATTCATTAAATTCATAAATGCATCCATTGCATTGTTTAGCCAAAATGGAAAAAAATTTAACTTGTATTGGCCATAAAATTTTTGGAATGTTGTTTTATTTATATCTTCGTATTTAATTCTTAGCTAATGGTAGTTGGATATTATGTCCATTTTATAAAATACTGCTACATAATTCAATCAAACAAATCATCAATCCTTGGTTATGGATATCAATTTTTTATTATTACTTTCTTTGGCATATGATAATAAATGCATAGCCTTAATGTTTTTTTCTTTCTTATTACAAAAGACCATAGGAGGACCCCAAGGGGAAATCATTGGCCTAATGATTCCTCCATCCAAAAGTTATTATAGATGAACCTTTGGGTCTTGTAAATCTACCAAATTCTATTGATAAGAGACCTTTGATGTAAGGAAATACCTTGGTAAAATAGATATAGATAATTAAAATTCACATTTATTTAGGACACTAAATAATTTTTTATGAAAAACATCCATAAAGTTCCTTAAAACCAAAAATTATTGATAGGGCTATTATTTTTCCTTGGGTAATTCTTGTAGTTGAACTACATAGAGTTTACAACCCTTTTCCATATCACTTTTTAACTATAGAGTTGAAATTAATATCCATTCTTTTGGACATTGGATGCATTGTATTTCTACATGCTTTCCCAAGTCATCAATGTATTACATTTTTTTTACAAAACAATCAAGTGTTGGTTTTTACTATTGTAACTAGTCCATGCCTAGGATGACATCATAAGATGTCAAGGGTGTCAAAATAGATTTACCTTGGTTTTTAAAATTAAAAAATCAAGTTTATATTGTTTCAAGTATTAATGGATAGCTACCATTTTTTTAGTACCAAGCTCAACTTCCCATCCTTCTCTTATTTGAACAAGTTTGTCTTGAATTAATTGGCAAAAAATGGTAAAATATAACTATTTTTTACACCATAATGAATCAAAATAGATATATAAATACCATACATAATACATTTCATTTCAATTGGGGTAGCCTAAAATTTATAAATTCTATTATCTATAGTTGCATACACCTAATGGTTTATAGGCTACCCCATTTCTAGCTTGGATAAAGTTATCACCATATTCCTATCATATAATAGTAATTTGGCAAGCTAAAAATATAGTATTTATCCTCATGGCTAGACCAAATTCACTATTCTAATTTTGATCCTTGTTGTATTTAATAATTTTGTAGGAACTTTAGGACCTAAAATTTATGTTTTCATAGTGGAATTTGAAAAAAATTCTATTATTCCCCTAAAATTTGTGATTATGATCTTATTTTTTCAAAATTTTAAGTACAAGAGAGATATTTTTTTTCTTATTTTTATGCCTATTCATTTTAAAATATGGTCTTTCCCTATGCCAAAACTTTTCTTTCTCTTCTACCTTATGATTAGATTCAATTGTAGCTACCAAGGTTATTAGGTTTGTCATATTGACATCATGCATTAATACCTCTTTCATCCATAATTTGAATTTACTCACCTTTTGTATCTTCATCATGCATATAGTTCACATGATGTTATAAGTTCATAAAACTATTTTCGTACTCTTTAGTAGTCATGTTTTCTTATTATAATAGTTTGGAATTAGTTATCTTTTGCTACTTGAAAATGAAACTTAAGTACCTCTTTCAAAAATACCCTTCAAACATTATCTATGTAAGATTCATAGGTTAATATCCCTATCATACATAGAGGTTATTCCATCAGAAATCAATAGGTCCAACTAGATGGTATGTTACCACCCTGTCTTTTAAATTAGATGTCATATTATGCATGTTGAAATACTTTGGTATATTTACAAGATATCCATCACCTGCATCTCTCAATTATTCATCTATAAATGTAGGTGGTGGAAGATTTTTAAGCTCCTTAATGTTGGGTCAACCACAATCAAAGTCACCTTTTGGATTATTTTCTCCTTTTCCTGACCATTATTCAAGTAGGGCACCATTTCATGAGGAACACATTCTAGATTATTCAATCGACATTCATGATTTTCCATCTTGCATCAAAGGACATTCAATGATGTTAATATCTCATTAAATATTTTTTCATACTTCTCAATAGTTTTATCTTTAACTGAATCAAGATTAAGTTCTTCATTAATATTTCCAAAATTGTTGACAATAGATATAGCTCTATTTTGATTAAGATTTTAGGAATCAAAACCCCTACACATTCTTCTATCCATTTCTCTTACTAGTTTTAATGGGAAATAGATAGCTTATTCATGATTTTGGTATTGATCATATGATAAGATAAATCCCTAGTTAGTACACATAGTCATCATTAATATATAAAGGATTAGGTGTTAGAATATAATATCAATTAGATAACCACACATTTGATTACAAATATGAAACTAGAACAATATAATAATTAGAGCAATAAATTATGAAATTTTCAATAGAATAATCATCATACTATGTTAAGATTAGAAAATATTTATAATATTTCAAATTAGTAAGAAATATTTTGAGGACTATTTCCAAACTAAGTACAATATAATCTTTTGAAACACTTTAATTCTTTCAAACTTTGCACAATTATAAGTCATGTATTTGTGTTATCCTCTGTTGGCCATTAAACCATGACTGGAACATAAGAATCACTACACCATGCTTTTTTTTATTTAGCATGTCCTCAAAGAAGAGATATTTTAATTTTATTTAGTATCCAATGTTACATGAGTCCTAATATTTCACATTCCAAATAGATAGTACCTAAATAATCCATCACATATACTCTTATATAATTATTAAAAGATGAATTTCACATTCAATATTCTCAACCATCCCATAGATTAGTAAATGGAGGTCTTACCTTTATTTTATACCTACTTATCCTTTGGTTTCTAAAAATAGTTACATGTTTAATAAGTATAAATAAAATATTAATGTTAATTTAAAACTAAAGGCAATATTTCCAACAACAATGCTCATATAATTCATTAATATCTAGCATTTTAAATATTTCATTATCTTGAATTATTTTAAAATAATAAATAATGATCTTAGCTCCACTAATATCTTCTATATGCTTTACTACACAAAATATTATATATGCTTTACTAAACAAACATATTCTGTAAACTTTACTATACAAACATGAATTAATCCACCTTATGTTTACTTGGCATTCCTTTTTGGCATACACCTATTATAATATTATTAATTAATAACTTTGTAAGAATAGAAAAATATCAACATGTTTTTTTCTAAAAATTAATGATACATAATATAATTCTCACAACATGCATACTTCTAATAATTTACATTACTACCCAATAATGTACCCAATTACATACATGTATAAAATAAAACTTAACTATGGTGTTTGTTAACAACATACAACCTTCATGTGCAATAACATCAAATAGTGAGGACACTAATACATTTATGAATATTACCATATCATTGTTACTATTATCATTTACTTAGTCATTAGATAAAATAATAATTTTCCAAATTGATTGATCAACCCTATATTCAATTATAAGCATTATATTCCCAATCAATATCATATTCAAGAAATAGTTAGTTGATCATATATCTTAGTATCATAAACCAATTATAATCCAAGTAGGATCTATTTAACAAATAAAACAAGAACTATATAATTATAATGTTATTCAATTTAATTACATAATGTTATTATATCATAAGCCAAACATAACCTTAACACAATCCTAACAATAATCAAGAGTAAAATCCAATAATAGAATTGACACATCCTTATATGGCTTTTAGTCATTTAACCAAACATCTAGGTTAATACTTTTATAATCATAAGCTTCATAAATAATACACTACCAACCTCAACTTATAACTAGTTGACTTAGAATTTCAACAAAATAAAAACTAGTCTCCAAACAAATTACCTTAATCAATAATACTTAATTTAACACAAAAACCTTTGGTGAAGTTATTGATAGAAATATAAGTCACAAAAAACAAGTTAATTCTGGTCAACTAAGTAAATAAAATCATAAAATACGTGCATAGTTCCTCTAATTAATTATATGCTCATTCTTCTCATGAAAACCACCACTTTATAATTTTAATACTGATGTTAATTTATATATAAGTTATAAATACAACATGAATACAAGACCATACAATTTTTCATATCTTAATGGAAACTCAAAATACCATCCTACTACATATATATATATATATATATATATATATATATATATATATATATATATATATATATATATATATATATATATATATATATATATATTGAAACAATGTCTTTTTTAAATGGAAACCCTATTTTCTTCTCATGCATCAATTGAGCTAATTACTTAAACCTAATAATAATCTTATATTGAATAGTACAAATTGATATTAATCTTCACTCATAAATAAAATAACTCATAATATAATAATGTAACAAAAGAATGATTCATAATATAATTGAGCATTAATTACTAAATGTGACTTTGCATAGGTCCAAACAATCTTCTAGAATACAAATGAAATATAAGAACATAAATGTACCAAAACTGGAAACATGCCATCAATTTAAATACTTTTATAAGTGAACAATAACTCCAATGGAATAAATTCTAATGCCCAAACCTATGAACCCAACCATCAATGGTCCTAACCACCCCAACCATTAGCTTGATGTTAGAAATCAACAACTAGTCTAAGAAAAATATCATGTGCATGTGCCTTGTGTATGAATCATGAATAATAAATGGAATAAATGGTCACATACCAAAGGAATAACATCAATATAACAACCCTCAAAGATAAATTAAATAAAAGTGGTTAGTAATATCAATCAATGTTCCAATGGAATATGCATACACTTACATTACTAGCTTTTTCCAAAAACCAGTTGTCTCCCAAACACATTCATTCAAGCAAAAACATTCCACAATGCCTCTCTCAAAGAGTTCACATGCATGTAAATCTCAATAATAAATTATAAATAAAATATGTTCATAACCAAATAGAAATGAATAATCTTTCAATTTTATATAAACACTTCAAGATCCATGATCAAACCAAGGTCATACATAGCCATACAAGTATAAATAGTGGGTTTGAGGGTATACAATAGTTACATGTAAATTAACAACCATCTACACTTGAGAGCAATATTTTCACAACAAAATCATCCCTCATACCAATGAATACAATAATAGACCAAACATTATACTAAGTAAACCATTTGGATGCTTAGTTTCAATCCCAAATGGTCTTTGAGACCTAGTAAGTTTTCATATGTGACAAACCAATTATTACAAGATGTAAACCAATTTTAAAAAAAAAGAAAAAGCTAATATTATATAACCATACCTAGTTAATCCCTATCTAAAGAGCTCATGATGATGATGTAACTAGGCCCATCATAAGGAAAACAAAATAGACAATAAGACAATAGTCTGACATAAGCCTAATCTTTGTTTACAACCCAAATGCCTTCTCATTACCTAAAAAAATGATTAAAATTCAATTTGGGTTCACTATGAAGTATTACAACTTCATGGTGAACCATACATTTATTCTTAGGAAGGTTTCACCTCAAAAACATTTCAACATGTAGTCCATCTAAGATAACAACTTCACAATACATTACATACATTGAGTAAATGTTATCCTTGTAGAGGAGAAAAATGGTGATTGCCTCACCTTCCTCTTCTCAACTTCCATAAGGAGAATCAAAACTCAACACCTTCTTCTCTCTATGGACCCAATTTTATCCTTTATGAAATTAATGGTTGGCATAATAAAAAAACACCATTTATCACTCTTGTACCATCGTTATTACCCTAAGGTTTTGGCCCCCAAAAAATCTCATTTGAGTAGGGCATGAAACTTATCCAACACCCTATGCCTATCTCAAGAGTTTATCTTTACAAAAAATCCAAAAAACAATGATCACTCAAAAACTAATTACATCAAAAAATATTATCATAATGTTAAGGGGGTAGGTCAAGAAGTCCCCATGAATCCCCTAACCACTATGACCAAATGGCAACCTATTAAAATAACATTACGGTCCCTTCAATTAAAAGCATATTCAATTTGCATGATCTATTAATGGGTCAATCAATAATAATTTAGTCATGGATTAATCAGTCCCAATAAAAATAAAAGTTAAGAATGTTTTACATCACAACACATCCAAATGATATCAAATCCCACATTAAGCATAACTTCAAAAAACATGCTAGACCAAAAAATAAACATAATCAACATGCTTGAGACAAAGGTAATAGTTGACCAAAATTCATAAGGTCAATGTGGAAAATATAGATATACAAGAGAATAAAACTTATAAATCAATATGTTAAAATAAGGTAAAGATAAAAACCATCGAATTAGGACTACAAAAAACCTGAAGAAAATAATCTTGAAGATCTCATTACCATTATTATAAATTTTAGTGTCAACCGACTACTCAATGCCTTTTTCCATATTACCCATGTCAAAATATTTCATTGAACTTACTTCATAAAACCTATTCATACAATAACAGGAATGGACTATGCAGTATCTAAACATGATACTATAAAAATAACATAATTTGAATTGTATAGAATGTTAATATGATATATTAAATAATATGTAATCTATAATGACATTAGTCAATAAATATAGTAATAAATGTAAATTCATTATATTGTCAAAATTATAATCCCATTCATAACACAAAATCCAAATAATCATTAAATCAAGAAAAATATGCTATAAAGTCTCATAACTAGAAACTAATATATCTCAAGATTAGGTCATTACTTTTATTAAATATTGATCATGATGGTTGAATGTCAAAACACAAACATACACAACTAGGTGGGTTGTCTACATTCAATTCAATGCATATTTAGAATAATGGAATGAAGGATATTCTCAATCACTAATTTAGGAGTTATTTGGGTAATCTAGCCAAAATTAGTAACCACTTTTATAAGGGTCATCTTGTATTATAATTGCAATTGGGGTTTAAAAAATTGGTGAAGGAAAACATGGATCAATGCCACAGGAAAATAGTAAGGTTTGGGTATAAAAAGATAATGAATATTTATTATTTTTAGTAAGGTGTGGATAATGAAACAAGCCATATTGTGGAATTGATTTATTTTTATTTTATCTTCAATATATTCTTTATTATCATTATTATACACCTCATATCTCATAAAATTTGGATAAATATTAGATATTATTTCTTGAGCACTAGTTTTGTAAATGGTTTTTACTTGTACTTCTTTATTTGGTGATGTAATCATATCCTTTTTATTAATTTATTTTTAATTCTTCTATATTTATGAAGTGTAAGATTTGGTTATCTTCTTAGAAATGAAAATTGAAACATTAGTTTTTCTATGGAAATATTACTTATGAACTTCATGTTATAATTTTGGATTACACATTTGAGGAAGAGGTGTTTCAAACCTACCTCATCCAATTGATACAATATGATCACCTCTAGTTGTGGGTAGCCTAATTGATGAGATGAACCTCTAGATTTGGTGTTATCTCCCCTAGTGCATCATCCATGGATAAATTACTAAACCTACTAACTTGATGATGAAAAGGTATAAATAGATGTATGAAACAAAACCTAAGATAAGGTAGGTGATGCACCAATAATGTTTTATCCACTATAACTAACTCTTAAAGAACACTTGTGAATGAAACAAGGACTAGTGATTATACTATACTCTCCTAAATTCTCCTAAGCATCAATTCATCACATTAAGAACATGTTAAGTGGATATAAATTGAGGATGTTTAATGGGAGGCCTATTTTCATGACACTAGTAAATATATTATACTCCAAGCATAATCACCAACACTTTTACACACCATATGACCTATTTAGTCAATATCCTAGCAACTAGGTGAGAACAAGGACATGTAAAGGAAGACAAGATTCAACATTGATGAAAATCAAAAAGTATCAATCCCACTTAGTTAACACATATAATTTAAACATGTCCTTATATTCATTCAAAGGTTTATAATGTATCATTTTGGCATATTTTCTTCATACCCAGTTGAGGGATGCATATAATGGTATTATAGCCTCAATTTATGGAACAATAGAAGGAAAGGGAGGATAATATGTCATGTAAGTGTGGATAATAGGCCATAATGGTAATTATTCTCTAAATCAATAGTTACAAGAAGCCTCAAAACTCCTCCAATGCATTTCCTTGAATGCATAATAGCCTTTAATGAGAGTATCACATAGGAAATGGCCTACTAGAGGCTACTTAAATCTTTGTTGACTCCATTCAAAGCATGATTACCTCAATATTATCAACTAATTCATATCTTGGAAATTTTAATGGTGTTATTATGATCTAATTGGCTTCCATGAATCATTAAGTAGCCTACCTCTCTTTTTTGCATATTATTAAGGCTTAAGAAATTACCCCATCCTCTATAATGGACATGAAATGTACATAATCCCCTCCCTGAATTAGTTACAAGGATGTTTATGTCCATTAACTTACTCTCTTATTATCCCTCTACTCTAATAGACATCTCCCTTAGTTAACCAAATAGGCCTACTAGGCAACTTAGCCTAATCACTCGATCCTGGCTATTTGTATGCACATGAAACTTGCATATCAACTTAAGAATGGATAAGTGAAAATGTTTCAATTTAAAAAAATAATATTACATAATGGTTCATGCCTTTTAGATAGTTCACACCATAATTCTAGCTCACCTAAGTTACTAGAACACCTTTCACTAGCATTTCTAGACTACCTATTATGTCCAAGCTTGTAGAAGCATTTTTAGGAAGAATTGAGAGTATTTTTTAGCTTGATAGGGTGTGATAAAATCCAAACCATCCTAGTAAATGATCTATATTTTTTCATATATCTCTATACCTTGAATTCATAACTAAATCTTACAAAAATAGTGTTCTTTGTGTATCCATACAAACCAATGGTTTGACTAGGACCTTCTCATATTATATAATGTTTTTAGGTGTCTTCAAGACTACTTCAATGTATTTTATAACAATTTTTTCAAGATATTTCCCATCAATTCTCCATTGGGTTTTATAGAGGTTTAGACTCTTGAAAATACTTCATAAAGGTAAGTCCTTCATTGTATGAACTAATGCCACTAACTTATAATAGACAAGGCACTTCAACCTTCCTCGTGTATTCATAATTCCATCAAAATCCTCCATATAGTTATATGCATAAGAAGGTGCTCTTCAGGTGACCATTTTGTATTTTTTTCACTTTTAAGGAAATTTTAGGCCAAAATGTCCATTCTCAAGCTCTTATTTACAAACCAATGCTCCTTTAACATCTTTGACTCTCTTATGTTAAGCATGGGATATACTGAGAGGCGGGGGGTGAATCAGTATATCATATATCTTATAAGACTTTCCCTTTATCAAATTCCACTTAATAAAACATTCAAGATATGCAATAAAACTCAAACAATAAACATCACACAAGATAGAGAGAGACACCAGATATAACGTGGAAACCCAATGTGGGAAAAACCATGGAGAACAATCTCAAGTATATTCATGAGAACAAACCCACAGGAGCACCATACCCCTTTGTCAAGTACCAACCCAACTACAATTCATGAGCACCAACCCACATGAGCTTCAAACCCATTTGCCAAGCACCAACACAACAACTATTCATGAGCACCAACCCATAGGAGCACCAACCCCTTTTCTGATCAACAACCCAGCAACAATTCATGAGCAGCAACCCATAGGAGCACCAACCTCTTTGTGTATACCACACACCTATCTCTCAATTTTGTTATCTCAACAAATGATAGTTCAATAAAACATATCTTTCCTCTCTCTCACCTTTTCTCTTCTAATCTAGATATAATAAATACAAATCATATTCATCTCTCACAATTGCTCTTCTAAGCTAGATATTACAATATCAAATCAACCTCTCACTTCCATATTTACAAATGGCTTCTCAAGCCTTTATTTATATCTTTCTAAATGACCTTTGGCCTTCCCCCTTTGTGACCCTTCAATCCTCATTGAAAATGGTGCCAAACTTGTATGACCCTTCGTATTCAAGCCTTTGAAAAGTCATGTGGTGACCCTTCATGACCAAAAACGTCCTTCCCACTTTTGTCCTTATCTTTGGTGATTTTTCATATTCCTCAAAGTGTCCCTTCATGAAAAATTGTGCCCTTACTCTTTTGTCTTCACTTGGTGACTCTTGGTATTCCCCAAGATGACTCTTCATGGGAAAATGCATCCCATCCTTCTTTTTCCTTTATCCTGTGGCTCTTCGACTTCTCCATGGGCCCTTATTTTGTCTCATATGTAACCAAAAATATATTCATTAATATTAAATATATATTACCTCACATTATCCAAGATAAACAACATTAAATGCAATGAGGCCTTTATCACCAATAATACTAGACTTTTGACATCAATGACAATATTTACAACATCTTAAATACACTTTTATGTTATTTTTAGGTCCTATTAAACCCTTGCTTATCCTCTTACTTAATTCTCTAAGTATCAGTGATTTGAGAAGGTTATTAGGACAATAGACCTAATGATGATGTTTATATGTTTTACCCTCAAAGGTAGTTATCTATGTTGAAACATTATTCCTATTTTTTAGGTTTGGCATTGAAGTTGTCATTGATGTCAAAGGTTCTTGAGAAATGTCTTCATGAGGTCATTAAAAAATGTAGCTATGAGAGAGGATATTGATTAGTGTTATATTTATTATGAGAGTGTAATAAATGATTGGTATATGTTATTATGACTTCATTAGTTATGTTAAGTTCATCATGTAATGTCTTTTTTTTTCAAAATTGTCAAATGTTTGAGCCTAGTAGGTAACTTGAGAAGGTATGTGCATAAGATGCCTAGTGTTGTGCATGAAGGGTCATGATGGCTTGGTGAGATGAATGAACATAGGAATTAAATTTTTAATTAGGTTGATAAATCATGTATATTATGTATTATATCACTCATGTGAGTCTCAATATGAGCCTATAGGGGTAGGACCTATAAAATTAGTCTGCACTTTGACCATTTCTAGACCCTACCTAGCCTAATGAGGCATCATGATATATTATCAAGGATTGTGAAGGTTTTGAATTAGTGTTTGAGCATGATATATTTTTATTTATTTTTATAATGAGGTGATTATTTCATGAAAATAATCATGAAGGTCAGATTTTAGGCTTAACGTGGTTTATAGGTGCAAGTCTAAGAGAGCAAAGATAGAGAGTATGGCCTAATTGGGTATGAGGTTCTATTTACAAGGATAGTATGGAAAATTTAGTGTTTTAATAGGTATGATAAATTTTTTTCAATAATTATTCACAAATTTTGAAGTCATGGTTTTCAAGAAAAGCCATGAAAAGTTTAAGTTCCCTCGAGTACATAAAATCAAGGGTTCTCAACCCAAGAAGGATTTTTCAGGTGTTCATTGGCATGTTTAGCCTCTAAATGAGAACATAATATATTCATGGTAGATGGGTAAGGGTTATATATCAAAATTATATGAAATATTTTTTAGATTAATGGGTTATGCTTTATGATTGATCATTAAGAGTGGAAACAAGTTTAAACCCTCCTAAAACCCTAATAAAGACTCAATGTGAAATATGTTGATCAAAACATATTATAATGGCATAAAATGAGTATAAAAACTATTTTATATTGTATTAAAATATCATATAAACCTATAGGTGTGATTAAGTTGTCAAGTGTGTGAGTAGACCCTAAAGGAAAGTGCACATTTCTTGAAGATTTATTATAACAGTTAGACTTGACCAAGTCAAATTTTGAAAATAATTGGATAGATAAGGTTTATACTTTTATTTTATGTCCATTATGGTATTTTAGAATATTTTAGTTCTTAAGTGTGTTAAACCAATCATCGAATAAAACCTGTCACTAACAAGCCTAATGGTGCAAATAATGGGAAACCTAGGCGGAAGTGAGAATATTATTAGTTATGTGTTATAATGGAATAGGGATGAATCAAATTTCATGGAAACATTATTCAATACCTTTAATACATTTTAATTTTATATATAAGTTTTAGATATCATTGTATATAGCAAAATTTTTCTCATAAGCTAACTTGTTTAGCTTAGTGAAGTCTATGTATAATGAGGTCATGGCATTGGTCTACAAAACCAATATTTCCATTTTAACATGTTAAATTTATATATATAAATATTATAATGATCACATAGTATAATCCACATTAATTATGAGTCTTTTAAATTGGTCATATAGTGGTTAAAGGTTAAAATCACCATGAGTGGTCATTAAGGAAAACTGATAGTTCTAATTGAACAAGTTGAAAGAGTGTTTTTGAGCCATTATTCCATATGTAATTAAGATTAATTAAATTGATAAAGTTTTTGAGGTATTTTAGGATCTGTGTGTGTGTGTGTGTATGTGTGTGTGTGTGTGTGTGTGTGTGTGTGTGTGTGTGTGTGTGTGTGTGTGTGTGTGTGTGTGTGTGTGTGTGTGTGTGTGTGTGTGTGTGTGTGTGTGTGTGTGTGTGTGTGTGTGTGTGTGTGTGTGTGTGTGTGTTCTATTGTCATCGTTGTGTGTCAAAACATTATGTTATCTTTAGTTGTTCAAGATAAACTTTTTTGTGTGTGAGAAGGCCTAATTATTAATAATAATAATAACATGCTTCAAGTAGTGATTAGAGATAAAAGGTCTCATCGACCTAATATGATCTTAGTAATTGTATATTTTAGTATAATATGAAATTATCCTATCATTTATGATTTTTTAAAATTCTCTAAGAAGATCAAAGGCTAACATGTACTAATGAAGGTCGAATTGAATTAGGCCTCCTCAAGGCCTAAAATATTTTTGGTCCTATATGTTGTGACCAACTTATTGTAATGTATTATCAATGTTTGTATCATGTCTTGAGGCTTATTTTATGGAAAATATAAGTGGTAAATTGTGTATGTCTGACTAATAACTGTATGAACAAGAGCCTATTATAAGAATAAGGCCTAATGGACCTAATTAACTAGTTATAGAAAGAGTGAGTTGAAGAGAAGGATATAACACTATGAATAACTAAAGTAGGTATTTTATACCATCATAAGTGTATATATAAACCATAATTAAGATATAACATGGGTACTATAGATGAATATCAAGCTCATATGACTTAATCAAGTTAAGAAGAGGACTAGTTGAGTGAAGAAGCCTAGAATGCAGTTTGAGAGGGATAAGAGTGTGAAGAGATGAAGAGGTGGTCATCATCAGTTGGTTGATAAACAAGGTGTCATAAATTTTATCTAAGAAATTATGTGGTTAAACTAGTTTTGAGTCATCTATGGGGTTAATTTCTCCTTGCAATTTTATTCTTATTAAAGCCTAGTTGAGTTGGTGCTTATCTAGTTGGGGTTGGTGTTTCATTAAAAGTAGGTGATTCACTAAATTTTTATTTTATCTTATAGGAATATATTCCATTTAATATATCAATGGGTTTTCTTCCCATTGATGGTTTCCCACTTGAATAAGTGTTTTATGTGTTACGTTCTTATCTCATGATCATATAAATGGCTCTTGATGTGTTTCTAGTTCACTATATTGCTTTGATAGTTCATGAATAATAAATTAAAGTTGTTAATTTTTTTGAAGACTTATTCACCCCCCTCTCATTCATTTTACTTCCAATAATTGGTATCCTATCCTGGTCATTTGTAGCAAGTCTAATATCTTGAAGGTGATCCTAAGAAACACAAGATGCCCAATGATAAAAAGGAAGAAGACAACATCTTTGATGAAGAAGTCTACTATGATAGTGAATAAGGAGAAATATAATTATACCTTGAATCTGAGCTCATAAGTTCCCTTCATGACTTAAAACATTAAAGTAATACTATCAAGGAACTTAGGAATTAGTTAGAAGGTGTCAATACAAAATTTAGATCAAAGGAAGTTGAGTATGACTAGTTAAAGACAGAGCTAGATTCCTTGAAGGTTGAGTATGAACATCTCATTAAAAATATGAGAGAGTTTGAGAGAGATAATTATAATTCATAACAATTCAAGAGTAACAACATGATTAATTAGTCAAGAGGTAAGTACACAAATGTTGTTTACTACATCAATCATAATATAGGACACATTGCAAGATTCTAATCTAATAGAGTTATAAGTCTCTCAAGATTCAACAATACATTTGAAGATCCTATAATACATGAGAAGGATAAAACATTGTTATGAAAGCCAAATAAATTTAGGATTGATCATATTGAGCTCAAGAGTCAAGGTGCACTATTTGTTAAGGAGGAATATAAGACTAAAGGGGATTTCATTATAACTCAGACTGCCTTTCACATTAAAGATGAAGTCATAAAATGGTATGTGTGTGTGTATATATATATAGTGTTTGGTCAATCCACATGATATGAGACAAAAATAAGTTCATCTCATTAAAGGATAATGCTACAATAACACTGAGGTTTGGAGATAACACAACTACCAATATAGTTGGAAAAAGTGTCTTAAGTTTGGACAATGGGAAGACTAAGACATAAAATGTGTTATATGTGGAAGGTTTGAAACATAACCTACTTCATGTAACATAACCTGCTTCATGTAAGTCAAATGTACAATCAAAGACACACAATAACCTCTCATGATAGAAGGTGTGAGATAAGGAGAGCCAAATTAGGAAGGATAATTGCCAATGCTAATAGGATTGAGAAAAATTTATATGTCTTAAATTAGATCAAGAAAGAGATATGATTCATGACCAAGATATATGAAATTTGGATTTGACACAGAAGGTTAGGTTACCTAAACTTTGACAATCTTGTCAATATTAGCACTAAGAAGTCTATAAATAACCTACCTAATATCACCAAACCTACAAAAATACTTTGAAAGGCATGTCAGCATGG
Source organism: Torreya grandis (assembly GCA_037957365.1). Lineage (NCBI taxonomy): Eukaryota > Viridiplantae > Streptophyta > Pinopsida > Cupressales > Taxaceae > Torreya > Torreya grandis. Next base: position 457,062 of record JARHVA010006437.1, on the reverse strand, counting down.
TAATCAAAATAAAAAAAGGTTCAAGTCCATGGAGTACTCTACTACAAGACCCTTAGAGTTAATACAAACTAATCTTGGTGGCCTAAAATAATTCAAAGCATTCAAGGAGATAGCTACTTCATTTTACTCATAGATGATTACATAAGAATGACTTGGGTTTCATTCTTGAAAGAAAGTTTAGAAGCTCTTGAAAAGTTCAAGGCATTCAAGGATCTTATTGAGAATGAGAAGAATGGGAAAATAAAGTGCCTAAGATTTGATAGAGGATGATATTTTTGGTCCAATGATTTTTTTGACTTATGTGAGGTCTATGGAATAAGGAGACAATTCTCAACAACTAGGACACCTCAGTAGAATGGGGTAGTGGAAAGGAAGAATGGGATAGTTCAAGAGATGGATATAACTATGCTAAATGAGTCTACATTATCTAATGGATAATGGAGAGAGGAAGTAATCACTATATTCTACATCTTGAGTAGAGTAAATATAATGACTAATGGAAATAATACTCCTTATGAACTATGGAAGGGTAGACTTAGTAATGTGTAACACTTTAGAGTGTTTGGGAGTAAATGGTTCATCAAAATAGATGATGAGACTTGTGAAATTTTGATTTTAGATCTTATGAAGGTATATTATTAATATACTCATCAATGAGATCAACCTATGTATTTTATAATAAGAGGATACAAAAGATAGTGGAAAGCACCAATGTGAATATTGATGAGACAAGGAAATCACACTCATAGTCAAATGACACTATAGAGAATATAGACTTTAAGAATTAAGAGGAGACTATATAGGTTGATGATGAATAAGAATTTGAAGAGAGATAGGACTCAAGGGGACCCTCAAAACAAATTCAAAGAGATCATCTTGAATCTCAAATCATTGGCAGTAATAATGTAGGTATGCAAACTAGGAGGTGATTGGTAAGTAATCTAAATCAAGATAATTTTGATATATTATCCAAAATTGAACCTAATAATCTTATAAAATAAATTAAAGACAAAATTTTGATAGGTGATATGAATGAGGAGTTAGACTAAATAGATAAGAATGAGACTTGGGAACTAGTTCCTAGACCTAAAGACATGAATGTCACTGGCACAAAATGGGTTTTTAGAAACCAATTGAATGAAAATGGAGAAGTCACTAGAACAAGGATATATTGGTATGTAAGGGATAAGCATAAACTAAAGGGGTATATTTTGAGGATATCTTTGTACAAATAGCAATATTAAAGGCCATTAGATTATTTATAGAATATGTAAGATTCAAAGAGTTCAAAGAATACTAAATGGATTTCAAATATGATTTTTCAAATGGGAATTTCAAATAGGAAGTGTACATTGAGAAACCTATGGGGTTATCACTATCATAAGAAAAATACTATGTTTGTAGATTGAAAAAATATCTCTATGGTCTAAATCAAGCTCATAGATCTTGGTATGCTAGGTTAAACAAGTATCTAGTGGATCAAGGATTCAAAACAAGAGTTATAGATAGTAATCTATACATCAAAACAAAAGATGGCCATCAATTAATAATAGTTATCTATTATATGACATCATCTTTGGTGGAAACAATGATAATATGGCCAAGGCCTTTGTATAGGTGATGAAGAAAGAGTTTGAGATGTCCATGCTAAGATAAATATCATTCTTCATTGTGTTACAAATCACTCAATCTGAAAAAGTTATATTCATCTCACAATCCAAGTAAATAAGAGAGATATTGAGGAAGTTTGAGAAAGAATATTTCAAGGAAGTGAGTACATCCATGATCATAGGGTGTAAGTCTAGCAAGGAAGATGAGTCTTCAAAGGTTAATCACACATTATATAGGTTAATGATTAGAAATTTTTTATACACCACTACCTCTAGACATGACATCATGTAATTATTAGGTCTTATGGGAAGGTTTCAAGAAGATCCAAAGGAGAATCATCTACAAGCAGTCAAAAGGATACTCAAGTATCTCAAGGGGACTATGGAGTATATATTGTGGTATCTAAGAATCAAAGATTTGAATTTAACATCCTACATAAATGCATATTGGGTAGTAATTGTAGATGATATAAAGAGTACTAGTGTAATATATTTCTTCTTAGGTGGGTTCCTAGTTTCATGGATAAGCAAGAAGAAACCATTAGTAACATTATCCACTTGTGAGGTTGAGTACATTACAATAACTTCATGTTGCACTTAGGTCTTATGGATGAGATAGGCCCTAAAATACTACAAGGTTAAGTATCAATCTATTGTCATAATATAAGATATAACATGGGTACTATAGATTAATATCAAGGTGATATGACCTATTCATGTCAAGAAGAGGACTAGTTGAGTGAAGAAGCCTAGAAGGAAATTTGACATGGCTAAGAGTGTGAAGAGATGAACAGGTGATCATCATTAATTAGTTAAAAAACAAGGTTTTCTAAAGGTAATCAAATCATAAAAAACAAGTTTTTCTTAAGGTAATCAAATCAATCATGTGGATGATTTTATGTTGAGTCGTCTAAGGGGTTGGTGCCTCCTTGCAAGCTAGTGCTTGCTAAAGCCTAGCTAAGTTGGTGTTTAGCTAGTTGGGGTTAGTCCTCCATGTGAAGTAGGTGATTCACTAAATTTGGTGTTTTTCTTATAGTACTATAGTCCATTTATAGATATCAATGGATTTTCTTCCCCTTGATGGTTTCCCACTCAAATAAGTGTTCTTTGTCTTATGCTCTTATCTCATGATCTTATAAATAGTTCTTGATGTGTTACTAGTTTACTCTATTGATTTGATAATTCAGGAATGATAAAGTAAAGTTGTAAAAGTTTTTGAAGACTGATTCACCCTCCCTCTCATTTATTATACTTCCAATAATATGAGCACATGGCCATCTCTAATAATATGGAAACTACCCCCATAGATCCCTTGGATCACTTATGTTGGATTAGTTAAGCCACTTACTTCCTCTTCATAATGTACACAATCAACTAAATAGACATTTAGGCATGGTTGTAGATGACCATAAGATATGGAGACCCATACAGGTGGTTATTATGTTGTATTCTTAACATCTTGATATCCTTTACTCTTTAAAATCATGCAAAACATGAAAACTTTCTCTAATTTCTTTTACATATGCCTATAACAATCCTCTCTAGGCCTATAACAATCCGTTCTAGCCCTGATCCATACACCATACACTCTTTAAATGCCAACTAGTGGCTTATATAGGTTACTATGATACCTAAGAAGGCCATCAATTCTATTTCAAGACTCAACTATCTCATTAGAAGGCATTTAAGGGAAAAATTCTTTCATTGGGTTATTATTAGGGTTCAGGAAGGATTTTAGTGGCCTACCATCTTAGTACAGGTCTTAGATTGAAAACATAGTTCCATGGATGTTGAGCCCATAGTGTTGACGCTAGAAATTGTCATACTAATGAATCAACCCTTTTTCCTTTTGCAGAGGTCAAATTAGAATCATACTAGTCTAATCATGGGAGTCCTATGACTGAAAAATCATTACAAGTCAAGTTATGTTTTTTATTTAAAAATTAAGTTGTATTGAGTTATACACTTGAATGAGTTCTTGGAAAACACTATCTTTATTAAAAGTGATTATTTTAGTTGATGTGAGTAATATATGGATGAAGCTTTTTCAAAAAGAAGCTCACCACGGATAACTAATTCATGAATGAACTTGTATTCAAATATCTATAAATCATAACTCATAAATATTAAAGATGTGCTTGGGTTTGACAATATAAAAGATAAACTAAATATTGCTAATAAGTCATCCAATGTAACAGATTTCATTACATTAATAAAAAATTAACCAAATTATGAATCAGTTTAGATAATAAACTATAATCTATTGTATCTTATAAAGAAAATATATTAATTATATAATCTCTTGAAAAATAGAAACCTAATTCAATAAATATATACTTCAAGTAATGTCTTTTATTCTAATAAATAACCTCAAAGATACACCAAAGTATAATGAAACAGATCCAAGATAAGTGATGGATAAAAAAGTATGAATTAGAATAAACCTATATTTAGAAACACATGTATACTTTAAGTGTGAAAATGATGTTTTAATTTCAAGTGTCATAAATGTTTTTCCAAATGAAAGGTTAGATGTTCAAAATAAATAGAGATAAAGAAGGAAGTGAGAAGAGACATAATAAAATAAACAAAATATATTGACTAAATAAAGAAAAAGAACTAACTAAACAATAGAAAATAAATAAAAAAATAAACATTACACTAAAGATATAATACATAGAGGAAGTGTTAAGCCAAATCAGATAATAAGAGATGACTGAGAAACCCAAAAATAAGAAATGATTTCATTAATAAAATAAATATACATATTACAAGTTTTGAAAAGAGACATTGCAACATGCATAGGCATTAAACTTTTGTCACACTAGGAATGATATGTTCATTAGTATTCAAGCAATAGCAAGGTTTTGGTGTATATGAATGTAAATCTACATTCATCAAAACATTAAATTTCTCAAATATTAACTAAATAGTCAACAAATAATTGAAAGTAAACCTTGATATACCTAGAATAAATGAGTTATGACTATGTCATTATATTGAGTGAGTGTCAATCTTCTACAAACAATAATCACCTCAGGGACTTATTATTATAAAAGAAGCATAAATGAAAGAAAGAGTTCTCAAATTTACCTGTAAGAGTTCTTCCCCTTGATAATGAGGTTGTCGAGCCTTTATAATCTATGTCAAGTAATTAGTTGGTTTAAAAGCTAACTTATAATATAAAATTTAGAAAAAGGAAATTTATAATTTGAAGATAAAATTAACATTATAAAATAGATTTATAGGCTTTATGAAAAGTTTAAGCTCATAAAAAACTTGATAAACCTCTTTAAAATATTTATTTTAAAAGACTGAATAAACAATCGGTGGGGGCCCATAAAGAAATGACTCTAGCAAACTAGTCTTAGAACCCAATTCATAATGTTATGATTAAAATAAACACAGCTAAACAATATAAGATTTCATTACTTAATCAAAAATTTAAATTACTCAACTAAAATCAAACTATACACCAAGCTATATATCACAACTGATAATGTCTAATAATTTCATTTACATGCCTAAATAGAAAATTCTATAAAAATAATTGATTTAAAATTAATCAAAACTAGAAATAATCAATCCATTTGTCATTTATGTATGCCATGCTTTACTATTATTCATTAAATTTGAATTATTCCAATCAATATCAAGCAACCAGATCCATCAAATGGGCACTCACAAAATTAAATAATACTAAAAACATTCTTTAGACATCAAGACATTATTTTTTGACCTTATAATCATCCCATAATCAGTCATACTAAATATTTTCTTTATTTTTATGTCATGAATTGATTTATAAAATAAATAATTTATAATTAATTCAAAACTATAGGAAAGATAAACTTTTACCTTAGAAATTAGGAATTCTACCGTAAAGTTTTATGAAAACTGCAATTTTATATAAACATTTTGGGCAAAATACCAACATTGATTTGGAACCAATAGGAAGAAAAATACGTTTTAGCATGCAAATATAAAAATACAATATTTATTCAACCATGACATCATGAAAATTTTCCCAAAAATCAATTTGTCAAATACCCAAATTAGAATTTGGCAAATCCCTAATAAATGCACTATCACAATTTCAACATTACTATCAAATGCCTCAAAATGGGATTTAAAGGTAAAATAAACAAATGGAGAAAAAACCAAACAAAATACCAATAAAATATAAACAAATAAATGGTGCCAGTTAAAAACTCACCAATTTTTGCGTGGGCATTTTACCAAATCCAATGTATCTTCATTACATAGTAGTAAAAAGAAAAATTAAACCATTTGAGTGAGTTTTCTACCAAGAAAACTCACCTATCAGTAGAAAATTCACTCTAATAGGCCTATGAAAAACCCAAAACAAGATATATGTCTTGTATGCTACGATGAAAGTGTGTTTCTCATCTTTATCACCATCTGCATTAAAACTTTGAAGGAGACTTTCAAAAACTAGAAAAGGAAGGAACTTTTTTTTTTGAATTTAACTTCCAAAGGAGATTTTTATAATTAAGGTAAGATACAAGCATTAAAGATAAATTTACTCTTATTCCACCAAAAATCTTGGTCAAATTTAGTAGACCTCAAGATTTAGCTAAAGTGTAATTTGTAAGCTTACCAAACTAGCCAAAGTACAATTCAAGACTATGTTTAATTCACTACTCACTTATAAGTCTAAGTATAAAGGATAATTATAAAAACCCCCAACTTTCACAAAACACATTATTAACTCATTAATGTTGTTGTCCTCTTGTTGAAATTTGAGTACCTCCTTTTTTATGTTATTCCTTCAATGTAAATATCCATATGTCTCTTTGGTGCAATATGAAAATAAATATGGCGGCGGGGGGTGGGGGGGGAACTTATGCCATGACATTAATTTACATTCACATTTGAATTCTACATCCTTGTAAATGGGTAAGTACCAAGCTTTATATGGAAAATAATTGATGCTTTATCTTTAAAATCAAAGACACCCCATTACTCAATACCACGTATTTTCGAGCTAACATATAGGTTACCATTATTTTGAAGACTACATTATAAATTGGATACTACATGGCTTTCTATTATTGAAGTCTTTATTTTTAAAACCTTAATTTACTATTTTCTTGTTACCAAGATTGAATTTATAGATTATATGAGATAAAGTTATAATAATCTTTCTACACCAAATACATCATGGTAAGAAATGTAAACTACTACCACTACCTTGTGCAATGAAATATATGATAGATGCTTGATTTTAAAAATTAAGGAGATTATGATATTTTTCAAGCTCAATAAGCTACCAACCTAATTTTCCTAGTTATTAAACATGCCAAATAGTGACAATGATCATGTTTTTGAAGTGAATAACCAGAATCGCCTGAAATAACTTATTATAAAATGAAAAAGTAATGAAAATTATAAACACTTCAATAGCCATATTTAATCTAATCACACAAAATTAAAAGATATAATAAGACCAAAATATTCTGGGTCATTGGCCCCCACCAAGCATTTTATCAAGATGACATAATTTTTGAGGTTTGAAAAAGTTTAAAATAGGGTGGAAAAATTTTGGCTAACACCGGCAACCTTGTTGGCAAGTTTTGATTACAAGATTGGGCTGTAACATAAGATTATCAAAAAAAAATAATTTGGAAGTGTAATCCAGGTATGTTATTTCTTAAATCATTATGCATGAACTCCTTGAAATATGTATTCACTAAAAGGAATGAATTGTCTAGCTTAGCATGGTATGAAGAAGAAGAATCATTAAAATAGGGAGTGAGGGTTGGATGAATCATGTTACAATAGTTTAAAATCATAGAATACAAAATTAATCATATTTCACCTAACTATTTACTTGATTCAATTCATTTATCAAATTATTCTTTAGTTAAATCAAGAAAATAACCTTTTGATGAAGAAAACTTACATTCATTTACACAAGAATCTATGTATAGCTCAAATACTAATGAAGGCCTCAGAAGATGGGTAGAACCCAAGAGCTATAATCACCAAAATGAAAACCATAGAAAGCAACAAACAAGACAAAATGAACAAAATAAAACCTATGCTACAAAAATAAAATTATGTATAGTTGTGAGAAAAAGGGAGTTAGTCATTATAAAAAATCTTCTAACGTAGAATATTATGAAGAAAAACAAAAATTTGATCAAAACCCATAGTACACAAGTTACATGAGAAGTCAAAACAAAACAAAGGATCCAATATTCTTTATCATGTTCCACAATATTTTGGCTAACAGCACATGACATAAGACACCTACAAATATCTAAATAACTAGGCAAGAGAGTAATAAAAACATGCTGAAATAAACTAAAAGAATCTCTCACTTGTTGCCTTTCTCTTGACTCTTGAAAAATAAAATTAGAATGTATGTGATCAATGGGATTTGGAAATATTTTTATATTGTTATTAAAATTACTATAATAAAAACTTTCAACATTAGAATTAGATTCAAAACCTAAATACTCAAATGAAAATTCAAGTTCTACCCTACCAATAAAATCAAATCTTTCCTTGGATTGAAACTAAAATTTTATCCTAATTCAACATATTAATAAATTCATTAATAATCATTTCACCATCAATCTCAAATGTTCTATTGAATCATTCATTTTCTACCCCTTGAATACCTTGGTTATCAATTTCAATTATTTTGTTAGAGTTTTGACACATATAAAAGTCATCAATATCACAATCATGATTATGAGTTATATCCAAAATTTAAAACAAGAAAGATTGAAATACATGATTTTGAATGTTCATATCTTGTTTGTAGGCTATTATTTTTTATTTAGACATGTTTCTAAGATTATAATTTTGTCTCAATTTCACTAAATATTTATCAAATTTAGATTCAAGTATAACAAACTAAAATTTATCAAATTCAGAATTCATCATGCTATCATCCATCTAAATGTCTAAAAAAGTCTCAAAATCATTGTGTTTCATTGAATAAAATATATTTATTTCAAAAAAATCTAAAACATTAGTAACTTCATAGCCTTCGATTTATACACTTCTATTGAAATCATAAGGATGTTCTTCAAAAAATTTATAATTTTGTACATGTTGCACCATTAATTCATCAAAAAGGGAAGGATCACTTATGCAAGATTTGAATAACAAAAATTTCATAATATTATTATCAAAAAAATCTAATTTTGTGCATCCAAGAGTAATGATAGATTCAAATGAGACAATGTCATGATTATGGAAAAATTCTAATTCTTGGTTTGATTGCAGATGAATAGAATATTCATCATGAGAATTGGAAATCATGTTATAAACTAGGAAAAGAAAAAACTCAGTAGGAAAATTGTTTTCAAATTCAACCATTAACTCAAAAAAAAAATTTGCATTTGAATAGATCATGATTCAAGGAACAAATCATGCATAAATTTTTACTTTGGTTTTGAATATAGGAAAATCATAAATGTGTTTGAAGGTCTATGAGTCTAATCTCTTTATAAATATTTTTGTGATTATCAGGTAGATGATTCATCCAGATAGTATAACAAAATTCTTTTCTAGGTCTAAAATAAGGTGGAATATCCTATTACTTAGATAAGGAGTGTAATAGATATTCGCTAATGGCTTCATCTTTGAAGTAGGTAATGTATACCAAGTTACTATATTCGAGTCAAATTGATTATTCACTAGATAATAAATGATAGCACATTATTGAGTGAGATAATTTAGTTTAAGAGGATAAGAGATATTCTCATTTTTTGAATGAGGATTAAAATTAGATTTATGTGATTCTAAAAAGTGTAACATCCTAGTTTTCTATTAGAGAGCAATAGGTTTATAAATTTTAGGTAATAATTTCATCCATAAAATAAGAAATATTTATTCTAGGCCTAGATGAAAAAGGTTTTTCAATATAATATAGAAATTACCACTGAGAAAATATTTTAAGGGGCTCACCATCACACTAGACTAGATTGAGCCAAGCTTCTAAATCAGGGTGGATGTTATTTTGAAAAATATCAATAAGAAGATGCCATCATTTGAAAACATCATAAAAACTAAATATGATCAAAGATGTTGCATGAATATGTTCATTCAAAGAAGAATCAAGACCTGAACAACTAGTAGATACTAAAGGAGACATTAGTATAAACTAGTGACCACCTATTGTTCAAAAATTAAAATGAAATTAGCAAAGAAAGAATAAAATGTGTTCCCCAATGGATTTAAAAAATTTGTTGATGCTAAAAATTATCACACCAACAAATCAACCCTTTCTACCTATCGTGAAGGTCAAATTAGAATTGTACTAGTCTAATCGTGGGATTTCTATGACTAAAAAATTAGTGCAAGGCACATAATGGGTTTTTTTTTAACATTCAAGTTACATTGAGTTATACACTTAATCAAGTTTTTGGAAAATAATAACTTTTTTAAAAGGGATTATTTTAGTTGATTTGAGTAATATATGGATGAAGTGTTTTCACAAAGGAGGTCTCATATAAGCAATTCATGAATAAACATATATTTGAATATCTCTAATCATAACTCATAAATATTAAATATGTGCCTAGGTTTGATGATATAAAATATAAACTGAATGTTTCTAATAAGCCATCAAATGTAATAGATTTCATTTTAGCAATAAAAATTTGACTAGATTATGAATCAGTTTAGATAAGAAACTATAATCTATTCTATCTGACAGAAAATCTATTAATTAGATAATATATTGAAAAATAGAAACCTGATTCAATAAATATATATTTCAATTAATGTCCTATATTATACTAAATAACCTCAAAATTAAACCAAAGCATAATGAAAAAAGTCCAAGATAAGTGATGAATAGCAAAGTATAAATTAAAATAAACCTATATTTAAAAACACATGTATATGTTATGTCTAAAAATAATGTTTTAGTTTCAAGTGTCATAAATGTTTTTCCAAATGAAAAGTGGGCTACTGTAAACAAATAGAGATATATAAGTCATCGAGAAGATAAAAAATATAACAAATAAAAGAGAATAACTAAAGAAAATGAACTAACTAAACACTAGAAAATAAAGAAAGAAAGAAACATTACACTAAAGATATAATACATAGAGCAAGTGTTAATCTAAATCAAATAATAAGAGATGATTGAGAAACACAAAAACAATAAATGATTTCATTAATAAATAAAATAAATAGATTACAAGTTTTGATAAGAGACATTATAACATGTATAAACATAGAACTTATGTCACATTAGGCATGATATGTTCATCAGTATTCAAGCAATAGCAAGGTTTCGATGTATAGGAATATAAATTTGCATTCATCAAAACATTAATTTTCTTAAATATTAACTAAATAATCAAAAAATAATTGAAACTAAATATTGATATACCTAGAATAAATAAGATAGGGCTATGTCGTCAGATTGAGTGAGTTTCAATTTTATGCAAACAATAATCATCTTAAAGACTTGTTCTCAAAAAAGAAGCACAAATGAAAGAAAGAGTTCTCATATTTCCCTATAAGAGTTCCTCCCCTTGATAATGAGGTTGTCAATCCTTTATAATCTATGTCAAACAGTTAGTTAGTTTTACAACTAATTTATAATTTAAAATTTAGAAAAGGAACTTATATTTTAAAGTTTAAATTAAATTTATAAAGTAAAGTTATAGGATTTAAGAAAAAATTAAGCTCATAAAAAACTTAATAAACCTCTTTAAAATATTTATTTTAAAAGATCAAAAAAAGCACTCATGTGGGGGCCAATAAAGAAATGACTCTAGCAAACTAGACTTAGAACACCAATTCATAATATTATGATTAAAATAAATATAACTAGACCATATAAGATTTTATTACTTAATGAAAAATTGAAATTTCTCAATAAAAATAAAACCATACACCAAGCTGTATATTACAACTAAGAATGTCTAATTATTTCATTTGCATGGCTAAATAGTAAATTCTATAAAAATAATTGATTTAAAAGTGATCAAAACTAGAAATAATCAATCCATGTGTCATCTATGTATGCCAAGTTTTACTATCATTCATTTCATTCAAATTTTTATAATCAATATCAAGCAATCAGATCCATCAAATGGGGACTCATAAAATTAAATAATTTTGAAAACATTCTTTAGACATCAAAACATTATATACTGACCTTATAATCGTCCCATAATTAGTCATACTAGATATTTTCTCTATTTTTATCTGATGAAATTGATTTAGCAAATTATCAATTAATAATGAAGTCAAAATTGTAGTAACCCACTCCAATATCATTTCACCAAAGATAAATTTTTATCTTAGAAATTAACAATTCTACCATAAAGTTTTAGGAAAAACCCAAGTTTATATAAACATTTTAGGAAAAATACCAACATTGATTTGGAATCAACAGGAAGAAAAATATGTTTCATCATGAAAATATAGAAATCCAATACTTATTAAACCTGGCATCATGAAATTTCACCTAAAAATCAATTTGTCAAATACCCAAATTTGAATTTGGCAAAACCTCAATAAATGCACTATCATAATTTTAGCATTACTATAAAATGCCTCAAAATAGAGTTCAAAGAAGGGAAAGTAAAAAAATGGAGTAAAATCCCAATAAAATCCCAACAAAAACTAAACAAATAAATGGTGCTAGTTATAAACTAACCAAGTTTTACATTTCTACCAAATCCAACATATCTTCATTGCATGGTAGACAAAATAAAAATTAAACCATCTGAGTGAGTTTTCTACCAATAAAAATCACCTGTCAATAGAAAATGTGCTCCAATAGGCCCAAGAAAAACCCAGAAAAAGAAATTTGTCTTGTATGCTATGCTAAAAGTGTGTTTATTAGCTTCATCACCATCTGTGTTAAAACTTTGAAGGAGACCTTTGAAAACCAAAATAGGAAGGAGTCTTTTCTTTGTATTTAACTTCCAAAGGCAATTTCCATAATTAAAGTAGGATGTAAGAATTAAAGATAAATGTACTCTTATGCCATCAAAAATCTCGATCAAATTTAGCAAACATCAAGATTTAACTAAAGCATAATATGTAAGCTTTCCAAACCAGCAAAGGAACAATTCAAGACTATGTTTAATTCACTACTCAATTAGAAGTACAAATAAAAAGGATAGGTATAAAAATCCCCAACTTCCCTATAATTCATTAACAACTCATTAATGCTAATGTCCTCTTGTTGAAATGTGAATACCCATTTTTTTACGTTATTCCTTCAGTGTAAATGTACATATGTATCTTTGGTCCAATATGAAAATAAAGAGGGGGAAAAAATTATGTTATTACATTCATTTACATTCACGTTTGACTTGTACGTCCTTGTAAATGGGTAAGCATCAAGCTTTAGATGGAAAATAATTGATGCTTTATCTTTAAAATAAAAGAGAGCCCATTACACAATACCACATATTTTGGAGCTATTATATAGGTTACCATTAGTTTGAAACCTACATTATAAATTAGATATTTAATGTCTTTCTATTATTGAAGTGTCTTTTTTTTTAAACCTTAACTTACTATTTGTTGGTTACCAAGATTTAATCTATAGATTATATGAGATAAAGCTATAATAATCTTGCTACACCAAATGCATCTTGATAAGAAATGTAAATTTCTACCACTGTCTTGTTCAATGAAATATATGATAGATGCTCAATTTCAAAAATTGAGGAGATTACGATATTTTCCAAGCTCAATAAGCTACCAACCTAATTTTCTCAGTTCTTAAGCACACCAAATAGTCATAACGATCCTGTTCTTGAAGTGGAAAACAAGAATCACCTAAAAAAACTTTATGAGGAATGAAAAAGTAATGAAAATTATAAACACTTCAATATCCATATTTAATCTAATCATACAAAATGAAAATATATAATAAGACCAAAATATTTTGAGTCATTAGCCCCCAATAAGAATTTTATCAATATGACATAATTTTCAAGGTTTAAAAAAAAAATAGGATGAAATTTTTTTGGTTATCACATAGAACCCCTCAAAACTCCCTAATAATTCATGGCCCCATGCACCATGTATGGTGAGATTTGATTAAAAGTGTGTAGCCTCCGAGTGTTCACTAAGCACTCTGGGTATGCTAATAGTGTTAAAGATTACTTATAGAGTTAATATCATGAATAAAACTCTCTCTAACATATATATTAAGTGCATATGGGTTCCAAAATTACCCTAATAACACTAGGATCCATTCATCTTTCCATGTAAGCTATGAGCATTTGAACTGCCAACTTGTAATGGTAGACTAGAGTGATGGAATTTGAGAGGGGTAGTTAGGCCAACTTGACCATTCCCATACCTTCCTCTACCTAAAACATATTATTTTAGATATATATTTCCATAATACCTATCTTCATGGTCTTAGGTGTTCCGTGTGGAGTTTTAATATGGCATAAAGATGAAGACAGGGTTTTGAGGGATCAAAGAGGTTTTTAGGCCTTATGGGCCTAAACTGAGTCTTAAGAATTTAAGCCACCTATATATGCATTAGTGAATTAAATTTAATATTATCACCCATTTCCATCTAATTTAACCCTTTTGCATATGTCATTATTTTCTCATACTTTCATCTCTATCTTTCTTCTCATCTAGGTTTTCCATTTCTGCATTTGGCCTAGTTTGAGTATTTGGATTGGTTAATATTAGAAGCCTAAGTGGTCCATGTCTCTATTCCCTTAATTTTAATAGTGTTGGGGTCTCATGTAGGATTCATTTAGAGTCTAAAAACATTTCATAAATTAGGTTTATCTCAACTCTACCCTCAAAACTTACTCTATAGTCATATACACAATCTTGTATGTTATGGATGCTCAATCAGACCCGGATAACATTCTCAAACTTGATCCTATTTGTTATGGATTACATACAAATAAATCATGTTTTTTATGTATTTTATGTATGACATATATTATCATAGGTGACCCTTACATATTTTTCCACTATCATTCAAATTAACTATCCACTCAAACTAACTAGGCATACTTATATGCACTTGGCTAATTGTATCTCCCTGAGATAGCTCATTTTAGTTATTCCTTGAATTTTTATTTTCCTTTTAAAAACATGACATCTATATTATACCCCCTCTATTTTATCTCTTTCCTTCATGTTTATATGTAATTTCACATTTAGGGTTGGAGGTAGACTACCTGTAGTCTTGTAGGTGGTGGTCTAGGTGTTTGACTTCCAATAGAGTCCTTCCATAGGTCCATGAGCAAGAGGAGGGTTTATAAACCATGATAGGAACCCAGTTGACATTAATTAAATACCAATCACCCTCTTAAGGTATTCATATTGATAACTATATGGTCATTTTTTGTATCTTTTATGTTTAATTTTAGGTGATGGTCTAGGGAAACCCTTTGAAGGTTGGGCTTGAAGTTGATATTTTAAAATTTATCATGGATTATTAACAATGTCCACACTTGAATGGACCTCTTTTATCATAGTCACTTTAGACCTTCATGGTAATATGCAGGCTATTAGATTCACTTCACCATTAGGATTGTGTAGGAGGACATAAAATTGTAGGTCCTTTTATGCAATCCTATGAAGTTTTAATTCTATAAATCAAACCCTATTATGAGGTGGAAATATCTTGATAAATTCATTACAAAATATATGTCTTTTAAGGTATCTCATATAGACTATTACTCCTTATTCAAGACCATCTATTGGGAACTTATCCATACCTATCTATATTCTCAAAAAGTCAAAGTGAATGGATATATTTATCAAGAATATTCAAGGAGAAACTGAAACCTAGGATTGCACAAAAACCTTAAATAATATAAATAAGCCTTAAACCCTAATAAAAGGCCTAAGAAAGCATTGGGAGCTAGTTTATGGTTTTTTGGTCTTTAGAACCATAATGATTCTTATTATTTATTAGAGATAGGTTCCTCCACATGTGTAAAACACCTATTAATGTTCTATAGTGTCCTAATTATCTTTAAAAACCACTAAACATGAAACACATTATTCACAACTTACAATGGAGGTCAAACTACAAAGGTAGTCACACTTGAAGACACGATCTTAAAAGAGTTGAGTTTTCACTAATGACTCTATTTTTCTTGGGAGGAAAATAATACCCAATGGTTCCAATAAACCCATAATATCATCAAACCACTACTCATTTCTAGATTCGTGCATTGAAGGCTCTACAACATCAATAAAATAGTGCCTACAACCTACAACGTATGACAACATGAAGGTTTTTTACTCCCATGAGCTCACACATGTGAAAAAAGGGTGGATAATGAAGTGGATTGAATTTTATAACCTATATAAGACACATACAAACATTGATTACATCAATAAAACCAAAAATGAACTAAAAACTATCCAAAGATTGACCCTGTGTAGATAAAGAAGACCAGTTTAACTACCTAGATTCTTAACCATTGTTCATAAAGCATGGTCATCAATTTGGAAAATAATTCCAAGAATTGAAATATCATGAGACCCACTTATTTTTCCATAAATCTTAAATCACCATTTTCTCTCTCCTATATGGATTGAGCATAAACTTGTATAGCTATCCAAGGATTCTAAGAAGAGCGATGGAGGGAACGGGCTATTTTTTTACATATTTAACTATAAAAATCATGGATTATGTTATTTGATACCTATAATGAGTTCCACTTAAATATGACCAAAATTTTCTAACCTTTATCATGTTATATGGGTCTGTATGGACTTGAAAACTCCTAAAAATATCAATTTCCTACATTTTCTTAGGTTTGAGATTTTGAAATGTTATTGATGGGTATGAAGAGGGAAATTAAGAGTCAAAAAATGTGTTCAAAATATGGAGTATGGGTGCAGGGAAGGTTTAAATTCAATTTTTCACATGTGTGGATCCCCTTGGTGGTGAATACCCTTTGAATTCATTTTACCTTTGATAATGATAGTGAGGCCCCTTTGAATTCATTTCACCTTTGATAATGATTTAATGGTACCTAGGGGCCAAAATAATTCTATTCCCATTGTGTGAATACCATTTAAAGGCAATTATGCATGATCTCAAGTGAAATATCTATCAAAAGATAATTTAACATTTGATAAAAGACCTTAAAACATGCTAATCCTTACACAAGAGTCATCATCTTTCTTCAAATTTGTCCCTTATATTGAATTCTACCCTCATTTATGCAATTTATTATCATGTTAAACTAAGCATATGACTAGTTATAAGTTTTAGTGTGTTAGATCACCCTCCATGAGTCTATTTACATCACAAGGAGCACCCCAAGTCTTACCATACACTTGTATACATAATTAAAATAAACTGGCATATTGATGCAATCCCTAAATAATATGAGATCGAGCCACTATGATACCTTAGGCATGATTGATTTCTCAACATGTTACATCACTACCTAAGGGCAACTTGCCTCCTCTTTTGCTATCAATACACTTCAAAAGACACTAAAAGGTGACCAAGTCTAAGTTCAGATGCTTATTGGTTATAGTTTTACCTTTTTTAAGCCTAAGGGTAGAAATAAGTCAACACCATTTGTGACTCTTAAGGGTTGGCCTTCATTTTGTTCAAGAGGACTAAATATATCTTGCATAATAGCCATGACTTAGTTAAAAGACCTCTCTAATCAGGTTGACACTTCATGATTAACACCTTGTAAGCCTTAAGGACTAAAACAAAATCGTAAGACACACAAAAAGACACAAAGGAACACAAAAAAGACACTTAACTAAAACTAACAAGATGACCAAATAAGTAACTAACAAAGCATGTGCCACATCACTTAGAAGAAAGGACACCTAAACTACTATGTACAAATATGTTATGTGTTTTCTTAATAACAATACTTAAGGAACACCACATTGATAGGGATAGGGAGTTCCTCACCATTCATCCTTAACAAATATAAAACATTTTGCTCCTTATAGTTGGTAATAGTGTAAGTTCCAATCCATAGTCTATCAAAATTTTAGTGATTACCTAGTTTAGCCTTGTGTTTATCTACTTGAACATAATATCACCTTACTAGAAGGTCCTCAAATAATCTCTCTTATCAAATGACCTCTTTAATTGATATTTATTGGACCACATGGCATGCATTATATTATCTCTTGTCTCCTCCAACTCCTTTAATTCATTAATCCTTACCTCTATGCCATCACTCTTCATTAGTTCAAGTTGATGTGTGAGTTCCAAGGATCATCATTATAGTTATGTGTGAAAATTTACATCCTTTCCATAGAAAATAAGGTATGGTGAATGACTAGTATATATTTTAGGAGTGACCTTATCTTCCCATAAGGCTATCCTTCATTTGGTATGCCACTCCCCCTAATTATCCTCCATAATTATCCTTATGATTTCTATTAGGTTCTTGTTAATGAGCTCTGCAATTCTATTTCCCTATGGATAGTAATTTAAGTAAGTGATATGGTAGATTATAAGGTTAATATCTCATTCACTCAGCTTTGCACTACTGAAACCTAGTACATTATTTGATATGATGGTGTAAGGGATCCCAAATCTAGTTATTAGGCTATCATATAACTCTAAAACTAAATTTTCATTTGCCTCTTTAATGGCTACTACCTCCATGCACCTATTGAAGTAGTTGGTAACTATCAAACACCACTTGTTTTCTATACTATATGGAGGATGTATCATGCCTAAAAATTCTAGTCTCCATTGTATGAAAGATTGCTCCACTTATCTAGGTTTGAGGGGAAAGGAAGTTAGTCTTTGCTTTCCAGTGAACATGGCACATTTATGGCATATCCTAACCCAGTCATGATATTCCTAAATATTGAAAAAAATTATCCTAATATTATTATGCTTTTTATTGTGGTCTTGGATGGAAATTACCCTCCTACAGGCCCATCATGAAACTGATCTAGGAGCTTGTCAACCTAGTTAGTTTCTACACACCTTAAGAGCATGGCATAAATATCCCTTTTAAAAATAACTCTAACCAATACATAAGGGATTTATTACATCCCATAATACCTTCTTGATTTATATATCCTTGTAGTACATTCTCCTATTTGAAGCAATCTTACCATGTTTTGAGTCCAACTAAAAAGGGTGTAGTTGCATCTATTTGGTGATCATTTTATATTGAAAAAACCATATATTTATCCTCCACATATATTTCAAAGTTTTCACATATTCATCTAACCATTAAAAACTTTGTGACCTTAAATTCTATGTCATATTCCATTCATTTAGTCACCCAACCTTCTCCCTTTTCACACAAGTATTAGTTAAGATTGGAGTCTTTGATGGTAGGGTCAACCACCATGACATAGATCTTGTTGTTGGACACCATGTATCTAAATTTTTTGAGGCCTATCATGATTTCATTCACATGATTTTACACTAATGTATACCTCTCCTCATATCCCTCCAATTCTTGATTAAATAAAGTTATGGGTTGTTCAATACCTTCACTATTTTGTTATATTATCCAGGCAAAAATAGTGTCATTGGATGAGAAGGCATACATAAAAAAGTCCATTGATAAATAAAGGTTAAGGAGAATTGGTACTTTTAAAATTACATGTTTAATGGATTGAAATATTCTCTTTCCTTATTTAGTCCATGTGAAGTCCTTATGTTTCTTGATCATGAAGGTGAAAGGCCTTATCAACTTAGTGTACCTAGGGATAAACCTCCTAATGAAGTCAATATTGCCTAAAAATCTCTAGAATCCCTTCTTGTGCTTGAGTATTGATAGATCAAGGATTGCATTTATCCTCTCAGGGTCTATAGAAAGGCCTTCTTTTGAAACCATGTGTCCTAAAAGTCTACCCTCATGGACTACAAAAATGCAGTTTTTGGGATTTAAGGAGACCCCATACTACATGTAACTATCAACTATCAACCTTATGTGTGTTAAGTGGTCTTTAAAATAATTGGAAAATACTATGATGTCATCATGTTAGATTATCAACATCTCATTGATGATTCCTTGGAAGGCTACATCCATTTCCATTTGGAAGGTGGCCCTAACATTGGATAGCCCAAAGGGCATCTTCTTATAAGTATAAGTACCTAACATAGTTATGAAGGTAGTCTTGTATTGGTCCTCCTGCTTAGCCAATACTTGATTTTACCCTAATTATCCATCAATAAAGGATAAACATTGTGAACCTTCAACTTTTTAGAGAATTTAATCCATGGATGGGAAGGGGTAGTGGTCTCTCAATGACATGTTGAGATCCATGAAGTCTATACATAACCTTATTTCCCCATTATTCTTCCTTATAGGCACAATATTATCCACCCATGAATATTTTTTTATGGGTAATATGATTTTGGACTAAAAAATCTTAGTTAACTCTTTCCTCATGAGGAATTCAATCTTGGGGTTGACTATTTTTTTGTTTTGTCTTATAAGTTTAGCACTTGATTCCAATTATATAGTATGTTGGGCCAAAATAGGGCCAAAAATATTTAAATAATTTTACTCCGAAGTAAATATGTCCATAAATTGCTGATATAACTCTGTAAAGTCTTCCTTTTCTTCCCTTGTGTTTTGTTGATGGTTAAAATTGTGCTTGTTTCTAACACCAACAATGGGAAGTTTCAAGATGTGGGACTTGTGACTTGAAACAACCTCTAGATTTTTAAGAAGCTAGTCTCTTCTTTATATCAAGCGTATACTAGGAAAAGGGATAGGAATTTTAATAGAAACACAAATGTGAAGAAATAAAATCTAACTATGGGGATGTGCCTGAATGTAACTCGACCCTTAATCTGAGCACAATGAAATTATATGTAAGATTCAATTACATTTAAGAGCAAACAAGGCATGATCAATGTAAAAGATGAAAATAATAGAAATAGAGGCTCACAGCTTAGACTAATTTTATAGTGACATAGAAAATATCAACAAAGGCATAGGATTAAATCTTCTTATTAATTCTCTAGTCACATAAGAGGCACAGAAACATGCACAGTTACATAAACTTTCCAACTTAAGAAAATAGAACAAAGGCAAATGATATTCCTAATCACAGCTCTAGAAAGTCTAAAAATCTTGACAAATTCTCTCAGAAAATTCTCTCTAAGTATCTCCTCCTCTTCTAGTGATATTTTCACCACTATTTATAGCCTTGGATTCACTCCATATTGTCTATGTGTTCCCAATCTAACCGCCCAACTAAAATCTAACCAAACTGGAAGTGTCTAACAGAAGATATTTCTTAGATTCTAAAATGCTGTATCTTCTAGTAGTTCATTGGCTAAAACAAATTCCAAGATGCTCCCTTCTATTAAACAGAAGAGGACACTTGGCCAATTCCTTGAAAATTTTCTTATTACTTAGGAGACACTACAAAATGATGATTGGCATGTTTCGTAGCACTTACCAAAGACACATGGCATTTTTCGTGTAACTTATACTCTTTTTGTGTCTTTGCTCAGGAGTGTTCTAGCTTTGACACCTATTGCAATCCACTTCTTCAAAACTTTAACAACTTAATAGAAAATAAGACCCACAACATTTCTTGCTAGAGAAATATTTAAAAAGGGCATAGGGACAGGTGGTGATTTTTGCTTGCCTCAACAAAGGACACATGGCAATCTCTGCTTTACTTAACAAGGGATATGTGGTGATCTCCACTACTTTTAGCTAGCTTTTGAGAAACCTATGGAAGATGACACATGTTTTCTCCACATCGCTCTATTTATATTATAGAAACAATCGGGCCTCATTTCATATTTAGATAGACAGTGACACTTGGTGGCTTCCGCTTGCTTTAGAAATAAAACCTGAGACCCACCATAGTCTTTACTATATCAGTGAAACAAAATGAAGAAAATTCAAAGGTTGAAACATGGTGGCTTCCACTCTCTTCAACTGAGATACGTGGTGTCTTCTGTCACTTTTAGAAAAGCAAATTGAAACCTTATGTGATTGCCACTTGGCACCCTCCACCTGATCCTAACTCTTAGCTTGTTGAAACCTTTTGCTCAAAAAGAGATATGAAACATGGATGCCGATATGAAACGTGGATGCTGACACTTATCACATTCTACTGAGTTACTATGAGATACGTGGCATGTTTGGACCAACTTATAAAAATTGTGAAAGGTGCCTCGGCCGATGACACTTGGCAGCTTCCGCCTTACTTTGACACATAGACAAAATGAATCAAAAGGAAAATAGAGCCCGTGCTCTATTTCAAAACTTTTCCATCTCAAACCAAAGTATGCAAGTAAAAATAAAAATGAAACATAGAGTATTTTTTACTCTATAATTATTGGTGACCCAAATGACTTTTGAGCCTGCTCAAAAAGAAACCACAACTCTCGCTAGATCAAAATTTCAAAATTACAGCTTTAGTAATGTTGTTTGGTAGGTAGACCACTCATCATTAGAAAACCCCTATTTATTTTGCAATTCATTGAAGGCTAAATCAAGGTTAATAATATCCTTGTGTGAAATTTTTTGCAAAATCTAAACCGTAGCCTTCAATTTAAATTTGAGTTGGGAAACAAGAATCAAAATAGCTTTTACTTTAGGGACTGATGAATCATCCTTTAAATCCTAAAAAACTATTTGATCATTCTATTTGGCTAACAACAAAGGTTCAATTTCATTAACCATTAGCACCGTGTTGTCATCAAGAAATGGAGAAGGAAGACCTAATTGTACTAGAACTTTAATGTGCTATTTCATTTCACTGATTCCTTCTTTCATGACATCTAGGAGCTCTCTGCAATTGATGGATATGAAATTGCAACTAAAGACCTCATTCACTCGCTTAGCAGTGACCATTCTATTCTCAATTCTTATTGCTGACAATGTTTCAGAGTCCAATGCTCACCTGGAAACTATAGCCAGAGTGTTTGCAACTAAATTCTCCACCTTTTTGTACAATTTTTGTGTATTTAGTAGGAAGGTGAGAGAAGGCCTAAGTTGAATAATCTCCAAAGAGATTCTCTTCCACATGGATTCATATAGCTCCTTCACTAGACTTAACACTCTGACATTCTTTTGCCTATTGTCCAGCTCCAGTGTCAATTTTGTTGCTCTGCTTGAAATTGGGCTTGTATAGCCACAATATTATTCTATTCACTTAGCAGATTTTGTTGTAATTGGGTAACCTATAGCAAGTGTTCCTCACATTTTTCTTGCAATGCTACTTTTTTCCACCTTAGGGTCATCACCACATCTTTTACTTTTGTTAGCCCTACTTTTAAGAAGTCATTTTGAACCTAGACTACCTGGTGAGTCTGAAGAGAAATAGTATCTTGCAACTATTTATTCAGATTCTCTATTTCATTATGTTTTCTATTGATTTTTGTGGTCAAACTATTATAGTTTGCCTTTTCCTTATCTAAATTGGCCTCCATCTTTTGTACCCTCCTTAATGTCTTCAAGTAATCTTCAGCAACTACAGAAGTGGATTCAGTTAGCAGCTCAGTTTTTTCTTATGGCCTGAATAGGGACATATCTATGGCCACTGTATTCATTATGTAGTCTTATGGCTGCATCTGCTCAGTTGGTTTAATTACATTTGGTGAAAAATGAGTCACCATTAATTGTTGTTGAATGGGGTCAAATTTTGACTACAGATGGGGTGTAGTCAATGCCTTATTTTCCATAATCCTCTTTTTCTCTCTTTGATCTTCCCTTGCCTTCCTAGCAGCATTTACTTGGGTTTGGAAGGTAGAAGGAGAGGCAATGTGCCCACCCACAAAAGGATGTCCTTGTGGCAAACCATATTTAATATCCAATTGTTGGCTATGTGAAATTTGAGGGGGTAGTTTCTTGGGAATAGAGGTGGAAAAATGAGGTAATGTTAAAGCTTGAGGTGGCATAGATGGGGCAAAGTGAGAAATGGGAATGATAGAGGTGGCATGGGATGTCATCTAGCTAGATGGAATCATCATGCCAACATGAAAAGAAAGAGATTGAGAAGGAGGAGGAATAATACTTACCTGAGGGGCAATTATAGTATTCTATAATTGGCATTATGGGGGGTCTACCTCCTCTTCTAAATCAAACTGAAACTGCACCCTCTTTTGCTTCTTGGGTGTCTCTTCTTCTGGCTGTGTTTCTTTTCTTGCCATCAGTGATGCTTGTGGAGAACTGGAAATTTCAATAACCAATGCTGATGGGGAAGCTTTTGGTGGTGAAGACACCACACTCTTTTGATTTTACATAACACTAAGAAATTGGGGCCAAACTGATACAATTACTATAGCGTAGTTTGCCCTGTAGCCTGCGACTCTTGGCCTGATCCTGCTCTAGCTTTCATCTTTGCACCTTGTGTTGGAAAATTGCTTGTGTCAGGGTTAGATATAGGGGATAGATGGCACTCATCCCATATTTCTTCCCATCTCTCATCTGTGTCTATGTTCCCAAAAGAATGAGTTGTCTGATAAATTTCTTGCCTATATTTCCAATAGGATTCTATTTTCTCAGCATCCCAATATTTATTCTTTAATGCCCTTCTTAAGCTAGAATTCATTCTGAATTTAGAGTCAAAATCCATCTACTTAACATAGAATGTTTCCCAGGGTTTATTTTGTGGAAGGGGCAAATCTATTAATTCAACATAAAATCTAGGAGCATCTTCTCTAAGATTTTTCCTATTTTCCCAAAAAGGGTGGCCTTCATGTGCAATTCTAGTTGCAACCCTATTAGTCCTTATCAAGGAAGCTATGAAACCATTTGGGTCCTATACCTATTTGTCTTCTATTAGAAGGAAACCTAGAAAGACTAGCTTTCTGAGCAACACAACTTCGACATCTCTGGTTTCTAGTACCATGTTGTTTGTCATCCATAAGAGGTCATACATTTTTCTCTTCCTCTTCCCAGAGCCATATTCATTGTTGACTGTAGATACCTACCTAGTGACCTCTAATAATGCTAACCTAAGATTCAAAATCTTAGGTAGCAACATTGGTTCCCCACAAAAACCATGGACTCTTATAATTGTATGGTGGGATCCAAAATAGAAATCACAAGGAATTAGGAAACTAGCTAGAAGGTTTGAAACACTTGGGAATAGTCTATTCATAACTGGTTCAGGGCTGAGGTGACAAAATGTAGGGGTAACAAATTATTCCTAGAATTCATATGGATCACTAGTTTTTGACAAAATATGTGTCCATGCAGACACAAGAGTGGTCCTTTGGAGATCAAAACTTGGGCCATACATATCAAGATGCATATGTTGGGCAAAGAGGTCAGATTTTTGATATAGCATGAGGTGAAACAAATAAGAAGAGTACCTAAAAACCCATTTTGATTTGAACTGGGCTAGTTATTCCACCATTGAGAAAGCAATTTGTTTAGAAATGTCAAGCCTATACTCCTGAGTCTTGTCAACAGTCTTTAGCCTGAAGAAGATAGCCATTTGTTCTCCATAAACTACCATATCATCTTTCATGCCATAGATGAAAGCCATCATAGATAGTGCATCTTGGCTAGTTTGTGTGAACTGGGCTCTTGCTACAGGGAGTGTAGGCACAATAGTGTCATCATCGCCCATTTGTAATTCAGATCTTACGAACCTCAATTGAGTATTGATGTTTACCTACATTATTTGCATTTTAGCAATAGTGGGAAATGTAGTTGTCTTATCATGATACAGGGCTAACATGTTCCTAATAGCCTACAGTGTGATTTTCACCATGAATAGACCTTAGTGAATGGTGTTTGAGGGTGCATGGAATAAGTTTGTGCATAATTCAACCAAGTCAGGGCATGGATGTACAACTGGGACAATGAATTGTGCCAATTGTGAAGTCCATATCCTCATGGAAAATGTCTCATATTGCCTTACTCTGACCCTCTATAGACAACTTTGATGTGCCCCTTCTCTAAGAGTTTTACTACTATCTCTTTGAATAATTGGGTCCATGACTCCATCTGCATAATCTTTTATCTTTATTGGGTCACTTTCTTGACCAACTTCAAGGATTCTGGTCCATGGATAAGTCTTCAATGGTTGTGCGGGAGCTAAAGCATATGACTTTCTCGCAAGAAACTTGTCAAGGGATTCATACATCCTAGCTCCTTGCTATGAAGACTTTGCTCCCTCCATCTCTATATCTATTCTATGATAACTGGTATGAACTTTTGAAAAATAGAAACACTTTTGCTGAAGCAAGTTTACTAGGCACTGAAAATGCAAGTAGTGGGATATTTTCTCATAGATGCAAGAATGTTTGAGAAACTGTAAGCTTTGACTCTTGCTAAGAGGTATTCATTGACCTATCAAGTCTCAAAATGGCATTAAACTCATATAAACATTAGCAAATCTTACTCAATCTTTATGGGACAGTGAGATAGACATGTTATGTAAGTGGCAGCGCAAGGTACCTTGGGGATTTCTAAAGATTTGGAAGATATTCAATGTATTGAGAAATTTTGAATATTTTGAAAAACTCTTTGAGCTATCGACTATGTGTTCAAAGAACACTTATTTAAAAGAAAAGTGAGAAAACAAAAATGGGAAAATAAGGAAATATAGAAAGGGGAAACTATCTAGCTATAATACATTAACCAAGTATCTTTATCTCCCTCCTGGATCAAAAGAAGGATTTCTAAAGTCTCCTTAATGACAAATCGGCTTATATTGCCAGACAAGTGGTTGAATTGGATATAGCTCTGGTGACTTGCTCTCTATGTATGCTAGATTGATTTGCCTACATTTAAGTGAGTCTGAGTCAAACATGCTTCCAACATATATAAACTCTTCTTGTCCTTGGAAGCTTGTCAAATGTCGGTTCTTGATACTGGCATGTCTTATCAAGAAATTAATGACTATTTGCTTATTAATAGAACCCCTTTGATATATAAAATTTATTGGCTTATCTCCTTTTACCTCAAACTCAAGTTCAATTGCATGATCATCCTCTTTAATGACTTCAAAATTACCAACTTCTTGAAAGGATAATTCTAAAAGTTTGCAATAATTTTGCATATGTAATTAAGTCTCAATGTTGTCTTATTCATCTGTAACCAGATCACAACCTTCTTGAAAAATAATATAACCTAACCCAATGATTTCAAACAAATCATTCAAATCATGATCAAGGCAATGTCCATGCTCCTCCACATCATCTTGCAAAGTAAGAAAGTCAAAAATTATCTCTTCTTCATCAGAGATTAAGGCATGCACTTGTGACTTCTCACTCAAAATATGGAATTCATGTTGAGAGACCTAAGGATTAATAGAATAGGTCTCTTTTGACTTTTATTCCCTTAAATCATTTGGTATTTTATGATCTTCCTCAAATATGACATACGTGCCCAAACCAATGGAGTCATAATTTCCATATGGGTCACTTTGCATCATAGCTATTAAATGATCATTTTCTTCTTCTTGATCATGTTCATTCCATTCACCTAACTCCTCAACAAAAACCCTTTCTTCTTTATTCATCATAGCATGAGCTGCCTCTAAATTTGCAATTGGTTCATTGGTGATGTGGTCCTTATATAATGGCTCAGATAATATCTTCATCTTTGAACCATATTTGGTTCTTAAGATGAGGTGATAACAATCAAGGGACATATATCCTCCTATCTTGGCTATAAAGAATCTTGATAAGAATAAGCCAAAAATAGGATGTATATCTATGACTACTACATCTTGATTTATAATTATATTGGGACAAGTATATAATTGTAATGGGAGTTGTTTAATTCTCCCTATTATTTGTACTGCTTTGCCATCTGGCTGCATGACTCCTTTAGTGAGTGGTTCATACTTAATTTTTAAAGCATCATCTATCTACTTAGACATTACTATATTACTTACCCCTAAATCTATCATTGCATTATGTAGCAATTTATTGCCAACTATCAAAGTTAAATAGAAGGGATCCGATTTGGATTTGCTTATCTCTGGTGCATTATTCACTAGGGCTGTTGTCTGTAGATGAACTGTCTTTGAGATTTTATTTTTCAGTAGGTCTTTCTTTGATAATAGTACATTTGGGCACTTATTGGCCTTATAAAGCTTCTTGTAGTAGTGTATTATATTCAAGAATAGCCAATATATCCCATATTGATACTTGTTCTGAAGTCTTCTTCAATTGATCCACCACATTTATTGGTCCCAGAGTCTGAGTTCTTTGAGAATAAGGATATCTTGTCTTTTCTTGAATTTATGTAGGGATCACTTGATTCTACACCGACTGAGGCAACTATTGTCTGATAGTTGTGTTTATTTTTCCTTGAAATGGAGGATTCTCCATGACTTGACTATTTACAACTTCAGGCTATTCCACCATCCTTCTCTTTGATCTAGTTTAATAATCAGATTGCACCACTGATTTCTTTGAAGTGGAAGCTTCGTTCAATAAAATGGATTCTTCACCTTCAACCCATGAGAACAAAGCATGTTTTAGGGCTATTTTTTCCTCTTGTTGCAAAGACATCCCTTGCATTTGAGCCATTAAGACTAAATTTTGCATACCAAAAGACTGGTAGGCTTGATTGTCACTAGAACTTGCAAACTGTCCATCCATTCTTCTTTACTCTGCCACCTTTTGTTGAAGATTACCCATGGGAAAATATCTATGTGGATGAGCATTATTGTATGGGAAACACTAGGCATTAGTGTTATCCACATAATTATTCTGCCCTATAATAATCTCCTTATTCGAATTGGGGGGAATAGTTTGTGACGGTGTAGGGACTGCAACTAATTGATTTGCTAGCTAAGGGCTATTTTGCCTTTGAAGACCCTGATATTGGTTTGGTTGTGATGAGAATATTTTTCCTTGATATCCTTGATATGGAGGCCTAGGGAAAGGATTTTTCTATCTCTTTATATTAATTAGCTCATTATAAAATGTCCTTAAGATATTCTTGATATCATCCAACTCAGGTGATTGGGCAGGGATAATTTCTTTAGCAAGTGGTTTAGGATATGTGTACATAGACACAAGTGGGGTTATGGATTTAGGGGCTTCTTGAGGTAATGGCATGGAAATATCTAGAAACATTGGCATGGGAGGCCTTGGAGACAACTTTCTAGCATCTATCAAATTATTTTTAGCTCTGACTACATAGTCATAAGCCTCTGGCAGAGCCTGACCTCCAAGTGACTGAATCATAAAAGATATGTCTGAATTTAAAGCCTTAAGATAAAACACTATAGCCATACCTGGTAATGGTCTAGCTATAGTAGGGATTCTTTCCCAAATATTTTGAAATCTAGAATTGAAGTTAGTCATTGCTTCTTATGGTGCCCTTTGGATGGTAATCAATTGTTGTAATAAAGAAGACTTATCACCCTTCTCTTAAAATATTTTAAAGAAAAGATCTCTGAGCTGATCCCATGTAGATATTGTATTTGGGGTCAAAGACCGATACCATTATAGAGCCTTCCCTTTAAAAGAAGTTGTTAATAATCTTATCGCCACATTTTGCTATGTGACAACATGTATAACACAAACATCTGATACATCTTGCAAATGTTCTTCAAGTGTTTTGAAGTCTTGCCCATTGACTCTTGGTATTGGTATAAATTGGTTGATTCTTCTTCTTGGACTAGTTATCAAAGGTGGCAAAATAATATTTGGATTTATAGCAAACTAAGATCTAGTTACTAGTCCATAGCTTTGACTCCTCACAGCTCTCTAGTTCATACGATCTTGAAAGAAACTTCAATATAGTGTCCCACCAGGCATGCCAAAAAACTATTAATGGTTAAAATTGTTCTTGTTTCTAACACCAACAATCAAAAATTTCAAGATGTGGGACTTGCGACTTGAAACAACCTTCAAATTTTTAAGAAGTTGGTCTCTTCTTTATATCGAGTGTATACTGGGAAAAGGGATAAGAATTTTAACAGAAACACAAATGTGAAGAAATAAAATATAACTATGGTGATGCGCCTAAATGTAATTCGACCC
Organism: Torreya grandis; assembly: GCA_037957365.1. Classification (NCBI taxonomy): domain Eukaryota; kingdom Viridiplantae; phylum Streptophyta; class Pinopsida; order Cupressales; family Taxaceae; genus Torreya; species Torreya grandis. The sequence goes on along the minus strand of JARHVA010006437.1, from coordinate 427,554 downwards.
TTAATCTGAGCACAATGAAACTATATGTAAGATTCAATTTCATTTAAGAGCAAACAAGGCATGATCAATGTAAAAAATGAAAACAATAGAAACAAAGGCTCACATCTTAGACTACAAAAAATATCAACAAAGGCATAGGATTCAATCTTATTATTAATTCTCCAGTCACATAAGAGGCACAAAAACATGCATAGTTACATAAACTTTCAAACTTAAGAAAATAGAATAAAGGCAAATGATATTCCTAATCACAGCTCTAGAAAGTCTAAAACTCTTGACAAATTCTCTCAGAAAATTATCTCTAAGTATCTCCTCCTCTTCTAGTCATCTCTGCACCCCTATTTATAGCCTTGGATTCACTCTGAATTGTCTGAATGTTCCTAATCTAATGGCCCAACTAAAATCTAACCAAACTGGAAGTGTCTAATAGAAGATATTTCTTCGATTCTAAAACACTCTGTCTTTTGGTAGTTCATTGGCTAAAATAGATCGTAGGATGCTCCCTTATATTAAATGGAAGAGGACACTTGGCCAATTCCTTGAAAAATTTCTTATTACTTAGGAGATACCAGAAAATGATACTTGGCATGTTTTGCAGCACTTATCGAAGACACACAACATTGTCCGTGTAACTTATACTCTTTTTCTGTCTTTGAGTAGGAGTGTTCCAAATTTGACACTTGTCACAATCCACTTCTTCAAAACTTTAACAACTTAATAGAAAATAAGACCCATAACATTTCTTATTTGAGCAAATTTTAAAAAGGGCATAGGGACAGGTGGTGATTTCTGCTTGCCTTAACAGAGGACATGTGGCAATATCTACTTTACTTAAATAGGGATATGTGGCGATCTCCGCTACTTTTAGCCACCTTTTGAGAAACCTATGGAAGATGACACGTGCTAGTATCCATGTCACTCTATTTATATTTCATATTTACATAGACAATGACACTTGGCAGCTTCTACTTGCTTCAAAAACAAAATCTGAGACCCACCACAGTCTTTATTATATCAGTGAAACAAAATGAATAAAATTTAGAGTTTGACACATGGTGGCTTCCACTCTCTTTAGCTGAGATTAGTGGCATCTTATGTCACTTTTAGAAAATCAAATTGAAACCTTCCATGATTGCCACTTGGTTCCCCCCGCCTGACCCTGACTCTTAGCTTATTGAAACCTTCTACTTAAAAAGAGATTTGAAATGAGGATGCTGATATGAAATGTGGATGTTGACACTTGTCTCATTCCACTAAGTTACTATGAGATATGTGGCATGTCCCGACCAACTTATAAAAAATTTTAAAGGTGCCTCGACCGATGACACTTGGCAACTTTCACCTTACTTCGAAACTTAGACAAAATGAATCAAAAGGAAAATAGAGCCTGCGCTCTGTTTCAAAATTTCACCATCTCGAACCAAAGTATGCAACTAAAAATTAGAATGAAACATAAAGTATTTTTTAATCTACATGTTTACTTTATCAAGTTTGAGCAACCTAACCTTAAAAATGGTGACCTTCTCATAGTGATCCTCCTTGGTAGACATGATAAATTTATTATTCCTTAACTAATAATCATAATTGAAGATGTTTTATAGGGTAACTAATTCCTTGGGTAGTTTTTTTGTTCTCAATTAAACAATATGGTCATCATACTATTATTCTAGTATACCTTGGTTTCTTATGGAACATTCTGCTTGCTACAAGAAACATGTTATTTGATTATCATTTTCAAAGACATTTTAGTTGACCTCATTATTAAGCACTGAAGGTTTGTAAACTATCTTGATTTGTGACTGATATTTCATATTGTTGACCCCTCTTGGGATGTCATATTATGATCATATAGTTGCCAACCTATCTACATGTTGTTTGGCTTCTCTTGGGATTGAGTGGATGTCAAAGGCCTCAAATTCTTCTAAGAGGTCCCAAACATGTGCTTATATACCTTAAAGAGTGGATTATTCACTAAATTCTACCTTTTCACATGATGTATTACCAATTCAATGTCTCCCATGGATTTTAGTATCTTAATACCTCTCTTTCTTAGCCATTATAGCCCATGAATGAGGGCCTGATACTATATTGTCTTGCATGTGAAAATGAATTGGAACCTCATAAAAGAAAAATATATTTGCTTAGAAGGAGAGACAAGCATGAAACTTGATCTACTTTCATTCTTGCACCTACATCCATCAAATAACAAACTCCACACTCTATCATTTTCTTGGCTTCGGTTAGTAAGATCTAGTATGACTTCCCCATCCTTGTGCATATTGTATATTCCAAATCCTACTTCTTTAATTATATTACATGGATCATAACCATGGTTATCTTCCCCCCTCTCATCAATAAATATGTATGATATGCCTTCAAGTGTTTAAACTATCTCCTAATCGTCAGGGTGTTTATATTCATCAATGATGGTATAGTTAACATTAGATAAAATAGGAAGGTATGGCTCTAAATGGAACCTCAATATAGGATTAGAATTAATGGTAACCTTGGTTCCATACCTAATCCAAAAGACCATATAAAACCATTCATAAGATAGATATCCTCCTATCTTGGTAGTGAAATCCCTATATAAACACAAGGAAAAATAAGGAGGAAGATCAACTATCATAGAATCTTGGGATATGGTATAATCAAGATAAGAAACTAGGATAATTTTCACATCCTTGAGTACATAAATAGTCTTAGTATGAGACCCATATAGTTATAAGACTCCCTTATAATTAGGCTCATACCTTAACTCCAACTTGTCTTCTATAGAGTTAGGTAAGACATATGTACTAGCCCCACTATCTATCATATAATTATGCACTAAGGGGTCTCATATTATGCCATAAAGATATAAATGAGGGAGATTATTTACCTTGGATAGTTGGGTCTCATTAGGATGATTGGTTTTGGTTAGGACTATGCCCACCTTTTCTACCTGCATGTTCATGATGTGAAGTTTGGAAAAATATTTTTGGAGGATATATTTTTATCCTAGAATGAGTAATGTGTCACACATTAGTATGGTAAAATGATATTTATTAATATGATACACAATATTGATATGAGAGCTAGAAACATTTGATTGTATCTTATGAGTAATAGTACTAATTGGAGCTTGAGTGAACTGAGGTATGAATGGACCATTGTATTTTTGCCCCTTCTCATCTGGAACCTTATAAATTTTTGGATTTTTAGGGCTTGAATTTTGTGCACTAGTCTCTTGATGTGTTTTAGATGATGGAGGAACTAATCTCTAAAATTATAAATCATCACCCATTGCTCTCTTTTTGTCCATTGTATGGGCTGCAATAGGACTATCCACCTTGGCTACACCCCAAAGCTAATTAGTTACACATTGTTTAAAAGAATTTTTTCATTTTTAGAATTTGAAAAAATTAGTATCTGATTATATGTTACTCCCACTCATTCTTTATTGGTTTGACATTTCATATTGAGTTATGAAGGGGTATCTCCATGTTGCACAAAAGGGCCTTCTTTATGTTTTGTAAGAGGCTGACTATATTGCATACGATGAGCCTGATTTTGATGCATAAAAGAATTTTGACAAGAATATTCACTTATATTGATTGAAATATCATGATACTACCCCCATTTTATAGACAATTGGCTTTATTGATCATAGTTGTTTTGAGTTGGAACTAGTGCTCTAGAAGTGCTTGTAGAATTTGGATTGAAACTATTATAGGGCCTTGCATGAGTGATATACCCTTAACCATATTTATTAGCTTGATATAGAAGAATTTTTAACTAATAAGGTTGATATAAAGTTTGATAAGGTACTTGGTAATGTCTATGAGGTATAAGTTGCTTCCTCTCTAAGGCTACTATCTTATTGATTTGTGCCTCGAGAATCCCTTCAATTTTACCCAATCGATCTACTTGATTAACATATTTTTGATCATGGTTTGTTTCCATTGGTATGGTAACAATGATAGGAACATGCGGTGGTATCTCTAAGAAAAAATGCATGAGGGGCCTTGGTGTAAGCTTGCTTTCTTATATTAGATAGTTTTTTGCTCTTATTACTACAGCATAAACATAAGATAATGTGTTCCCTTCCATGGAATATATCATGATTACCACATCAAAATTGACGGATCTCAAATATTACCAAAAGGCATAGTTAGGAGTGGTTTGACTACCTTTGGTAACTTGTCCCAAGTTTTATAAAACCTATAGTTAAATTCCACCATAAACTCTTGAGGATCCATTTTGAATGTGGTCATTTATTCCACTAGAGATAGGTGGTCACTTTAATACTCAAAATGATTGCATAGGTATTACATAAACTCATCCCAACTATTGATATATGTAGGTGATACACTTGTATACCATTGAAGTACCTTGCCTCTTAATGAAGTAGCTAATAGCCTCATTACTATATTTTCTTGAGACACATTGTATACTGAGCAGATGTTGGATATGTTTAAAAAGTGTTTAAAAGGAGTGGTAGAGTTTTAATTTATGAATTATAGAAGGATATTAAGTTCAAATGCTACTAATGTGTTTGAATAATTTTGACTTTAAATATGCCACTAATGTGTTTGAAGATCTTTGATATCATCAAATGCTACACATAGTTAATCCAATTTTATTGAATCCTAGTCCCATTAATAATTCTAAAAATTATTATCACTCTAGATTATACCCTTGAGGTAGAGTTGTTTAAAATCTACCTCATCCAATTAATACAATGGGATCACCTCTAGGAGTGGGTAGACTAGTTATGAGGTAAGCCTCTCAATTTGGGGATAGTTTGCCTAATGCATCATCTATGGATCAATTAATAATCCTACCAAATTGATGATGAAAAGGGACAAAGAGATGCATGAAAAAAGCTTAAGTTAATGGAGGTGATACAACAATAAAGTTTTATCAAATCTAACTGAATCTTAAACAACACTTGCGAATTAGATAAGGACTAGTGATTAAATTAATCTCTCTTAAAGAATCTTAAGCATCAATACTTCACATTGATTATATATTAATTGGATTTAAATTCAGGATGATGAAATGGAGGACTATTATCATGACACTACCTGTAGACAACAAAATCATGTCTACCCCTTGGTCCTTTCTCCCCCTTTTAGTCCCCTTTGGTCCACTTAACCACTCCTAACCCATGTCTTGTTAATTTGAAATAATTATTTTATTTTAAGTTAATAATTCTCTCTCCCTTGCCACCTCACCACCCTAAGATACCATTCTTTGGATTCTCTTCATCCCCCCATGACCCATTTATGACCCCCATTTCATCCTCTCGCATCCATTTAGCCACCTTCAACCATTTCTTCCTCAGACTCGCTGACCCGGTAGTTGGGAAAATGGAGGAAAGGCTATTTTTAGCCTTTTTCCTGCCTTCCAGCCACTGACATCGATCAACTATCGACCGATGTCAGCGATATTGCAGGCATCGATTGCATTCATAATGGTTTTCTACATCCGTTATCCGCCCTTCGCCCCAGCTCTTCATGGGACTCTTGAATCTTACAATCTAATCAATCAATCAGTCAATCTTTCTACCAGACCTCTCACTCTCTCCCTCAGGTACACATAGCAGGCTTCTACACCAGTAAGCATGATAGGGACTCTACCTCAGCCACTCCACTGCCAATAGGGCCTTCACACCAGTAGCACCAACAACAGGCACAAGCAGTCTGCAACATTCCTTCTCCAGTAGATATGAGGTTAGTATTTGCCACTATTTTCATTTCTATATTTCTTTTAATTAATTTGTCATTCAGCCTTCTGCCCATTTGCAACCTCTGTTAGCCCAGACCTGAATCCTTGTTTCTCTGTCTCCCTATTGCCTCTATCTTCTACCTGACCATACGCTCTATCCATTGTCCCTGCAACTATGCCTAAACCTCTGCACAGACCATTAACCAAAACCAGACTCTCTCAGACCATCCAAACAGTGCGAAAACCCATCCAGACCCCTTTTTAGACCTGTCTACAGACCATATACCCATCCACAGACCACAGACCTGACAGACGCTAGCCGTAGAGACCACTGCCCCCATCGACGTCGGCAGACTAACCGACGTCGGCAGACATTGACAACCGACGCTGATAGGACTACCGACGCCGGTGACTGTGACCAGGCCAATAGCAACATTTAGGTAATCATTTGCTTCCATTTCCTTTTTAGTCTTTAATCATTTCAGTCTTTTATCATTCTACCTTTTATTAGACATTACTTTTATCAATCAGTCAGTTGACATCCCTCAAGCTTTTGCTTCTGGGATCAAGCTTTTGCTTGGCAACCCACCATCTCCTCATCTAATGCCTTCTTTGTCTTAGTCTCTTTCTTTCTCAGGTGTCAATCTTCCACAACCAAAGAGGAGTTCTCACGATGTCTAGATAACGGTGCACATGACTTCATCCAAGTACACACAAGCCTTAGACCATTCTTCTTAGTTTCTCATCTTTCCTTTCTTGAATGTGAAAAGTGAATCTAGCATAGAAACATTCTGGCATGCCTGGTGGGACTATAGGGTCTTCCTTGGGTTCCTTTTCTTTCTGTTCATATAGGTGCATTAGGTTTCTCCCTTTTCACCTCTTTCTTCTCTTCTAAACGACATCATAAACAGGATTAAAAAGAACCTTTCTTTCTTTTCTTGCATTTCAAACTAGTCAAAAGTCATATTCTCCACCCCTTTCTCAACTTATTTTCATCCGAACTTAACATTTTGACTTGGGCTTAAAACACATTGCATATCATTTCTGCTTGCTTGCATTTCTTAGTCCACACCTAGTAATTAATAACTGCATCATGAATTAATCGTAGTCCACTTTATGTTACACAACCGAACCACTTGCACCAAATCAAACATCAAACTCACCTGAGACAAGGCCCGAATGGGATTTCATCCCCCAGCGGATACCTTACCCATCCTAGCAATCCTACTTGGATTTCATCACCAAGGGGAAAGCCCACTCTATTCTCTGGCAGAGTCTAATCTCTAGGCAAAGTATATTTTGGCTAAGCGAGACCAGCTTATCACTAGGCTCGTGAAGTGAGGGGAGCTTGCTCCTTAGCACCAAGCCATGTACGGAACCTAACCCAGACTCTTGAGTGCCTAAACAAACCTGAAACCATCCATAGACTACCTCTTCTAAGACCCCTTCTGACAGCCAACCTCCCAAACATCACTTTAAGGCATAAGCCATAGGATTCTAAAAGTTGATTCTTAAGATTTAACGCTTAGAACCTGCTTGTGCTCTTCTATTTTTCTGTTCCCATCTGCTTGTTTGAGCTAGTGAGGACATTCTTCTTCCTTTTCTTTCCAAGAATCTTCAAATTTTCTAAGTTTTTGGAAACCACAGTCACCGACATCAGCCTTATCACCTACGTCGGCCATCTTCCCTCTCCGGCATCGGTTATATAATCGACGTCGGCCATTTTTCTCACCGACATCAGTTTTTCAACCGATGTCGGTCACTGTCACAGTCCCTTTTTCCCAAAATAGCAGCCTAAAACCCAACCCTTTTTTGCCAAAAACCACATTCTGAGTTTTTGAAACTAAAAAAACATAGTTTATGGAACCTGACCCTTCTTGCCTTGAATGGTTTTGATGCGCAATCAAACCAAGGCTCTTCTTGACCATGCTAGCCATCAACCGCTTGCGTCTTCCCCATCCATAACCATTTAGCTAATGGAGTTCCACTCGGAGATCGAAAGAACTCTTACTCGACCAACCCCAACTCAGACTCCCATTTTTCTTGAAGGGGACCAAGATTTCGAGAGATTCTTAGACCTCAATGTCACAGCCCTCCAAAACTATCTCGCAAGAAACCCAACATGAGACCTTTCGGGTGAAGCAGTGATGACATCAACACCACCCGCTACACAGCCTTTTGCCTCAATCGTTAACCTAACCATGGCCAATATGTAAAGTTTGGCCTCCCCATCTATTTTTAGACCGACCTCCATTGGGGTTCCATTACCCCCTCAACCACACGTAATTCAACCAAGTTCTACATCATACCAGAACTTGATTGTCTCAACCCCTCACACTCTTGTGCCCATAAATGTAGGAGTGTCTACCTCTCCTTTTGCCAATGCCACCACACAACCACCTTTGGCGGTATCTAGTCAACTTATGCCTTTTACCTTCATGACCCAACCACCCTTGGCCTCCACTTCTATCCCTGCGACTAGTTACACATATGTTGCGCCCCTACAAGCGCAACCGATTACGTCGTATGCCCCTTCTAGCACTTTTCAAGTGCCCTACAACCTAGGGGGTGCCCCATCCACCAATCCATCAATAGATCTCATCAAAATGCTGATGGACAAAATGTCCAGTCTTGAGACCTCTATTTCTGGTTCACGTAATGCTCTCTCATATGAGCAAATTTGCAATGAACCCATCCATCCTTCTGTCCCGATCTGACCATACCCCAACCAGTGGGAGCTTCCCAAATTTACTCACTTCTAGAGTAAGGAAGACCTGCAACAACATCTACGAGCATTCAGACATGCCTGCTATCTTATAGCCCACGATAATGCGTTACTTCTATGCACGTTCCCCATATCGCTTTCTGGCCCCGCCCTTGACTGGTATAGCTCTCTTACTAGACATTCTATCTTTTCATTCATTCAACTTGCCCAAGTATTTCTTGACCATTTTTCTATCAACATCACCAAAAAAGTCTCAATCACAGACCTCTACACCATCAGGGAATTTGATGATGAATCAATAGTCAATTTTGTCGCCCGTTGGAGAAACCTGATTAACCAGCTCTCCTTCTCCTTGCCTCAACCTGAGCTCATCAAGATCTTTTCTCGAGCATGTGTTAGGCACATCTCTTCTACCTTGTGGATCTAGACAGTTTGCACTTTCGATGAAGATTTCACCATGGCCCGAAAGCTCAAACTCCATGCCATTAAAGAGGATAAGGTCAAATTGCGTAATACTAACGCAAGAACCAATGACCTTTCTTCTTCCAGACCTTCTTCTTCTACCAACTCCAAGTCCAAAGGAGTGGCCAACACTGTGGTCGTTAGATCACCATCCTCGACAACAACTAATCACTCTTAACCTTCTACATCTCAAAACATCACCAAACAATTCCAACAATGGTACATCCAGCGTTCATACACTCCACTTGGAGAATCATATGCTTCTATTTTGGAAAAAATTGTCAAATAGGGGGTCCTCAATCTCCCTCCAATCCGACCACCTCAATTCGACCCTTCAAAATCCCTCCCTACATGGTATAGGGAGGCCAAATTCTATCACTTTCATTGCGTCCATGGCCATGACATCGACAATTGCCGAACCTTCAAAAACATAGTCCAAGACATGATCGACAAGGGGGATCTTGTTTTGGATAACCCGAATGCCCCACCCAACCAACACATTAACATCTTCAAACAACCATTCCCAAACCATCCTCCTACCCAAAACAGTGTCCAAACCATGATCAATGACCCCCAAGACCATAATATTCACACGGTCAACACGGTCTCGCCTCTTGTCCCTGACCAACCTCCTTCACAGGTGGAAGACTCTTCTTCCCCTATTCTTCCATCACAGGTAGAAGAACTTTCTTCTCATATTAGTCCTCCATCGACTTTTCTTATATTGGGGGATGCCTTGACCATGCCAATGCCATTAAGCCCACCTTCATCCTTCCTCCCACTAATGGAGGACCTGACCTTGCCTACTCCTCAATTGTGAATAGAAGGCACCATCATCCATGCCCTCTACCCTCTTGAGATGTCACACTCTCCTATTTCTTCTCCACCAAGAGAAGACCCAATCTCTCTGTCCATTTTGATGAGGAAGACCCAATCACGGTTTCCTCTTGCCTTTTGCCAGAGATTGCTACATCTCACTCACCTCCATCCACATCTGAACCCAAACCCGCATCTAACCTCACCTCACACAATGGTGGTCCTCAACCCAAACCCAATAAGGCCACTAAACCACATTGGAGGACTCCTCCCCCACCTTCATCATTACCTTCAATTTTGGGCCCGCATCCATCCACCTTAAGGGGAGTGCTTCCTACTCCCATACTTCACAGAGGCAAGTCACCTCCATTACTCTCTCAACCCATCAGACATATATCTCCTCCAATCCATCGACCAACACCTCCTAAACCAAAGTCATCAACCCTCACTACAATAAGACACATAGACCCATTAACAAGTTCTTATGCCTTGCTGTTATGAAAATTGTTGCAGTCTTCTCGCATCAATCTCCCACCTCTTAAACCATATCAATCTCTCAGACCAAAACTGGCCTAGTTTAACGACACTCAGATTTGTGCATATGATCGCATGCCTTGGGATGACACTGATCATTGTTGTGCCCTCAAGGTTGTCATTTGCCAATGTCTGGGGAATGACACCTTTCTTCTCGACCACATTATCAACAAGCCTTCAACTCCGCCCCACTCATCGACTCTCGGATCAAGACCATCTTGGTTCAACAACTCTAAATTTTGCCACTATCATCACACTCTAGGACATGACACTAAGTGTTGTTGCACTTTTAAGGCTGTCACTCGTCAACATCAAAGAAAGGATACCCTTCTCATCAAGGATCCTCTTGACCACCCCTTCGACAAATCATCAACACTGACCCATGCTTCTCATACCTCATCACTTAAATTGGGATCTCCATGCCAGACTATGGTCCCCTTGCTGCCTTTAACCCCCTTATTCGACATCAACATAGTCAATCTGACCAAACAAGCATCAACCTGACCTCAACCACACATCAACTAGTCTCGACCAAATTTGACCAATCATCGACCTAATACCAATTTCAACCCAACCATTGACCAGACCATCGACCAGACGTTAACCGATCATTAACCAAGACCTCAACCAAATCTTGACCAAGACATTGACCATGACATTGACTAGACCATCGACCAGACACTAACCAATCATCAATCATGAACTCGATCAATCTTCGACCAAAAATTCAGCCCAACCTCTTAGTCATCAACCAATCAACATCAATCAACACGTGACCAATCTCGAAGAGCCAAATGGGGCAAATTTACTCCTAATTGACTCAGACCTTATCATAATGCACAAGCATGGCCTAGGGACTTATCAGAACCTGAGCCCTTTTATGCCTTGCATCTTTAACCATTCAACTCTTAGTCGAGTACTCGATCACTTGATGTTTTACTTGAGCTCGTCCCTTAAGTAACCCTCTGTCATTGTCATTCTTATTCCTTTCAACCCTGATTCCCAACACTTCATCAACCCTTTTTTGTCAAGTAGTAATGCTTTGTCCTAATAAAAGGGAAACCTTAAGCTTCTAGAGGCTCGTCCATGGCTAAAAAGTTCAGTCAACAAAACATACCAAAAATGGGATACCTATCATATCAAAGGTCGTAAAACTTTAAATGTAGACTACTCCCTCGAAGGACAACTACATAATTGCTGTATTACTAGACTACTCCCTGGAAGGACAGCTAGGCCAAGTCATATCAAAACATATATAAAGCAAAATATAGACCACTCCCTCGAAGGATGGCTATGATTAAATCTTGCTACAAACAGCACTTTCTTAGAAGCTTCCTGCTTTGATCAGCTTCACAAATGACCACCAAGCAAAACAACATCCCCACGCAGACTTCCCAAATCGATCAGTCTACCCCAAAAAAAAAATATTATTATGACTGACAAGTTATAAAGTCATGGACATGCCTATAGTCGTTCTCGGGTCACCTATAAAAGGCGCAAATTTATTCTTGCCACAAAAGGGTTACCCCATCCTCTCATATCACATAATTCATCCTATCACCCTAGCATACTCAAGGGACTTCGAGCTCACTTAATGTCAAGTGATTTGATTACTTCTCTTGCACAACCCTGGTCAAAGATGTGATGCATGAATGGGGCTTTTGTTCTAACAACCCCTATCCATGCCATCACTCTGGTCCTTATCAATGAAGGAGCGATTTGCCTTTCACTTTTTTCTCTACACTTGGGTCACATCCAATCATTTGACATTTATCCAAACCCATCCCAACCAATTCCAACCAAGCCAACCCAAACATTTTTAGACCAACAACACGACATCATGACATTGCACATCATCCTAGTCCATTTCACATAGTTTCTATGGAAACTAATACACATGGAAACTATCGACCCTACACAATTTATGTTAAGCATAAACCAATACTTGCTGAAGCATAAATAGACCTCAATTTATTTTTACCATACATCCATCACGACTATGGAAAATTGCTAGGGATGAAAGACCCTTGACCAATGTTACAGAATACACCATTTGGAAAAGGCTGTAACATCTTTTTCTCCTCATCATTTCAACACATGACCAAACCAGCCTATCGACCAATTTTGCCTCCTAGTTTAAACTACATTGGTCTGAGGCCCTATAATTGGGGCTATGTAGGCAGCACTCAGTTGACATGATGTTTTTTGGGGTTATCTTGGCCATCCCATTTATTCATCTCTCAGATGGACAAACCCCTTTTTTTTTCTTCATCACTCGACCTTGACCTTGACCAAGACCAATCTATCAACCACTTTGACCTCCTGCCTACCACTCAGACTCCTTGTCTGAACTACATTGGTCTGAGGCCCTAAGACCGGGGCTATGTAGGCAGCACTTAGATGACACGACGTCTTCTAGGGTTAGCTCAACCACCCTCATTTTTTCATCTCTCTGATGGACAAACCTTCTTTTATTTGACCATGACCTTTACCTTGACCTCAACCATAACCAATCAATCCCTTTGACCATTCCTCCCTTTTAGGGAGAACTACATTGGCTTGAGGCCCTACAACAGGGGCTATGTAGGCAACACTCAGTGTTTTGAGGTTAGCTTAGCCACATTCTTTCGTTCGCCCATCCATTCGACCAGTCATCTATCTCAACCCATCTCGACCAACCACTTTGGAGATCATGCCTATCTCCTCTGACCTTGACCACTTCGAAGATGACTTTGCCTTGGTTCTTTTTGCATGTATGCTACCTCATGACTGGTTAGTAAAATTGTGCGTAGACTATTTTTGACCCTCACAAGTATAGGATCACAAGCTGGTTGATCCCCACTACTTGTGACTTTTTCCTATTTCTGGGAGCACTTCCTGAGCCTGAGATACCTGAAACACGATGACCATTAGAGCTATAGCTTCGATTGAATAACCCGATCAGCTATGACCACATGCTGGGGCTCGGTTACTTCAATTTTGGCACTCCTCAACCCTTGACCTGTGACAATTTGACCTGACCATTTCGTGAAGTGGTATACGCGTAATCACAACTTTTGCAGCGTTCACACTTCACCCTCACCCTATCTTCATCCACTCTTTGTCAAATTAGCACCCGATTCCAGGTTTCCTTCCCTCCACTCCTGCTTTGAGGGGGAATACCTCATCCATAATCAGGGCAACCAACCCTCCTATTTTTATCTTGCAGTTACCTTGAACAACCAACAAGACAAAATCAATCTCATCCTACACCTGGGATAATCAACTCCTATTTTTGTCTTGCAGTTCATCTAGAACAACCAAGAAGACAAAAAGGGGCAAATGTAAACACCAAAATTGTGTCTACCCCTTAGTCCTTTCTCCCCCTTTTAGTCCCCTTTGGTCCACTTAACCACTCCTAACCCATGTCTTGTTAATTTGAAATAATTATCTTAGTTTAAGTTAATAATTCTCTCCCTTTCCACCTCACCACCCTAGGATGCCCTTCTTTGGATTCTCTTCATCCCCCGATGACCCATTTATAACCCCCATTTCATCCTCTCGCATCCATTTAGCCACCTTCGACCATTTCTTCTTCGAACTCGCTGACCTGACAGTTGGGAAAATAGATGAAAGGCTATTTTTAGCCTTTTTCCTACCTTCCAGCCACTGATGTAGGTCAACTGTCGACCGACATCAGTGATATTGCAGGTGTCGATTGCATTCATAATGGTTTTTTGCATCTGTTATCTGCCCTTCACCCTAGCTCTTCATGGGACTCTTGAATCTTACAATCTAATCAATCTATCAGCCAATCTTTCTGCTAGACCTCTCACACTCTCCCTTAGGTACACATAGTAGGCTTCTACACCAGCAAGCACGACAAGGACTCTGCCTCAGCCACTCCACCAGCAACAGGGCCTTCACACCAGTAGAACCAATAATAGTCACAAGAAATCTACAACATTCCTTCTCCAGCAGATATGAGGTAAGTATTTGCCACTATTTTCATTTCACTATTTCTTTTAATTCATCTGTCATTCAGCCTTCTACCCATTTGCAACCTCTATTAGCCTAGACCCAAATCCTTATTTCTCTGTCTCCCTATTGCCTCTATCTTTTGCCTGACCATACACTTTGTCCATTGTCCCTGCAACTCTATCGAAACCTTTGCACAGACCATTAACCAAAACTAGACTCTCTCAGACCATCCAAACAACACGAAAACCCATCCAAACCCCTTTTTAGACCTATCTACAGACCACAAAGCCGTCCACAAACCACATACCTGACTGACGCCAGCTGCAGAGACCACTGCCCCCACCAACATTGGCAGACTAACTGATGTCGGCAGACATTGACAACCAATGCCGGTAGGACTACCGACGCCGGTGACTGTGACCAGGTAGACAACAACATTTAGGTAAGCATTTGCTTCCATTTCCTTTTCAGTCTTTAATCATTTCAGTCTTTTATCATTCTACCTTTTATTAGACATAACTTTTATCAATTAATGGGTTGACATCCCTCAAGCTTTTGCTTGGCAACCCACCATCTCCTCATCTAACGCCTTCTTTGTCTTAGTCTCTTTTTTTTGCAGGTGTCATTCTTCCACAACCAAAGAGGAGTTCTCACGACATCTAGATAACGGTGCGCATGACTTCATCTAGGTACACACAAGCCTTAGACCATTTCTCTTAGTTTCTTATTCTCTCTTTGAATGTAGAAAGCGAATCTAGCATAGAAATACTACCAATCATATTTTCCTCCAAGAACAATCACCAACACTTTCACACCCCATATGATCTATTTAAAAAATTTCCCAAAAACTAGGTGAGGAAAAGGACCTAAAAAGGAAGATAAGATTAAAAACTTATGAAAATTAACAAGTATAAAACACACTAAGATAACATAGAGAATTTTAACTATTCCTTATATTCATTCAATGGTTTATAATGTACAATTTGGGTAGAGTTTCTTCATACCTAATTAAGGGATGCATATAATGGAATTTTAACCTAAATTTATAGAAAAATAGAGGGAGAGGGAGGAATAATATATCATGAAAGTGTATAAATTAGGACATAATGTCCATCATTCACTAAATTAGTAGTTATAATAAGCCTCACAACTCCTCCCATGCATTGCCTTGACTTCATAATAGACTTCAATGAGAGTATGGTATAGGAAATGGTCTATTGGAGGTTCCTTCAATCTTGGATAACTCCATTAAAATCATGAGTTCCCCAACCTGGTCAACCACTTAATCTCTTGGTAGTTACAATGGTGGAATTATGGTCAAATTAACATTAATGAAGCACTAAGTAGCCTACCTCTCTCTTTTGCATGTTAATAAGGTTTAGAAAATTTCCCCATCCTCTATAATGAAAATTAAGTGTGCCTACTCTCTTCCATTAATTAATTATATGTATATTTATATAATTTAATTTAATCTCTTATAATCCCTCTATGCTAATGGACATCTCGCTTAGTTGACTAAATAGGCCTACTAGGCCATTGGGACTAGTCACTCAATCCTAGTTACTTGGATGGACATGAGACTTGAATAGAAGCTTAAGAATGGATAAGTGATCATTTTTTAAGTATAATAATTCATATTAAACCATGGTTCATGACTTTTATAAAATGCACACCTGTAACTCTTACTCACCTATGTGACTAGGTCACCTTTCACTAGCATTTATAGACTGCATCTTTAATCTAGGTAAGCAAAAGCATTTATAGGAAGAATTTATATTATTTTTTGGCTTGAAAGGGGGGAATAAAATCCACACCATCCTCTTTAATGACATAAAAAATTTCATATATCTCAATACCTTGAATTCATCACTAAATCTTACAAATATAGGGTTCTTGATGTATCCATACAGCTATCCATATAAACCAATGGCCTAAATAGGAAGTTATTAGAGTGAAAAATGTGTTTCAAGTGTGTTTAAGACCAATTAAATTCATTTGAGTGAATTTATCTATATCTTTCCCATCAACCTTTTATTAGGGTTTTAGAGAGATTTAAGGAGGTTTATATTCTTAATAATAGTTCATAAAGGTTAGGCCTTCAAACAATGAACTACTGACACTAAATTCTAGTATAAAAGGCCCCTTGACATTCCACACATGATCTAAATTCTATGAAAATCCTCTATATAGTTATAATCAAAATAAGGTGCTCCTCACATGACCATTTTGTATTATGTGCACTCTTAAGGCAATTTTAGGCCAAAATGGCCATTTCTTATCTCTCCTTTGCAAAAAAAACATAATTTCACATCGATAAATACGTTAGATACAATTATATGTTGTTTTTTGGTCTTATTCAACCCTTTATTATCTTATGACTTTAGTCTCTAAGTTGTAGTACTTTGATAAGTGTATGAGGCCAATAAACCTAATGATAGTGTTTCTATGTTTTACACTCAAAGGGAGTTATATGATCACTTGGACATATTTGAGAGTATTGAAACTACCCCCTAGAGCCCTTGTATCACTTGTGTTGCCTTGGTTAAGCCACTTGTTGCTTCCTTCACAATGTACATAATCAACTAACTAGACATTTAGGCATGGCTATAGAAGACCATCAGATGTGGAGACCCCTATGGTAGTTTTGAAGTATTTTTAATATATTAATATCCATTACTCTTCAGACTCATGTAAAACATGTAGTCTTTCTATAATTTCTTGCACATAGGCCTGAATTAGTCCTCTTTAGGACTATAGAAGTCATTTTTAAGCCTAATTCATGCATCATACACTCTACACATGCCAACTAGTGGATCATTTAGGTGCCCATGAGACCTGAGAACACCATAAAGACCATTTCAAGACTCAACTATCTCTTTATATTTCATTTAAGGGAAAAAAAATTCATCATGTTCTTGTTAGGTTTTAAGAAGGGTTTTAGTGGCCTACCATCTTAACGATGGTTCATAGAGTACATGCCTTATATTTAAAATTTATTGCCATAGATTTTTATCCAATATACCCCCTCAAAAATATCTAATAAATCATATCCCCATGCACCTTTTACGATGAGTTCTAAGTAAAATTTGGTAGGCTTCAAGTATTCACTAAGTATTATAAGTATGCTAATAGTGTTAAGGATTGTTTATAGAGTTGAGATTATAAATTAAACTCTCTATACCATAGATAGTAAGTGAATAGGTGTCCCCAAATCCTCTAAGTTCATGAGGCTCCATTCATCTTTACATGTAAGATATCAACATTTCAACTGGTAGCTTGAAATGGTAAGTAGGGGTGATGGAGCTTGAAATGGATAGTTATGCCAAATTGACCATTCCCCTACCTTATTATACTTAAAAAATATTCTTAAATACATATATATATATATATATATATATATTATATATATATATATATATATAATATATATATATATATATATATATATATATATATATACATCATACATCTCTTCATAACCTTAAGTCTGCTATGGGGAGTTTGAATATGACACAAAGATGAAGATTGGGTTTGGAGGGCTCAAGGAGGGTTCTTAGGACTTATAGGCTTAAACTAAGCCTCAAGAATTTAAACAACTTGTAGAATAATTTATGAGTTAAAGGTCATATTATCACTCATTTACATATAATTTATCCCTTTTTCATATGTCATCAGTTGTTTAGACTCCCATATATATCTTTATTCTCATCTAGGTCTGCCTTTGGCCTAGTTTGAGTGTTTGGATTAATTGATGCTAGAAGATTAAGTGGTATGTGTCTCTTTTTACTTAATGTTAATATAGTTAGGGTCTCATTTAGGATGAATTTAGAGGTTGAAAACATTTCTTGAACTAGGTTTACCTTAACTCTACTCTCAAAAATCACTCTACAGTCATACACACAAGATTGTGTGTTATGGATTCTTAATCAAACCAAAGAAAACTTTTCAAACTTGATACTATTTTAGAAGTCCTAAGGATTTCATACATGTCATATATTACCATGGGGTCACCCTTACATATTGTTTTTCCATTTTTCTTCAAATCCGCTACCCACTCCAACTAACTATGCATACTTGTATGAATTGGGGTAATTGTATCTACCTACGTTAACTCATTTTGGTTATTCCTTGATATTTCCTTTTCCTTTTAAAAATATGACTATTGTATTCTACTCATATTTTTGATATCTTTCCTTCATTTGTATAAGTAATTTCAAATTTAGGGTTATAAGGAGATTACCTATAGTCATGTAGGTGGTAATATAGATGTTTGACTATTAATAGAGTCATTCCACATGTCCATAAATAAGAAGATGGTTTTTATTCCATGTTGGGAACCTAGTTGACCTTTCTTGAATCTAAATGACCCTCTGAAGGTATTCATATTCATAAGTATATGGAATTTTATTGCATCTTGTAAGTTTAGATAAAGGTTATGGTCTGGGGACACCCTTTGAAGGTTGGGCATGAAGTTGTTCTTCTAAGCTTTGTCATGGCTTCTTAATAGTGTCCACACCTGAATGGGACTCTTTTATCATAGTCCCATTGGACCTTCATGGTATTATGAAGGATTTTAGTTTCAATACTCCATTAATATTATGAATTATGACTTATACCTTTAAGTGATTTCATAAATTCCTATGAAGTTCTGAGTCTGGAAATTAAAGCCTATTATGAGGTATAAATAGCTTGATAAATCCATTACACAACATATGCCTTTTGAGGGATATCATATGAACTATTACTCCTTATTCAAGACCATATATTGGGACCTTATAAATTATTATCTATATACTCAATAAAGTGAATCGCTTATATAGTTTTAATCAAGCATCTTGAGATAGAAACTTAAACATAGGATTCTACAAAACCTTAAATAATGCTAGTAAACCTTAAACCCTACTAAAAGGCCTGTGAAAACATTGGAAGATAGTTTATAATTTTTTGGACTTGAGAACCATAATGAGGCTTGTTAATTATGAGAGAGGTCTCCTCAAAATGTGTTAAACACCTTGTCATGTTCTATATTTTCCTAATAATCCTCAACAACCAAAAACTATGAACCACTTTGCTCACAACATGCAATGGAGGTCAAACTAAACAGGTAGTCACACTTGAAGACATGATGTTAAAATATTTAAATTTTAATTTATGAATAAATTATGATTGGTATGTAAATAATATCTTTTTTTTTTAAAAATACCCATAATCTCATTAAACCAATACTCACTTACAAATTCATGCATTGAAGTCTTTATAACATCAAGAAATCACTGCCTACAACTTTTAACTTTTGAAAACATGAAGGGATATCACTCCCATGAGATAATAGGTGTGAAATATGGTTTTATAATTAATTATATTTATTGTTATGACCTATATAAGACACACAAAACCCTTTATTTCATCAATAAAACTAGAAATGCACTGAAACTATGCAAATATTGACCCTGTGTATATGCAGAAGACCATTTTGACTGCCTAGGTTCTTAACCATTGTTAACAAAGTATGGGTCATCAATATATAAAATAATTAAAATAATGGAAATTTAATGATACCCCATTCCTTTTCACAAAATATTTGATCACCATTTTCTTTCTCCTGTATGGAATGAACATAAACTCGAATGGCTACCCAAGGATGCCAAGATGAGTGATGGAGGGAATGGGACAATTTTTTAATTTTTTACTTATTTAACTCTAAAAATCATGTATTATATTCTTTAATTCCATAAATGAGGTAAAACCTAAGATACCTAACCTTTTATTACCTTGACCATATTGTATGGGTCCATACAAGCCTAAAAACACCTACAAAACATCACATTCCTAATTTTTCTTAGGTTTGAGATTTGGAATGCTATTTGTGGGTATGAGGAGTCAAAATGTGGTAAAAATAGGGATTAAATTTATATGGAAGGTGAAAAGTCATTTTTCATATGTGTGGGCCCCCTTAGTGGTGAATAAAAGCATTTGAATTCTAAAAGGAAACCCTTTTTCATATGAGAAACACTCTATAATGGCATTATGATGATAATGAGACCCCTTTGAATGAATTTTACCTTTTATAATGATTTAATGGTGTATTAGGGGCCATAATAATGCTATTCCCATGGTTTGAATACCCTTTGAAGTTAATTATGCATGATCTCAAGTCAAATATCAATTTAAATTACCTTAACATTTGCTAAAAGACCTTAAAAAATGATAAGGATTACATGAGATTCATCATCATTGTTCAAATTGGCCCCTTTTCCTAAATTTTTCCATCATTTATTCATGTTCATGGCATGTTTAAATGAACATATGATTGATTATAAGTTACAGCGTGTTAGCTCACCCTCTGTGAGTTCATTTAGATCTTAGGGAACAATTCAAGTCTTGCCACAAGCTCCTATACATAATTGGCACAAATTGATGTCTTGAAATAATCCTTAAACACTATGAGATAAATCCACTATGACACTTTTAACATGACTGATTGCTTGAACATGTTGCCTCACTTCCCAAAGATAACTTACCACCACTTTGGCTATTGACACACTTAAAAAGACATAAGAAGGTGACCAAGGCTAAGCTTATGTGTTAATTGGGTATAGGATGACCATTCATAATACCAAGGGTATAAATAAGTCAAGACTTCCTTATTTCACAACTCTTTCTTAGTCAAATATTATGTATGTAAATTTTCATTTACCTATTTAATATTTAGAGATAGAACATAAATATAAGTGTGTTTCTCAATATTCAAAGGTGTGTTTGATTTCAATGGTTGTTTAATGGATGTATCCAATGTAATGTCACCAATACAAATGATATATTTTTTAAATTTTTTAAAATCATAACACTTATATATGTTGGTAATAAACTATATGATAAACACAATTGTATTTGGATCTTTTGACAAGATACGTATGAGGTCGTATTATCTAACTATCTCAAAACTATTATAAATAATTTCACTTAGACACTTATTAAGTGTATGCCAAATTCTAAAATTAATTTTTCATTGATGTATTTCATTTATAAATATATTTTTAATAATAAACATTTTGAGATGTACTAGTTTTGATTGAATATTCTAATATGCAATTTATCATATAATGTTGAGAATTTAAAGCATGTGCAAGTGTATCCTAAAGTAATGTGACCTTTATAGATATGGTTTTGAATTTATTTTTAATAACATTTTTATATTAAGAATATAATATTTAGGAATGGTAATACTAAGATTATATTACTTCAATGGTTGAGTGTTGTCATGAATGACCACACTAGGAACACTAATGCTCATAGTTGGAGAAGACTTAACCTTATATGGACAAACCCCAAAAACATAATATTCAATATTTATAAAAAATTATAAATGTTTATGTACCATATCACTTTGGATTTTTATATCATTGACCTATGCATTTAATACAATTATTTAGAAAATAATAGTCGACGGTTAGTAGCTTTCACTGTATTGAGGTATATAAGGAGGAAGAATTAAATGGAATTTCATATCAATAGAATGATTAACATCACATATAATTTCAAGAGATGGAGTAACATAAAAATTCATGTCACTAGAATAATCATTCCATTTATAAATATCATTGAAAGGTATAATGTCATGAGAAAAAACATGAATAATATTTATCCATTCATGGATTACATTATGTTTCATAATTAGAATCTTAGTATAATATATAAATATTTTATTTTATTCATTTTTACATTATTCATGTTCTACTTCATGACTAGTGGAAATGTCTATAGAAGGGTAAAAAATAATAATCTATTTCATTATAACATTAAGTTAACCTACATATCCTTCACTACCAATATAGAATGAGATGTCACTAGTAGACCAATTGTATACATGATAGTTAATATGATCATAATGAACATCATAATTTCATTAATTTATAAAATAATGATATTAATTCATGTCATCAATATAATTGTTCACTATTATCTATCTATTTTGAGCCACTAGGAAGGTTGTTCAAGCCTTCTTAATTAAGATGATAGTAAAGAATCACTTCTAGGATGTGGTGGCCTAATTAGTGAAGTGAATCTATATATTTGGCTATATCCTTTGATTCTTCACATAAATATACAAAAAACATATTGTAATTTAAAATAAAAGGGATATAAAATGACTAAAACTAGTAAGAAAACATGGAGATGATGCTCCAAATATAGTTCCCTCTACTTGTCAATGATTGCACTATGAAATATAAGATTGAAATCTTATTTCCAAAACTTAAATACATATCCTCACACACAAGTGTTTCTATATGAAGTTTTTTGATAATATAACAAATAATGTGATTAATCAAGAGGCCTAAATTAAGGCACTAATGATCTTTCAACACTTAAACTTAGTAAACCATTTCATACACTTCATATGACCTATAGAAAGATAACTAACTCACATAGAGGAATGAATGGAAAGGAAAAATAAAAGTTATTAATAAAAATATCACTAAAAATAATCAATAATTAATCTCAAATTCATTGAATGAAATACTAAAATGATGTAATTCAGCTTGAATTTTATTTCAAAAGAAATAACAAGTATAAAATTTGGAATGGCTTCACCATCCACATTTAATGGTTACATCTAATGCCTTTAAATTATTCATTTATAGAGGAATATAATGAAGAGATAAATATAGGAAAATAATATAACTAATGAACTATTATTAATCATAAAATGTGTTACAAAATAGAATGAAATTGCCATTATGCCTTCTAGGAATGTGTTATCATCTTAATCTTCATTCTTCTAGGCCATATGTTTGGTAAGTTATTCAAAAATAATGGCATAGAAGGATATCTTGGAATATTGATGATCTATTTAATTTAACTCATTCATTATGGATTTACACATTTGATCATTTGAGGGTAGTTACAATTTTTCTAATTGAAACATGGCATACTTGAAAACCTTCTACGTCAACCCCTAACTCTTGCAATGCTTCTTATCCATGTGGAATTTGCACTTGAGCCTCATTAATTATTATCATATTTTTTTTGTTATAAAGGTTTAAATGTTTCAATTTATTAACATCTACCATGGTTTTATACTTCATATAGGTATATCATTATTTCATAGAGGTCTTAAATGAGCATTTAAGATCAACATGTAGTTGAACATTTAGACTTGATTGATAAGAAAATGGAATGACATCTTCATTCCATATAAATTTAAATTAGAATTGAGGGAAAAGGGGTTAATGTCTCTATATTATCATCCATTAAACCTTATATATATAGTAGTAGGATCTCACTAAGATATTCTTAAATTTTTTTGAGTTTCAAGACCTTTATGCAATTTACCTTCTTGTTGCCATATTGGTCACATTTATTTCATCTAGACCTAATATAGCCTTTTCAAATATTTTATCAATATGGAAACCTATTATATGATTTTTATAGAATCATAACACATTTTACATGGATCAATAAACTTATGTAAATAGTTAGGAGGACTTGTTGACCTCAAAACCTTAAAATTAGGCTCAAAAAGGTATTTTCAAGGTCACATTTCTATATATTTCAACTTACATGTGCCAAAATTATACTCTATAAGATGATTATAATAGTAATAAATATCATGAAATTAGTTTTTATGTCATCCCAATCCATTTTGGCCATTTTTAGAGATGATATTATCCATTGGGTCTTTAGAGGGGTTTTATTATAGTTTTAGGGTCTTAACTTGTTAAGGATTGTTCACAAAGAAAAAATACATTATATCTAATGTAACACCACTATATTTTAGTAGTTTAAGTTTAATATCTCATAAAATATCCAATTTTACGCATGAAAATTCTCCTCAAAGTTACCAAATGTAATAAATAGGCTTCTCAAATAACCAGGCGTGTTGGTGAACTCATGAGGTGACTATTTGAGCCTAAAAGATGTAGATATGTTTTGTTTGAGCTGAGGATGATTTTATAAGGTATTTAACATATATAATATTTTTAAAAAGTTTCTAATTGAATTAAATTACCTCTCTAACCCATTAGAACTTGAATTAGCCTACTATTAGGGTTTGTAAGCAATCTCATGAATGTGACCCTAACAATTCTTGTTTAGAACTTTTCCTCCACTGCAATGGATGATACTTCATATAATATTTTTTAAACGTATTATTAACTTCATAAAATTATTAATTCATTAAATCCATCCCAAATATGCATAATTTATTCATTTTTTACATATAGTCATGTAGATACACATTTAGGTTTCTTAACTACATTCACTATTTTTTGTCATACTTGGGTATTTTATCAATAGTGGACTTGTAGACAATGTAATAAATTATTAAAACCTCCCCTATAGATATATAATAGACTCAATTTTAATTTTATGTTCATATGAAACCATCACATCCATGTTCTTGGCTTCACATAGTCCTCTTAGAAGGTGTCATGTTCTTCCATTGTAATGCATATTGCCACACACATTTTATTCTTCAATAGAATATACTAATGAGTGTGTGTAATAAATTAGATATAAGGTGAATTTTTGAACCAATTTTATAGATGATAAAAAATATCATATTAGTTTCTCCAAGATGAATCTAACAACACTATTTCTCTTCTAAGCCTTCAATAGGCTTATGACACTCTTCAATTCAAGAAGCTTGATATTTGATATATTTTCAAGTAAAGGATATTAAAACATTATTGAAATATATTCCATGCCCTATAAACATATTTGAACTCTCACAATCTGCACTTCATGCAAAACTTTCCCCTTTCTATTTCGTTTTTAATATATACATTTACAACCATGAAATGAATTATATGAGGGTAGAAAATTTGAATATTATGATCTCATAGGTGTTTTGTAACTCTTTAATAACCCTATAGAATTTTTTAATATTGTGGGAATGACTTGAGTCATGAAAATGGTTTTATTAGCAATCATTCTCCTATATGAACATAAAAAATCATGCCTGATTGGATGTTTGATGCTCCTACAAACTTTATCTCCTCCATTATGACTTGAAGATAACGAACACAATGATTATAGACATATTGTATTATAGATTAGGGCACAAAACATGTCTTCATAGGATCCATATACATTATCATTAGAACTTTTAGGTACAAATGTTGAACTATAAGTTTGTAGATGTATAGGTGAACATTATCTTTCTTAACCTTAGTTTAAGAGAATACTTTGAGATTATCCACATGATAATCAATTAAAGAAGAATATATAGGAACTTTTCATGGTAATTTTTATTATTTTAAGTCTATTTTATAAGCATATAAATCTCTTTTTCAACTCACACATTCATCTTTCATGTCAAGACTTGTAGCCATTCCTTCACACTTGTAAACTTGTTAGAGGATATTAAGAAAAATGACCTATATGATATGATATATACCATCAAAAATATTACTAGGAGGAGTGCAGGGTTAATTCAAATTTCTTGGGTACTACTTGAAGTAGGGAAACATGTAGAATCAATCAAAACCCTCCCTATGACGTCTCATCTAGGTCTACAACTCATTCAAATGGAAGTTTTGCTCTTTTGATGCTAGCACATGACGAGTAGATACTATAAAATGGTGTGATATAGATAATAGATCCTTTAATTATTCCATATAATCATCCATTTTCACCAATGAACTTAAAAATGCCCTAAAAACATCCAAAATTGAGCCTGCTAGGTTTTAAGTCACCTTTCTACACCTTAACTTATTAATTATTCATAATTATAAGGGACTTAATCATATATATAATGAAAATTTTGAAGGAAACTAGGGTCCAATTATTTTACAAATAGATTTGTATCCAATTCTTTGTCTGCTCCATGAACTAACCTCAAAGTAATGGCCTTCTTGAGCTTGGAAAATAGATCTGTGAACATGATGGGGAAATGAGATTGGTTTTTACTTTGTTTGGATCTAAAAATTCCTCATTTTCATGAATTTAGGTTTGAAGTATATAAAATTATCCTTGTAAATAATTTTAAGCTGATACTTAAAATAAAAATTTTCAAATAGGCCTCCACAAGCCTCTCTCTTTCCTTCATGAACTAACCTGAAACTGATGGCCTTCTTGAGCTTAATAGGTAGATCTGTGAACCTGATGGAGAAATGAGATAAATTTTTGCTTTGTTTGGATCTAAAACTTATTAATTTTAATAAATTTGGGTTTTAAGGATATAAAAGAATCCTTGTAAATACTTCTAAGCTGATACTTAGAAGAAAACTTTTCAAAGAGGCCTCTACAAGCCTGTTCTCTTCAAGAAACCACCTATTTTACCTTCTTGAACTATTGGAGACAATGAAACAAGTGATCATGGATTATTTATTACCCTATATTGATGTAGAGAAACATGATAATATTTTATAATTTTCCTTTAACCTTCAAATTTCTCATTATCTCCTATTTAAACATTATAAAATGATGATCCGGTAGTTACAAAGAGGTTCCAACATTGCAAAACTAGTATGAAGACATTTTGGGGAACATGTATGTTAAAGTACACATATAATGACATTTCAAAAATTATAAATCACTTAAATTACCCATATCTAATTATATAAACCTTAATGTTTGATATCTCCTAGTAAGTCTTGTTCTACTCAACATACCCCCATTCCTTTTTTTAGAATAGGGACTCATTGTCCCTTGTAGAAGTTCAAGCCTTTTTTTAGGTATTCATTATAAGAACTATTATGTGTTGCATAAAAAAAATTACATCTAGGAAATACATGAAAATGATTTTTTCATTTTGGACTAACTTATTAATTTATTTCAAAAGTTTTGCATCTACACAAGTTTTTTTTTACATATGAATTTTGGACTTCAAAACTTGGTATTTAGAAAAAGTGTTTGATTTTTTTGTTTGATATTTTGGATATTAAGAAATCCTAAATTTTGGACTTCACTATTTGGCCTATGGATCAATTCTTCAGAGGTTTTCTTCAAAAAAATAATTTGGGGTTCTTGTTCAGTTTAATTTGGTCCTTAGTAAAATTATTTGGGAATCAGTTATTCATCAAGTTGTTGGTTATGTATTTAGTCTTTAGAGTTTTTATTCACACTCAAAAAATTTGTATTTATAATTTACTTCGTATATTTTACCCCTCACTCTTTGGTCTTCACATTTTATGTTTGGAATATGCATTTAGGATTTTACCATTTTGGAAATTATGTTAGAGTTTATGTTTGGAATTGGTGTTTGCTAGTTAAATTTTATGGATTCTTATCTATGGAAAAATTGTTTGATCTTTATTTTCATAAATTATGGCCATATTTTTGGTGTAGATGAGTTTGGTAATTATGATTTTGTTTATAGTTTGTGTTCAGAATCCTTGATTCATGATAATTGGTATAAAACCTGATCCCAACTACTGAAAGCATACTTAGCTCAACCAATAAGGTAGAATAAGAAGACTTAATGACACTTCTAAAAATATAATGGCATGGCATACCCACCAAATAAAGTTTTAAAATCTAATTGCAAAAGTAAAAATAGTTCATAGACGTTGGACAATTATGGTACACAAATTGGAAATTGAATTCTAAATCTATATCAATAACTTAAGACCATCAACATTCTCATTGATCACAAAAAAACTTTAAGTTAAACTACTACCTTGAAAATAAGCCATAGAATCCTGTGTGTTAGGCATAAAAGTGAATCCAATAAATTTAATATATAAAAGTCTAAGAACTAGTAATAATCAATTAATAATGTCAACTTCGTCTAGAACACTCAGAGGAGTTTTTCTACCATCCCAGTTCTTAATCATGAACTCCACTGAGTACACTAATATTATTTTTGACTCCACCATTTTTAACATTCTATACACTTAATTATTCATCTCTATGGGAATTGATGTATTTTATGCCCACACTTAGGAGGAGAGATTAAGACCAACAAAAAAATAGTTGGTTGTAGACCTAATTATGCTAAAATAAAAAGGGTTATACTTTGTAGTGGCCAAGCCCAATTTTATGCCATGCATAAACCTAATAGAAGATATATTCTTCATTGGAAAGGTGATGGGGGATAGCTTTTTGCACCATTTGGAACACAATAACATCATGTTCTACATCTCAAGAGATGAATTTCTAAGGTATTTATCTTCATTAATTATAGATGATACTTATGATTTACATAGGGTGGTAGGATGGAAAGATAAAAAATTAATCAAAAAAACTTTGATTAAGTGGCTTATCCCTATGAAGATTATCATCTAGAAGGATAAGGACTATGTACCTATCACCAAGTTCATGATGGAGGTTCACATTAGGATGTCCCTCCTAAACAAAATTTATGATTTCCCAAGCATACATTTTTCTCACCTAGAATGGGTTCCACTTTTAGATATGATGATGAATTTAGACTTAACTTTTGCATTAGGGAATATAATTAGCATTAGGATGGAAGAAAAAGTTTTAAACAAGGATAATTAGCCTAATAGTGGCCACTTATATATGATTTCATACATCTTGGATGTTATGATGGGGACAATATATATGTTATGGGTCACTCTAGTACCTGGCTCTAAACAACATCAAAAATCACATTTGTGATTATCATTCATTCATACATATATATACATTTTAGAAGAACATCACTTTCAAGATAGAAGATACATACCCCCAAGTATGGTGAGCCATTAATTAATCCCCATTGCCTAAGATATATAATTAAATTGTAGACACATTGGTACCATGGCATGATTATTGGTTATATCCAGAATGACAACAAGTTCAAACCCTTACATCATCCCAAGTACATGCTAGATAAGCTAGTAGAATAAGAGATAAAATTTCATGTATGGAAGAGTGTAGATGAGGATTAGACAAATAAGAAGATTAAATTTTATGGCTATCATTTGATGATAAGATGGATGTGATACATAATCTGGATGTACTTTGGAGAAGTGTGAAAAATGAGGGAGTGATATTCACTTCCTACCTTTCCTCATAGGGATTGGGATCCTCAAGTAAAAATTTAAAATAATATTAGGGGCCTTAGTATTCCATACCAACATGAACCCTATGATCATGACTTTTTATTCCTAAATACAAAAGATGATGCCAAGGTCTTAAAAAGTGCATAAATGGAAGTATTAAGGGAATAAAATATGAAAATAATATAGGGATAGCCCTTTATATGTAATATAGATGCATGACATAGGATCCTAAACAAATTAAAATGGTCTACCTCAGGTTTTTGGATCAGTGGGCCTCCACATCCATTACTTGAACAAGGAAAGCCTTATCAAGAAGCTCCCCAAAAATTGAAAGCTTTCAAGAAGGAGCCCATTAAAATTGAAGCTAGAATTGAAGGAGATTAAGGAGATCCAATTTTCCTTAACTTGTCATTTTTATAGGGCCTAAACCATCAGACTATTCAACCCCTACAAAAACCTACAAGTTTGGAAATTTCATCTACACCAACTCAAGAGGCCTCCCACATAGATAATAAGGTAACAACTTGTTATAAGAGGAAATGAAGGGTTCATCCCCTTCTAAATAGCCCAATTTCTTAGGAATATCCAATAGGAACACCTTAAATTTAGTAACATGTTACTTATGGTAAGTCTATCAGTGAAGAAAGAGAGCCAGCTGAAGAGTTGTAGATAGGAAAATCCCTTAGCCTCCAAGACATTAAAGGAAAGCCACCTCAAGATGACAATCAATCAGGTGAGGAGATGACATATTTTATATGTACTATTCTATTTTTTTCTTTTGCTTCCCTTTTTGTAGTTTCCTTATTTTCTTCACTTCCTCTTGATTCCATTTTCCAAACACCCCTAGTTAATCCCAAGGTAGAGGATATCTCCTATATCCATGTTGTCTCCACTTTCCCAACTATTTCACCTCCTCAAATTATATTCACATCCTCAATTTCCTCCACTACTCCTGTAACTATTTATGTTAATACTTATGTGATTATAAATACACCCATATAATTAAAATAAATACACCCAATAAAGTCAGGGGAGAATTATCAAGTTCCCAACTTCATGTATCATCAAATCAGATAGACTTTCTAGTGCCTTCATTTAACTCTTCTCAACGCACAACTATGAAATATTTAGAGAAAGTTGTAAATAAGAAACCAATATACACAAGACACCCACTACCTCAACATGGGGGAATGGATTGGTCTAAGATAATTTAGCCTTCCATTCCTAACCTAGTACTTGAAGAGGATTTGAAATAATCATTAGAAGATACATTATTTAGGACTATAACTAAGGACACTCAACTAACCAACCCATCCTAAGTGGCCATCCCATAGTGGGTAGTTGATTTAGGATCAAAGGCTTATTAGAAACCAAATCTCATAATCATAGAGCTTCCCAAAATAAGTTATATATTTGATAAATCTATAAGGATTTTCTAATGGGTAATGAAAATAATATTGGAAGATGATACTAGGAGAAGGATCATCCTAGAAAAGAGAAAATAGGTTTTTACCTTGTCCAAGAGAAAGAACAAGAAATTGGGGTAGTCCCAATTCATAAAAGACTATAAGTCTTATCTTGAGACACATAAGGATGCCTTTGTGGAATTAGATAAAAGAATAAAAATGACTAGGCAACAACTCAAGTATGAATTAGAAAATGAAAAGGAACAACATTTTAAAGCTTTAGAATAAATAAAAGAACAATAGAGAATAGTTTATGTTCCTCTAGAAATTGAAACTAAGGTTAATAATGTTGCTTCTAAGTTATATAATATTTTTGAATCCATTGATGGAATGAGGGAAGATATGACCCCTCATTTGGTTGAGAATTAAAAATTATTTAATTCTTTGAAGCAAGATGAGAATAAATTAAAATTCATTATTCTTTATACAACAAATAAGGCATACATCCATCTTGAGCTGATGGCACCATTACAAGTTTAAAATTCTATCAAATTAGTAGTAATCAGGAATCAAAAGTTTAGGGAATGCATCATAGTAGCTGACGTAGTAATGCCTAAGTATGCCAAACATGAAAATCTCATTTTATAGATCTTGGAAGAATTAAATCTATCATAATCAAGAGACTTAGTTAGTAGGCTTATAAGTAGAATAAATTTTGATCATATTCTTCAGTAGACTTCTCCTAACTTCAAGAAAAATATTTTAGGAATTTCATTATAATAGAATGAGGCCATGTTGATTTTTATAGGAAAAAGGTGATGAAGGTGGAGATTTTTGGAATAAAATTTAGAAATACAAAAACTAAACATGTAAGGCTCTTAGAAAAAGTAAATAGGGTGATTATAACTCCATTATTGAATATGGATATTATCCAGCAATAACATGGTATCAAGGATAAGCATTTTCAAGTTTTGGAAGCAAAGAAAAAAATTTGTGCTTCAACTTCTAGTTCAGTCCCAACATTTACTTCAATGACTCAAACAATGACCAATGCCATGCAAACACCTAGCCAACCTTGAGTTGAAGGCTAATTTTTACACATACATGCAAAAATTAGTAACTCTTGTACTCATAGTTTACTTGTATTTAGAACTTATATGTAAAATCTACTTGGAGTGTATATGAACATTCACACATTACATTGCATTGTACATACTACCTTATTTTTAGACATAGTGGTAATTCACTATGTGTATGCATACATTTAGTTTTGAGACTAAAATTAGATTTGAGATTCTAATTATGTAATGTAACTATGAGTTTGCATGAACTTGGAGGATAAGATGACCCATCCCAAAGTCTATTTTTACATGTATAACCTTCATTCCAAAGCATTGGAAAATGTTTGTATCAATATAGGAAGAAATCATTCTAGATAGTGATGCAACTATGTTGATGTTCTTTCCTCCCATCTCTGTGCTATTAAGGTTTTGTTTTTTTGTTTGTGTTAACTCAATAATTTGAAGTGTGCATAAGATATATATGATTATAATTTTTATCATTGATATAAGTTAAATATAGATGTGTAAAAGCTATTGAAAGTTAACAATTTTTTATTGATCAAATAATTGGTTAAAATTGTATTAACATTCTTAGGTGTGTAGGAGTGTTTTCTTTCTACTATAGTCATATAGGTGTGTGTTAAAACTACCCTAGACACCTTCTTAGTTTGAGATACAATCTTCTTAGTAAAAGTATGCAATAACAACTCTAAAAGGAGAAAACTCTAATTGAGATCATTAAGTTTGATATGCTTTATTCCCAAACTCTTCAACATATTTGCATATAAGTGTTCAATAGTTACAAGCAACAAGAACTACTTATACAAACACTTGTTCATAATAGAAACCAACTGAAGAGGTGAGCCTTGAGATGATACAACCATCTTTTCTACTCTACCATTTCCCTTTTTAGATTTTATTTTGAGATTAACCCCCTTTAGATTAATAAATACCCATCTACCCACCCACATAGGTTTGATTTATTTTAGGATTCATTTCACTAAGAGAACCACCTGATTAACAAACTTCATACTCAACATGTTATTCCACCACCTAGTTTTGTAATCCATACTTGAAAATCATGCCCTAGAGTGGAGTTTAGCTCCATTGAGATCTTAAAATGTTAGAGGTCATCTTGTTAAACTATGGGGTGTACATAAAACCCACATCAATAAAAAAATATATGTTGCTAGGAGGGCTTGCAATTTTAAATAGAAAAGGTT
Organism: Torreya grandis; assembly: GCA_037957365.1. Lineage (NCBI taxonomy): Eukaryota > Viridiplantae > Streptophyta > Pinopsida > Cupressales > Taxaceae > Torreya > Torreya grandis. Next base: position 394,704 of record JARHVA010006437.1, on the reverse strand, counting down.
AACCCTTACATTTGAGTTGCACTAGAGACACCTAAAAGAGTGACTACGTCTATGGCCTAGGCTAATATATTAGTTTCACCTTTGAAAAATCATTGAAGGCCTAGATTTACATTGGTTGTCCTCATAATAGCCTGAGCTAGAACACCATACCCAATAAGGAATACTCTACCTATTAATCCTTTAATGGATCAATAATTTCCTTGATTGGTAAGATATGTTATTGATGTCATAAGGTATGTGAATTATTTACCAAAGAATCTATAAAAAATATCTAGCTTCTTTCTTCCCTTTAGGAGGAAGAATGATACAAGCTCACATCAAGTATTTCAAGGCTACTTTGAGGTTAATGATTATCACTAATGAAGATTTTACATGCAAGCTTTTCCCTTTTAAAATATATGATGTCACTTATGATTGGTACCTCAATAAATAGGATATCTCCATTGTTAGGTTGTGGAGCTAAAAGCTTCAACTTGTTGCAGAAAAAGAAAAGAAGGTTGTTGAAGACCCAGAAGCACCGGTGTTGGCAGCATGACCAACTTTGGTCATGACTAGTGCAAAAGGCAACCGGTGATGGCAAGAAGTCAGCCGACATCGGCAGCACCAGGCAAGCAGGGACTGGCATTGGTTGCCTATGTGTTCCAGAACTGTTTGTTGCATGAACAGTTAGTTAAGTGAACAGAGTGTTTGCATGTAAAGGCCAGTTAGAGTCTTGAGCTGCATGGATAATTGTCTAAATTAAGAGTCTAAGTTATTGCTTAAATCTGGGATCTATTTATATACCTATTGGCATGTATTGTAAAAGTGTGCTAGTGAAGAGAAATAAGTGTGTGTTTCTCCTAGTTCCACTAATGAGCTAGAAAGGAAGGCAAGGAAGATCCTTCCATGGTGAGTATGGTCAGTTGAATTGCAGGTTATAGGTTCATGGGAGATCAACTTGAAGTACTATAGAGTGCTTGGTGTACTAGTAGGGTTATTGCTGACTGGTTGGAGAGGTGAACACCAATTCTGAGTGTGAGTTGTGTGTTGGGACCATTTTTGGTAGGAGAGTGTTTTGAAGAATAATTACTGTACACTTGAGGTGTAGGAAGCCTTTATAAGGTGGAAAAGTGTGGTGGCTCTTTATTGTATTATTTTCTGTAAAAGTATTAATATAAGATTGTATATAGTCTCTCATATTCTATGTTATTGGTGAATTCTAGTTACTTGTGCTTCTGGTTATTTCTGCATATTTAATTGCTTGAGTTTGGTAATCATATTGTGCTCTTTTTGAGGAGCAAGATCCTAACAAGTGGGATCAGAACAAGTGTGTTTGTTCTTGGATTCCCCATCAATTGGTATCAGAGCATGTTTATTGTTCTAGGTACCTGACAAGTGGTATCAGAGCCAGGTTGGGATACTAACAGGTTGTTTCAGATCTGGTTATTGTGTGCTGATTACAAGTTACTCACAGGGGTTTCTATTTGAGTGGGAGTAGAGCAATGGCAGAAGACAGTAGACTAAAAATGGAGAATTTTAATAGCAGGAGGTCCAAGTTTAGGTATGGTAGAATAACCTGCTGAAGATATGGAAAGAAAGAGTAGGAAAATAAAGATTGTTGGTTGGTAGCAGATCAACATGAAGGACATGAAGAAGAAGCAGGTGTTGCAGATTTCATTGCACAGGGTGCTCTGGTATGTTCTTTAGATAAAGTAGAATCTTGGGTTTTAGACTCTAGTGCCTCTTTTCATGCATCCCCAATTAGGGAATTTTTTCATGAGTATGTCCAGGGAGACTTTGGAGAAATTTGTGTAGGGGATGGTAAGCCTTGTCAGATGGTTGGCAAAGGGAAAGTGAAGCTGAAATTGTAGATGGACAACACATGGGTGTTAAAGGAGGTCATGCATGTCCCAATTCTGGAGTGGAATTTGATTTCTATAAGAAGTATGGGTGATGAGGGTTACACAGTAACTCTCACAATGGACTCTTGTAAGGTTACCAAGGGTGCACTTGTTGTAACAAGAGGTAAGAAAGTAGGTACTCTTTATCTATCTACTTGTATTACTATTTCTCTTTTTGGGTTATCTACTTCAGCTGTAGATTCAAAGATGTGGCTTAATAGGCTTGGTCACATGAATAAGAAGGAAATGCATGTTCTTGAGTCAAAGGGTATAGATCGAGATTTCTGTATGTAGAAGAAGGAGACATTTCTTGAGAGATCTGATGTTAGTGACAAGAATAGGAAAGCCTTGGTTTTCAAGGAGAAAGTGACAGATAGAGTTTAGCATGAGAGGTAGAAGAAATTTGAGTATAGCAAAGGTGATTTGGACAAGGGTTTGATCCAAAAGGAGCTCACGAGAAGAAGTTAGTTCTCACAAGCAAAACACAGAAACTGACATCGGCAGGAAAACTAGCATCGACGTCCAGATAGGGACCGACATCAGCTATGTGTAGACAGATGTCGATAACTCAGGGCAGATAAACACTAGCGTCGACAAGGAGAAAACTGACGTCGGTGATGGGGAAGTCACAGGGAACTGACATCAGTCGGGTACAGACTTGAATGTGACTGGCATCAGTCACTGAGATGAATTTTGGGTGGACAACAAGATGTCAAGGAGTCTCAAGTGCCCATATGGAGGACTTAAAGGGTATGTAAGCCTCAAATTCATCATTTCCCTTCTTTACACTACTTGTTGCTCACTTATGGTAAAGAACCAGGAAGTTGTTAAAGAAGTAGAATAGGTAGATCCAGGAAATAGTGGGAGCTTGGCATGGATGGAGGATGTAATTCCTTGGAGAAGAACCAAACAGGAGTTTTGGGTGAATTTGCCAGCTGGAAGTAAGCACTGAGAGACGAATGGATGTTCAGGATGAAGAAGAGCAGAAATGGATATGTGAGACGGAAGATCAGGGTATATGGTCTTGTATAAGCTGCAGGGCAATGGAGGTTTGATCATTGTGTTTCTCTTTACCAGGTTGGATAATATTAGCTACATTATCCTATTACTGTATGATGTGCTTGTTGTAGGGTTACATATACAGGTATTGCTGAACTAAAGGTAAAGCTAGTTCAAAGGGATGTCATGGAGAATCTAGGAGCAGCAAGGTTCTTTGGCATGAGTGTGTTCTAAGGACATGGAAGGTCATATGTTGACTTTGTTTTAGGATGATTGTGTGAGACTGGTTAGCACGCCGATGGTTGGACAGTTCACAGAACAGGTGTCTTGATTCACATAATGAGGTTAAGAGCATGCTATGTACTAGACTTGAGTTTTCCCAAGCAGTGGGAGTTGTCACAAGTTTGGAGCCAATCTGGGAAAGAAGCATTGGAGGGCAGTTTAGTGGATTCTTAGAGGGACTAGCAGCAGGTGCACATGCTATGCAGGTTCAAGTTATTTTCTACATGGTTTGTAGATGTGGATGTGGCAAGTGATTTGGATGACAGGTTTTGCACTACAGATTTTTTGGTGGTTGGTCTTCAAGAGTGACTTTGAAGAGGGATATAGAGCCAAGGGAACAAACTAGATGGTGTATAGGTACAAGTACAGTTGCAGCTGTTTATCTCCAAGTGGGAGATTGTTAGGTTGTGGAGCTAAAAGCTTCAACTTGTTGCAAATAAAGAAAAGAAGGTTGCTAAAGACCCAAAAGCACCAACATCGGTAGCATGACTGACATCAGTCATGACCAGTGTAGAAGGCAACCAGCAACGGTAGGAAGTTGGCCGACGTCGGTAGCACTAGGTAAGTAGGGACCGGCGTCGGTCGCCTGTGTGTTCCATAACTGTTCGTTGCACAAATAGTTAGTTAAGTGAATGGAGTGTTTGCATGTAAAGTCCAGTTAGAGTCTTGAGCTACGTGGATAATTGTCTAAATTAAGAGTCTAAGTTATTATTTAAATTTGGGATCTATTTATAGACCTATTGGCATGTATTGTAAAAGTGTGCTAGTGAAGAGAACTAAGTGTGTGTTTCTCCTAGTTCCACTAATGAGCTAGAAAGGAAGGCAAGGAAGATCCTTCCATGGTGAGTATGGTCAGTTGAATTGTAGGTTTCAGGTTCATGGGAGATCAACTTGAAGTACTATAGAGTGCTTGGTGTACTAACAGGGTTATTACTGACTGATTGGAGAGGTGAACACCAATTTTGAGTGTGAGTTGTGTGTTGGGACCATTTTTGGTAGGAGAGCGTTTTGAAGAAGAATTATTGTACACTTGAGGTGTGGGAAGCCTCTATAAGGTGGAAGAGTGTGGCGGCTCTTTATTGTATTCTTTTCTATACAAGTATTAATATAAGATTGTATATTGTCTCTCATATTCTATGCTATTGGTGAATTCTAGTTACTTGTGCTTCTGGTTATTTTTGCATATTTAATTGCTTAAGTTTGGTAATCATATTGTGCTCTTTCTGAGGAGCAAGATCCTAACAAGTGGGATCAGAACAAGTGTGTTTGTTCTTGGATTCCCCATCAATTGGTATCAGAGCATGTTTGTTGTTCTAGGTACCTGACATCCATTAGTTATTATAATGAGTATCAAACCACTTTTCTTGCCCAATTTGTGTAGGTTACTAGTCCTAGTTTGGTGTACTATAACTTTACCATCATGAAGAGGGATCCTAATGAACCAATCTAGGATTTCAATGCAAGATTTTAGAATATGTACATGTGGTTAAGCCTAAAATACAAACCAAAACAAAACATTTCATTGGAGATGAACAAGAATGCTTCATACCCAATTACTATAGTATTTTTATGAAGTCTTGTTGCTATTAACACTCTAGCATTAGCATATGAAAAGGCCACCAATATTAATGGAAAAATTAATACTCATGTACTAGGTACCCATAACATCAATGCTAGTCTCCCATATTTTAATCATATTCCTCATGTGAAGTAGAATGTTCATGAATTAAACAAAAATCAGTTGTATACATTACCTCCTCTAACGCAAATATCAAATCAGAATTATAACTAATTGAATAAGCATACAAAAATTAATGGACACTATTAGAACCAACATTCGGTTTTATCGAATATTGTATTTTTTAGGGCATATATTCCACCAAAGCAGAGCTATAATCCATAGAAAAAATGGTCAAAAAATTAAGTAATGACTTCTTGGGTATGTAGATAAAAATAGGTAATGCTAATGGATAGAAAAATATTCAAAATTCTTTTGTGTTTCAAATATATAACAAAAATTTCAATAAGTTTACAAATGAGATCAGTCTAGAAAATTTCATAAAAATAATATAGTTCAGACAACTGTACCCAATTTGTGTAGAGTTCATAATGCATTTTAGTATTATGGACTTGATTGAATTCAATTTTGTGCATATTTTTATATTTTTCAAAGGGAGATAATTAGGGAAGATTTGATTAATAACCCACCCAAATTACACCATGAATTTGGCATTTTAAACACTTGTATGTTTTTTTGAAACTCATGAGCTTCCTTTCCCAAGTGAATAGGAAAACACACAAAAAGATAATAATAATGAAATCCATGCCTTATAATAGTATTAGATTGGTGGTTACAACATGAGGAACAACTAAACATTAACAAAATCTACTCCTCCAAATAATATGACTATTCCAATGAATCCAAAGGCTAATAATAATCTACCTCCCCTAGAAGGGAATGATCAACCCTAGAAAAAGGAGGAATATAAAAAAGGAGGATATAGCATTGTTGAAGACATGAAGAAAATAAAAAATAAATGTAAATATTCATGAATTGACCCAAATTAATAAATAAAAATATCTCCTATGGATATTTATCATAGGGAAAACCCTTATAGAGAACACAAAGGAAGTCATCATAAATGTTATATACAAGAGCAAGCCTGAGGTTCCTCCCTTTTTGATGACTATTAGGGAATTTAAAAAAAATATTCATAACTATTTTTTTGATTCTAGAGTGTTAGCCACTATGAAGCCTACTTTTATTTACCAAAAGTTTGGCTTATATCCAAGCCCATCAAACAAGATGATCTCATAGCTAGACAAAATAGTGGTAGATGTTCTTAGAGAGCTAACTGATGTGTGCATTAAGTATAATTCAAATCATGAGTATAAATGACCATGGATATACTTGAGGTGGACTTTCCTTAAGGTTATGGACTACTATTGAGTAGAGACTGGTCAAAGATGTTATATGGATACGTTTCAATAGACTTTTCTCACATTTGGATGCCATTAAAAGGACTTCCAAACTAGATTTAGATTGATTAAGAGCCTAAAATGAAGCATACTATCATAAAATATAATTTCAAGAATGAATAAGTAATTTATGAATCTCCTAGCCTTGGAATTTATACATTTACCACATAGTATAAAGGATATACACCTAAATACCATTAACCTTCCTAGTTTTGGACCCTCTACCTTGATGGTACAATATCTAAATAAGGATGAGGTATAGGTATTGAATTGGTTATTCCATAGGGCAAGAAGTTCATATTAACATACAAGTTATAGTTACCATGTATTAATAATAGGGTGGAATATGAAGCATTAACATTGAGATTGCAGTTTTCTCTCAAACATAATGTTAAACAATTGTTGATATATGGAGTCTCAGATCTGGTGATCAATCAGGTCCAAAAAAATTACTAGTGTAAATTATCATATCTAAAAATATACAAGAATAAAACTTAGGACTTTATCAAATCCTTTAAGGACTTAAATATAGTGGCTACCCTAGAGATAGAACATAAATTAAGTGTGTTTCTCAATATTCAAAGGTGTGTTTGATTTTAGTGGTTGTGTAATGGATGTATCCAATGTAATGTCACCAATAAAAATGATATATTTTTTTAAATTTTTAAAATCATAACACTTATATATGTTGTTAATGAGCTATATGATAAACACAATTGTATTTGGATCTTTTGACAAGATGCATATGAGGTCATATTATCTAACTATCTCGAAACTATTATAAATAATTTCACTTGGACACTTATTAAGTGTATGCCAAATTATAAAATTAATTTTTCATTGATGTATTTCATTTATAAATATATTTTTAATAATAAACATTTTGAGATGTACTAGTTTTGATTGAATATTCTAATATGCAATTTATCATATAATGTTGAGAATTTAAAGCATGTGCAAGTGTATCCTAAAGTAATGTGACCTTTATAGATATGGTTTTGAATTTATTTTTAATAACATTTTTATATTAAGAATATAATTTATAGGAATGGTAATACTAAGATTATATTACTTCAATGGTTGAGTGTTGTCATGAATGACCACACTAGGAACACTAATGCTCATAGTTGGAGAAGACTTAACCTTATATTGACAAACCCCAAAAACATAATATTCAATATTTATAAAAAATTATAAATTTTTATGTACCATATCACTTTGGATTTTTATATCATTGACCTATGCATTTAATACAATTATTTAGAAAATAATAGTCGACGGTTAGTAGTTTTCAATGTATTGAGGTATATAAGGAGGAAGAATTAAATGGAATTTCATATCAATAGAAGGATTAACATCACATATAATTTCAAGAGATGGAGTAACATAAAAATTCATGTCACTAGAATAATCATTCCATTTATAAATATCATTGAAAGGTATAATGTCATGAGAAAAAACATGAATAATATTTATCCATTCATGGATTACATTATGTTTCATAATTAGAATCTTAGTATAATATATAAATATTTTATTTTATTCATTTTTACATTATTCATGTTCTACTTCATGACTAGTGGAAATGTCTATAGAAGGGTAAAAAATAATAATCTGTTTAATTATAACATTAAGTTAACCTACATATCCTTCACTACCAATATAGAATGAGATGTCACTAGTAGACCAATTGTATACATGATAGTTAATATGATCATAATGAACATCATAATTTCATTAATTTATAAAATAATGATATTAATTCATGTCATCAATATAATTATTCACTATTATCTATCTATTTTGAGCCACTAGGAAGGTTGTTCAAGCCTTCTTAACTAATATGATAGTAAAGAATCACTTCTAGGATGTGGTGGCCTAATTAGTGAAGTGAATCTATATATTTGGCTATATCCTTTGATTCTTCACATAAATATACAACAAACATATTTTAATTTAAAATAAAAGGGATATAAAATGACTAAAACTAGTAAGAAAACATGGAGATGATGCTCCAAATATAGTTCCCTCTACTTGTCAATGATTGCACTATGAAATATAAGATTGAAATATTATTTCCAAAACTTAAATACATATCCTCACACACAAGTGTTTCTATATGAATGTTTTTGATAATATAACATATAATGTGATTAATCAAGAGGCCTAAATTAAGGCACTAATGATCTTTCAACACTTAAACTTAGTAAACCATTTCATACACTTCATATGACCTATAGAAAGATAAATAACTCACATAGAGGAATGAATGGAAAGGAAAAATTAAAGTTATTAATAAAAATATCACTAAAAATAATAAATAATTAATCTAAAATTCATTGAATGAAATACTAAAATGATGTAATTCAGCCTGAATTTTATTTCAAAAGAAATAACAAGTATAAAATTTGGAATGGCTTCACCATACACATTTAATGGTTACATCTAATGCCTTTAAATTATTCATTTATAGAGGAATATAATGAAGAGATAAATATAGGAAAATAATATAACTAATGAACTATTATTAATCATCAAATGTGTTACAAAATATAATGAAATTGCCATTATGCCTTCTAGGAATGTGTTATCATCTTAATCTTGATTCTTCTAGGCCATATGTTTGGTAAGTTATTCAAAAATAATGGCATAGAAGGATATCTTGGAATATTGATGATTTATTTAATTTAACTCATTCATTATGGATTTACACATTTTATCATTTGAGGGTAGTTACAATTTTTCTAATTGAAACTTGGCATACTTGAAAACCTTTTATGTCAACCCCTAACTCTTGCAATGCTTCTTATCCATGTGGAATTTGCACTTGAGACTCATTAATTATTATCATATTTTTTTTGTTATAAATGTTTAAATGTTTCAATTTAGTAACATCTACCATGGTTTTATACTTCATATAGGTATTTTATTATTTCATAGAGGTCTTAAATGAGCATTTAAGATCAACATGTAGTTGAACATTTAGACTTGATTGATAAGAAAATGGAATGACATCTTCATTCCATATAAATTTAAATTAGAATTGAGGGAAAATGGGTTAATGTCTCTATATTATCATCCATTAAACCTTATATATATATATATATATATATATATATATATATATATATATATAGTATTAGGATCTCACTAAGATATTCTTAAATTTTTTTGAGTTTCAAGACCTTTATGCAATTTACCTTCTTGTTGCCATATTGGTCACATTTATTTCATCTAGACCTAATATAGCCTTTTCACATATTCTATCAATATGGAAACCTCTTAGATGATTTTTATAGAATCATAACACATTTTACATGGATCAAGAAACTTATGTAAATAGTTAGGAGGACTTGTTGACCTCAAAACCTTAAAATTAGGCTCAAAAAGGTATTTTCAAGGTCACATTTCTATATATTTCAACTTACATGTGCCAAAATTATACTCTATAAGATGATTATAATAGTAATAAATATCATGAAATTAGTTTTGATCTCATCCCAATCCATTTTGGCCATTTTTAGAGATGATATTATCCATTGGGTCTTTAGAGGGGTTTTATTATAGTTTTGGGGTCTTAACTTGTTAAGGATTGTTCACAAAGAAAAAATACATTATATCTAATGTAACACCACTATATTTTAGTAGGTTAAGTTTAATATCTCATAAAATAGCCAATTTTACCCATGAAAATTCCCCTCAAAGTTACCACATGTAATAAATAGGCTTCTCAAATACCCAGGCATATTGGTGAACTCATGAGGTGACTATTTGAGCCTAAAAGATGTAGATATGTTTTGTTTGAGCTGAGGATGATTTTATAAGGTATTTAACATATATAATATTTTTTAAAAGTTTTTAATTGAATTAAATTACCTCTCTAACCCATTAGAACTTGAATTAGCCTACTATTAGGGTTTGTAAGCAATCTCATGAATGTGACCCTAACAATTCTTGTTTAGAACTTTTCCTCCACTGCAATGGATGATACTTCATATAATATTTTTTAAAGGTATTATTAACTTCATAAAATTATTAATTCATTAAATCCATCCCAAATATTCATAATTTATTCATGTTTTACATATAGTCATGTAGGTACACATTTAGGTTTCTTAACTACATTCACTATTTTTTGTCATACTTGGGTATTTTATCAATAGTGGACTTGTAGACAATGTATTAAATTATTAAAACCTCCCCTATAGATATATAATAGACTCAATTTTAATTTTATGTTCATATGAAACCATCACATCCATGTTCTTGGCTTCACATAGTCCTCTTAGAAGGTGTCATGTTCTTCCATTCTAATGCATATTGCCACACACATTTTCTTCTTCAATAGAATATACTAAAGAGTGTGTGTAATAAATTAGATATAAGGTGAATGTTTGAACCAATTTTAGAGATGATAAAAAAATATCATATTAGTTTCTCCAAGATGAATCTAAGAACACTATTTCTCTTCTAAGCCTTCAATAGGCTTATGACACTCTTCAATTCAAGAATCTTGATATTTGATATATTTTAAAGTAAAGGATATTTAAACATTATTAACATTTATTCCATGCCATATAATCATATTTGAACTCTCACAATCTACACTTTATGCAAAACTTTCCCCTTTCTATTTCGTTTTTAATATATACATTTACAACCATGAAATGAATTATATGAGGGTAGAAAATTTGAATATTATGATCTCATAGGTGTTTTGTAACTATTTAATAACCATATAGATTTTTTAAAGATTGTGGGAATGACTTTAGTCATGAAAATGGTTTTATTAGCAATCATTCTCCTATATGAACATAAAAAATCATGCCTGATTAGATGTCTGATGCTCCTACAAACTTTATCTCCTCCCTTATGACTTGAAGATAATGAACACAATGATTATAGACATATTGTAATATAGATTAGGTCACAAAACATGTCTTCCTAGGATACATATACATTATCATTAGAAGTTTTAGGTACAAATGTTGAACTATAAGTTTGTAGACGTATAGGTGAACATTATCTTTCTTAACCTTAGTTTAAGAGAATACTTTGAGATTATCCACATGATAATCAATTAAAGAAGAATATATAGGAACTTTTCATGGTAATTTTTATTATTTTAAGTCTATTTTTTAAGCATATAAATCTCTTTTTCAGGTCACACATTCATCTTTCAAGTCAAGACTTGTAGCCATTCCTTCACACTTGTAAACTTGTTAGAGGATATTAAGAAAAATGACCTATATGATATGATATATACCATCAAAAATATTACTAGGAGGAGTCCAGGGTTAATTCAAATTTCTTGGGTACTACTTGAAGTAGGGAAACATGTAGAATCAATCAAAACCCTGCCTATGACGTCTCATCTAGGTCTACAACTCATTCAAATGGAAGTTTTGCTCTTTTGATGCTAGCACATGATGAGTAGATACTATAGAATGGTGTGATATAGATAATAGATCCTTTAATTATCCCATATAATCATCCATTTTCATGAATGAACTTACAAATGCCCTAAAAACATCCAAAATTGAGCCTGCTAGGTTTTAAGTCACCTTTCTACACCTTAACTTATTAATTATTCATAATTATAAGGGACTTAATCATATATATAATGAAAATTTTGAAGGCAACTAGGGTCCAATTATTTTACCAAGAGATTTGTATCCAATTCTCTGTCTGCTCCATGAACTAACCTCAAAGTAATGGCCTTCTTGAGCTTGGAAAATAGATCTGTGAACATGATGGGGAAATGAGATTGGTTTTTACTTTGTTTGGATCTAAAAATTCCTCATTTTCATGAATTTAGGTTTTAAGGATATAAAATTATCCTTGTAAATAATTTTAAGCTGATACTTAGAAGAAAAATTTTCAAATAGGCCTCCACAAGCCTCTCTCTTTCCTTCATGAACTAACCTCAAACTGATGGCCTTCTTGAGCTTAATAGGTAGATCTGTGAGCCTGATGGAGAAATGAGATAAATTTTTGCTTTGTTTGGATCTAAAACTTATTAATTTTAATGAATTTGGGTTTGAATGATATAAAAGGATCCTTGTAAATACTGTTAAGCTGATACTTAGAAGAAAACTTTTAAAAGAGGCCTCTACAAGCATGTTCTCTTCAAGAAACCACCTATTATACCTTCTTGAACTATTGGAGACAATGAAACAAGTGATCATGGATTATTTATTACCCTATATTGATGTAGAGAAACATGATAATATTTTATCATTTTCCTTTAACCTTCAAATTTCTCATTATCTCCTATTTAAACATTATAAAATGATGATCCGGTAGTTACAAAGAGGTTCCAACATTGCAAAACTAATATGAAGACATTTTGGGGAACATGTATGGTAAAGTACACATATAATGACATTTCAAAAATTATAAATCACTTAAAATACCCATATCTAATTATATAAACCTTAATATTTGATCTCTCCTAGTAAGTCTTGTTGTACTCAACATACCCCCATTCCTTTTTTTAGAATAGGGACTCACTGTGCCTTGTAGAAGTTCAAGAATTTTCTTAGGTATTCATTATAAGAAATATTATGTGTTGCATCAACAAAATTACATCTAGGAAATACATGAAAATGTTTTTTTTATTTTGTACTAACTTATTAATTTATTTCAAAAGTTTTGCATCTACACAAGTTTTTTTTTTACATATGAATTTTGGACTTCAAAACTTGGTATTTAGAAAAAGCGTTTGATTTTTTTGTTTGATATTTTGGATCTTAAGAAATCCTAAATTTTGGACTTCACTATTTGGCCTATGGATCAATTCTTCAAAGGTTTTCTTCAAAAAAATAATTTGGGGTTCTTGTTCAGTTTAATTTGGTCCTTAGTAAAATTATTTGGTAATCAGTTATTCATCAAGTTGTTGGTTATGTATTTAGTATTTAGAGTTTTTATTCACACTCAAAAAATTTGTATTTAGAATTTACTTGGTATATTTTACCCCTCACTCTTTGGTCTTCATATTTTATGTTTGGAATATGCATTTATGATTTTACCATTTGGGAAATTATGTAAGAGTTTATGTTTAGAATTGGTGTTTGGTAGTTAAATTTTATGGATTCTTATCTTTGTAAAAATTGTTTGATCTTTATTTTAATAAATTATGGCCATATTTTTGGTGTAGATGAGTTTGGTAATTAGGATTTTGTTTATAGTTTGTGTTCAGAATCATTGATTCATGATAATTGGTACAAAACCTGATCCCAACTACTGAAAGCATACTTAGCTCAACCAATAAGGTAGAATAAGAAGACTTAATGACACTTTTAAAAATATAATGGCATGGCATACCCACTAAATAAAGTGTTAAAATTCTAATTGCAAAAGTAAAAATAGTTCATAGACATTGGACAATTATGGTACACAAATTGGAAATTGAATTCTAAATCTATATCAATAACTTAAGACCATCAACATTCTCATTGATCACAAAAAAACTTTAATTTAAACTACTACCTTGAAAATAAGCCATAGAATCCTGTGTGTTAGGCATAAAAGTGAATCCAATAAATTTAATATATAAAAATCTAAGAACTAGCAATAATCAATTAATAATGTCAACTTCATCTAGAACACTCTGAGGAGTTTTTCTACCATCCCAGTTCTCAATCATGCACTCCACTGAGTACACTAATATTATTTTTGAATCCACCATTTTTAACATTCTATACACTTAATTATTCATCTATATGGGAATTGATGTATTTGATGCCCACACTTAGGAGGAGAGATTGAGACCAACAAAAAAATGGTTGGTTGTAGACCTACTTATGCTAAAATAAAAAGGGTTATACTTTGTAGTGGCCAAGCCCAATTTTATGCCATGCATAAACCTAATACAAGATATATTCTTCATTGGAAAGGTGATGGGGGATAGCTTCTTGCACCATTTGGAACACAATAACATCATGTTCTACATCTCAAGAGATGAATTTCTAAGGTATTTATCTTCATTAATTATAGATGATACTTATGATTTACATAGGGTGGTAGGATGGAAAGATAAAAAATTAATCAAAAAAACTTTGATTAAGTGGCTTATCCCTATGAAGATTATCATCTAGAAGGATAAGGATTATGTACCTATCACCAAGTTCATGATGGAGGTTCACATTAGGATGTCCCTCCTAAACAAAATTTATGATTTCCCAAGCATACATTTTTCTCACCTAGAATGGGTTCCACTTTTAGATATGATGATGAATTTAGACTTAACTTTTGCATTAGGGAATATAATTAGCATTAGGATGCAAGAAAAAGTTTTAAACAAGGATAATTAGCCTAATAGTGGCCACTTATATATGATTTCATACATCTTGGATGTTATGATGGGGACAATATATATGTTATGGGTCACTCTAGTACCTGGCTCTAAACAACATCAAAAATCACATTTGTGATTATCATTCATTCATACATATATATAAATTTTACAAGAACATCACTTTCAAGATAGAAGATACATAACCCCAAGTATGGTGAGCCATTAATTAATCCCCATTGCCTAAGATATATAATTAAATTGTAGACACATTGGCACCATGGCATGATTATTGGTTATATCCAGACTACATAGTGATTATGGTCACTGACAACAAGTTCAAACCCTTACATCATCCCAAGTACATGCTAGATAAGCTGGTAGAATAAGAGATAAAATTTCAAGTATGGAAGAGTGTAGAAGAGGATTAGACAAATAAGAAGATTAAATTTTATGGCTATCATTTGATGATAAGATGGATGTGATACATAATCTGGATGTACTTTGGAGAAGTGTGAAAAATGAGGGAGTGATATTCATTTCCTACCTTTCCTCATAGGGATTGGGATCCTCAAGTAAAAATTTAAAATAATATTAGGGGCCTTGGTATTCCATACCAACATGAACCCTATGATCATGACTTTTTATTCCTGAATACAAAAGATGATGCCAAGGTCTTAAAAAGTGCATAAATGGAAGTATTAATGGAATAAAATATGAAAATAATATAGGGAGATCCCTTTATATGTAATATAGATGCATGACTTAGGATCCTAAACTAATTAAAATGGTCTACCTCAGGTTTTTGGATCAGTAGGCCTCCACATCCATTAGCTAAACAGGGAAAGCCTTATCAAGAAGCTCCCCAAAAATTGAAATCTTTCAAGAAGGAGCCCATTAAAATTGAAGCTAGAATTGAAGGAGATTAAGGAGATCCAATTTTCCTTAACTTGTCATTTTTATAGGGCCTAAACCATCAGACTATTCAACCCCTACAAGAACCTACAAGTTTTGAGATTTCATCTACACCAACTCAAGTGGCCTCCCACATAGATAAAAAGGTAACAACTTGTTATAAGAGGAAATGAAGGGTTCATCCCATTCTAAATAGCCCAATTACTTAGGAATATCCAATAGGAACACCTTAAATTTAGTAACATGTTACTTATGGTAAGTCTATCAGTGAAGAAAGAGATCCAGCTGAAGAGTTGTAGATAGGAAAATCCCTTAGCCTCCAAGACATTAAAGGAAAGTCACCTCTAGATGACAATCAATCAGGTGAGGAGATGACATATTTTATATCTACTATTCTAATTTTTTCTTTTGCTTCCCTTTTTGTAGTTGCCTTATTTTCTTCACTTCCTCTTGATTCCATTTTCCAAACACCCCTAGTTAATCCCAAGGTAGAGGATATCTCCTATATCCATGTTGTCTCCACTTTCCCAACTATTTCACCTCCTCAAATTATATTCACATCCTCAATTTCCTCCACTACTCCTGTAACTAATTATGTTAATACTTATGTGATTATAAATACACCCATATAATTAAAATAAATACACCCAATAAAGTCAGGGGAGAATTATCAAGTTCCCAACTTCATGTATCATCAAATCAGATAGACTTTCTAGTGCCTTCATATAAGTCTTCTCAATGCACAACTATGAAATATTTAGAGAAAGTTGTAAATAAGAAACCAATATACACAAGACACCCACTACCTCAACATGGGGGAATGGATTGGTCTAATATAATTTAGCCTTCCATTCCTAACCTAGTACTTGAAGAGGATTTGAAATAATCATTAGAAGATACATTATTTAGGACTATAACTAAGGACACTCAACTAACCAACCCATCCTAAGTGGTCATCCCATAGTGGGTAGTTGATTTAGGATCAAAGGCTTATTAGAAACCAAATCTCATAATCATATAGCTTCAAAAAATAAGTTATATATTTGATAAATCTATAAGGATTTTCTAATGGGTAATGAAAATAATATTGGAAGATGATACTAGGAGAAGGATCATCCTAGAAAAGAGAAAATAGGTTTTTACCTTGTCCAAGAGAAAGAAGAAGAAATTGGGGTAGTCCCAATTCATAAAAGACTATAAGTCTTATCTTGAGACACATAAGGATGCCTTTGTGGAATTAGATAAAAGAATAAAAATGACTAGCCAAAAACTCAAGTATGAATTAGAAAAAGCAAAGGAACAACATTTTAAAGCTTTAGAATAAATAAAAGAACAATAGAGAATAGTTTATGTTCCTCTAGAAATTGAAACTAAGGTTAATAATGTTGCTTCTAAGTTATACAATATTTTTGAATCCATTGATGGAATGAGGGAATATATGACCCCTCATTTGGTTGAGAATTAAAATTTTTTTAATTCTTTGAAGCAAGATGAGAATAAATTGAAATTTATTATTCTTTATACAACAAATAAGGCATACATCCATCTTGAGCTGATGGCACCATTACAAGTTTCAAATTCTCTCAAATTAGTATTAATTAGGAATCAAAAGTTTAGGGAATGCATCATAGTAGCTGATGTAGTAATGCCTAAGTATGCCAAACATGAAAATCTCATTTTATAGATCTTGGAAGAATTAAATATATCATAATCAAGAGACTTAGTTAGTAGGCTTATAAGTAGAATAAATTTTGATCATATTCTTCAGTATACTTCTCCTAACTTAAAGAGAAGTATTCAAGGAATTTAATTATAATAGAATGAGGCCATGTTGATTTTTATAGGAAAAAGGTGATGAAGGTGGAGATTTTTGGAATAAAATTTAGAAATACAAAAACTAAACATGTAAGGCTCTTAGAAAAAGTAAATAGGGTGATTATAACTCCATTATTGAATATGGATATTATCCAACAATAACATGATATCAAGGATAAGCATTTTCATGTTTTGGAAGCAAAGAAAAAAAATTGTGCTTCAACTTCTAGTTCAGTCCCAACATTTACTTCAATGCCTCAAATAATGACCAATGCCATGCAAACACCTAGCTAGCCTTGAGTTGAAGGCTAATTTTTACACATACATGCAAAAAATAGTAACTCTTGTACTCATAGTTTACTTGTATTTAGAACTTATATGTAAAATTTACTTGGAGTGTATATGAACATTCACACATTACATTGAATTGTACATACTACCTTATTTTTATACATAGTGGTAATTCACTATGTGTATGCATACATTTAGTTTGGAGACTAAAATTAGATTTGAGATTCTAATTATGTAATGTAACTATGAGTTTGAATGAACTTGGGGGATAAGATGACCCATCCCAAAGTCTATTTTTACATGGATAACCTTCATTCCAAAGCATTGGAAAATGTTTTTATCAATATAAGAAGAAATCAGTCCAGATAGTGATGCAACTATGTTGATGTTCATTCCTCCCATCTCTGTGCTATTAAGGTTTTGTTTTTTTGTTTGTGTTAACTCAATAATTTGAAGTGTGCATAAGATATATATGATTATAATTTTTATCATTGATATAAGTTAATTATAGATGTGTAAAAGCTATTGAAAGTTAAGAATTTTTAATGATCAAATAACTGGTTAAAATTGTATTAACATTCTAAGGTCTGTAGGAGTGTTTTCTTTCTACTATAGTCATATATGTGTGTGTTAAAACTACCCTAGAAACCTTCTTAGTTTGAGATGCAATCTTATTAGTAAGGGTATGCAATAACAACTCTAAAAGGATAAAACTCTAATTGAGATCATTAAGTTTGATACGCTTTATTCCCAAACTCTTCAACATATTTGCTTATAAGTGTTCAATATTTACAAGCAACAAGAACTACTTATAGAAACACTTGTTCATAATAGAAACCAACTGAAGAGGTGAGCCTTGAGATGATACAACCATCTTTTCTACTCTACCATTTCCCTTTTTAGATTTTATTTTGAGATTAACCCCCTTTAGATTAATAAATACCCATCTACCCACCCACTTAGGTTTGATTTATTTTAGGATTCATTTCACTAAGAGAACCACCTGATTATCAAACTTCATACTCAACATGTTATTCCACCACCTAGTTTTTTAATCCATACTTGAAACTCATGCCCTAGAGTGGAGTTTAGCTCGATTGAGATATTAAAATGTTAGAGGTCATCTCGTTAAACTATGGGGTGTACATAAAACCCACATCAATAAAAAAATATATGTTGCTAGGAGGGCTTGGAATTTTAAATAGAAAAGGTTAACCCTTACATTTGATTTGCACTAGAGACACCTAAAAGAGTGACTACGTATAGGGCCTAGGCTAATATATTAGTTTCACCTTTGAAAAATCATTGAAGGCCTAGATTTACATTGGTTGTCCTCATAATACCTTGAGCTAGAACACCATACACAATAAGGAATACTCTACCTATTAATGCTTTAATGGATCAATAATTTCCTTGACTGGTTAGATATGTTATTGATGTCATAAGGTATGTGAATTATTTACCAAAGAATCTATAAAAAATATCTAGCTTCTTTCTTCCCTTTAGGAGGAAGAATGATACAAGATCACATCAAGTCTTTCAAGGCTGCTTTGAGGTTAATGATTATCACTAATGAAAATTTTACATGCAAGCTTTTCCCTTTTAAAATATATGATGTCACTTATGATGGGTACCTCAATAAGTAAGATATCTCCATTACTTATTATAATGAGTATCAAACCACTTTTCTTGCCCAATTTGTGTAGGTTACTAGTCCTAGTTTGGTGTACTATAACTTTACCATCATGAAGAGGGATCCCAATGAACCAATCTATGATTTCAATGCAAGATTTTAGAATATGTACATGTGGTTAAGCCTAAAATACAAACCAAAACAAAAAATTTGAGTGGAGATGAACAAGAATGCTTCATACCCAATTACTATAGTATTTTTATGAAGTCTTGTTGCTATTAACACTCTAGCATTAGCATATTAAAAGGCCACCAATATTAATGGAAAAATTAATACTCATGTACTAGGTACCCATAACATCAATGCTAGTCTCCCATATTTTAATCATATTCCTCATGTGAAGTAGAATGTTCATGAATTAAACAAAAATCCGTTGTATACATTACCTCCTCTAATGCAGATATCAAATCAGAATTATAACTAATTGAATAATCATACAAAAACTAATGGACACTATTAGAACCAACATTCGGTTTTATCTAATATTGTATTTTTTAGGGCATATATTCCACCAAAGCAGAGCTATAATCCATAGAAAAAATGGTCAAAAAATTAAGTAATGACTTCTTGGGTATGTAGATAAAAATAGGTAATGCTAATGGATAGAAAAATATTCAAAATTCTTTTGTGTTTCAAATATATAACAAAAATTTCAATAAGTTTACAAATGAGATCAGTCTAGAAAATTTCATAAAAATAATATAGTTGAGACAACCTTACCCAATTAGTGTAGAGTTCATAATGCATTTTAGTATGGTGGACTTGATTGAATTCAATTTTGTGCATATTTTTATATTTTTCAAAGGGAGATACTTAGGGAAGATTTGATTAATAACCCACCCAAATTACACCATGAATTTGGCACTTTAAACACTTATATGTTTTTTTGAAACTCATGAGCTTCCTTTCCCAAGTGAATAGGAAAACACACAAAAAGATAATACTAATGAAATCCATGCCTTACAATAGTATTAGATTGGTGGTTACAACATTAGGAACAACTAAACATTAACAAAATCTACTCCTCCAAATAATATGACTATTCCAATGAATCCAAAGGCTAATAATAATCTACCTCCCCTAGAAGGGAATGATCAACCCTAGAAAAAGGAGGAACATAAAAAAGGAGGGTATAGCATTGTTGAAGACATGAAGAAAATAAAAAATAAATATAAATCTTCATGAATTGACCTAAATTAATAAATAAAAATATCTCCTATGGATATTTATCATAGGGAAAACCCTTATAAAGAACATAAAGGAAGTCATCATAAATGTTATATACAAGAGCAAGCCTGAGGTTCCTCCCTTTTTGATGACTATCAGGGAATTTAACAAAAATATTCATAACTATTTAGATTAATAAATACCAATCTACCCACCCACTTAGGTTTGATTTATTTTAGGATTCATTTAACTAAGAGAACCACCTGATTAACAAACTTCATTCTCAACATGTTATTCCACCACCTAGTTTTTTAATCCATACTTGAAACTCATGCCCTAGAGTGGAGTTTAGCTCCATTGAGATATTAAAATGTTAGAGGTCATCTCGTTAAACTATGGGGTGTACATAAAACCCACATCAATAAAAAAATATATGTTGCTAGGAGGGCTTGGAATTTTAAATAGAAAAGGTTAACCCTTACATTTGAGTTGCACTAGAGACACCTAAAAGAGTGACTACGTCTAGGGCCTAAGCTAATATATTAGTTTCACCTTTTAAAAATCATTGAAGGCCTAGATTTACATTGGTTGTCCTCATAATACCCTGAGCTAGAACACCATACCCAATGAGGAATACTCTACCTATTAATCCTTTAAAGGATCAATAATTTCCTTGACTGGTTAGATATGTTATTGATGTCATAAGGTATGTGAATTATTTACCAAAGAATCTATAAAAAATATCTAGCTTCTTTCTTCCCTTTAGGAGGAAGAATGATACAATATCACATCAAGTCTTTTAAGGTTACTTTGAGGTTAATGATTATCACTAATGAAAATTTTACATGGAAGCTTTTCCCTTTTAAAATATATGATGTCACTTATGATTGGTACCTCAATAAATAGGATATCTCCATTACTTATTATAATGAGTATAAAACCACTTTTCTTACCCAATTTGTGTAGGTTACTAGTCTTAGTTTGGTGTACTATAACTTTACCATCATGAAGAGGGATCCCAATGAACCAATCTATGATTTCAATGCAAGATTTTAGAATATGTACATGTGGTTAAGCCTAAAACACAAACCAAAACAAAAAATTTCATTGGAGATGAACAAGAATGCTTCATACCCAATTACTATAGTATTTTTATGAAGTCTTGTTGCTATTAACACTCTAGCATTAGCATATGAAAAGGCCACCAATATTAATGGAAAAATTAATACTCATGTACTAGGTACCCATAACATCAATGCTAGTCTCCCATATTTTAATCATATTCCTCATGTGAAGTAGAATGTTCATGAATTAAACAAAAATCAGTTGTATACATTACCTCCTCTAATGCAAATACCAAATTAGAATTATAACTAATTGAATAAGCATACAAAAATTAATGGACACTATTAGAACCAACATTCGGTTTTATCTAATATTTTATTTTTTAGGGCATATATTCCACCAAAGCAGAGCTATAATCCATAGAAAAAATGGTCAAAAAATTAAGTAATGACTTCTTGGGTATGTAGATAAAAATAGGTAATGCTAATGGATAGAAAAATATTCAATTTTTTTTTTGTTTCAAATATATAACAAAAATTTCAATAAGTTTACAAATGAGATCAGTCTAGAAAATTTCATAAAAATAATATAGTTGAGACAACCTTACCCAATTTGTGTAGAGTTCATAATGCATTTTAGTATGGTGGGCTTGATTGAATTCAATTTTGTGCATATTTTTATATTTTTCAAAGGGAGATACTTAGGGAAGATTTGATTAATAACCCACCCAAATTACACCATGAATTTGGCACTTTAAACACTTATATGTTTTTTTGAAACTCATGAGCTTCTTTCCCAAGTGAATAGGAAAACACGTAAAAAGATAATACTAATGAAATCCATGCCTTACAATAGTATTAGATTGGTGGTTACAACATGAGGAATAGCTAAACATTAACAAAATCTACTCCAAATAATATGACTATTCCAATGAATCCAAAGGCTAATAATAATCTACCTCCCCTAGAAGGGAATGATCAACCCTAGAAAAAGGAGGAATATAAAAAAGGAGGATATAGAATTGTTGAAGACATGAAGAAAATAACAAATAAATGTAAATATTCATGAATTGACCCAAATTAATAAATAAAAAGATCTCCTATGGATATTTATCATAGGGAAAACCCTTATAGAGAACACAAAGGAAGTCATCATAAATGTTATATACAAAAGCAAGCCTGAGGTTCCTCCCTTTTTGATGACTATTAAGAATTTAACAAAAATATTCAGAACTATTTTTTTGATTCTAGAGTGTTAGCCACTATGAAGCCTACTTTTCTTTACCAAAAGTTTGGCTTAAATCCAAGCCCATCAAACAAGATGGTCTCATAGTTAGACAAAATAGTGGTAGATGTTCTTAGAGAGCTAACTGATGTGTGCATTAAGTATAATTCAAATCATGAGTATAAATGACCATGGATATACTTGAGGTGGACTTTCCTTAAGGTTATGAACTACTATTGAGTAGAGACTGGTCAAAGATGTTATATGGATACCTTTCAATAGAATTTTCTCACATTTGGATGCCATGAAAAGGACTTCCAAACTAGATTTAGATTGATTAAGAGCCTAAAATGAAGCATAGTATCATAAAATATAATTTCAAGAATGAATAAGTAATTTATGAATCTCCTAGCCTTGGAATTTATACATTTACCACATAGTATAAAGGATATACACCTGAATACCATTAACCTTCCCAGTTTTGGACCCTTTACCTTGATGGTACAATATCTAAATAAGGATGAGGTATAGGTATTGAATTGGTTATTCCATAGGGCAAGAAGTTCATAGTAACATACAAGCTATAGTTACCATGTATTAATAATAGGGTGGAATATGAAGCATTAACTTTGAGATTGCAGTTTTCTCTCAAACATAATGTTAAGCAATTGTTTATATATGGAGTCTCAGATCTGGTGATCAATCAAGTCCAAAAAAATTACCAGTGGAAATTATCATATCTAAAAATATACAAGAATAAATCTTAGGACTTTATCAAATCCTTTAAGGACTTAAATATAGTGATACCCTAGAGATAAAAATTAAGCCATGGATTTACTAGTTGCTTTAGTTGCCAATTTAACACCTCTAAAAGAATGTATGGTATAAAGTTTCTCCATTGAGATATTACCTTATATTTTTGTTATAGATAATGAGAAAATCTTCCAATTCTTTAATGATGACCACCATATTGTCTTATTCTTGACTAAATTAAGGTTATTTGAGTCTCAATCATTGATGATAAAGAAATTAGTTATTTATGCCAGGAGGAGTTAGATGAGGAAGGTGTTATTCAACTTAAATAAAATTATCTTCCACTTGGAATTATTTATTTAGAGACAAAATTTGATATGCATCCCTAAGTACAACAATAAATTTAACCTAATGTTATCGAATCTAAATCCAAAAGTGATAATCTATGTGATGAAAATTATCCACACTAAATTAATGTTGGTAATAGCTACAATCTAGCGGAAAGGTAGTGGGTGAAGGATTTACTCACCTAGTATAAATATGTAATTTCATGGACACATGAAGAATTGAAGGTTTATAACCCAAGGTTCATGACACATACAATCCTACTGAAACCAAACCACAAACTATTTAAGCAAACATAAAGGCTAGTAAATCCTATTGTAGAGCCTCTTATTTAATAGGAGGTGAAAAATATATTTAGTGAAAAATATTGTTTCCCCAATTAGACATTCTACTTGGGTAGCTAATTTGGTTCTAGTTGTAATCTATATACTCCACCTTAGAATTTACCTATGTTCTAATGCTTATTATGTATGCTTATCAACATAATAGACTCACTCTTATTTAGATATTCAACATAACTTCTTTATATCTACTTATATATCTTCATGGCTTAACTATAGCATCTTCAGTGTTGCATACAAAGATATTTAGAGAATACAAATCTTAAGAGATAACCTTCTACTCATCTGAAATGTGTTCAATACATTACATACAACCTCAAAAAATATTAATCATTCTCAAACACTATCAATTATTCTTTGGATCTTTCTCATATTTTTAGCACATTTGGAACATCTTTGGAATTGCTTACATAGAACTTTAGAGCACACTACTTCTTTTAACCTCATTTATTTCTTCATGCCACTTGTAAATACTATATCACAAGGTCTAGACAAATCATTACAAGATTATTTACATTTTCTATATATACATGTACTCACTCATGCTATTTATCAATGATTAGAACATTTTTCAAATAGTATTTTTTCATCATATCTATAACACTAATTATTTTGGAAACACAACTCCTTCATTTACATACCTTAAGGATTACTTGACCATGCATTTGTACCAAAACCATTGACATCAATGATACTATAATTACATCAATGAATAAACTATGCATCTTCAGTAGAACCTTTGACACTAGTGAAAAAATTAAATATCAAATCTCAACATTCAAAGAAAGTGTAAAATAATCTCTCCCTTAATCAAATACAATGTTAAATAATTTCCCTGTTTGTCATTGATGGTAAATTTTTTTGATCTTTCAAAACTTTTTTGATCTTTCAAAAATTTTATGATATTTCTCCCCCTTTGATATTAATTGTAAAGGTATTCCATAACTATCATCTCTTTTACAATGAACTCATATTATAAGACCAATTTAACATAGATCAGGCTTAGTCAACTTACTTGAATATCTCCCCCTCAAACCAAGCATCCACCATGATTGTACTAGTATTAGACATCAAAGATCATCTACAACTATTGAAATCACACTCTTCTTCATGTTAGATGATACTATCTATTAAAGACATAATCTATCCTTATCTTTATGCACATCAATATTCAATCAATCTCTTGACAAAGAACACAGAGATATGAATTTCCCCCTTATACCAAGCATATCTTCTTTAAAATAACTAAGAACTCAATATCACATACCTTAATTTAACATGGTTGAAGAAGATACCAAGTTATTTGACCATACACATGGCTATCCCATTCTTGATACCAAATATAGAAATAGAGACTCCCCTTTGGTCTTCATAGATCATGCTTACATATATAAATGGATCTCAGAAGATTATCTCTTAAATGCCAATTATTCTACATTCTATCTTCATAGAATCTTTGACTTCAACCTTATGCTTCTAATAATAGAATATTGTCTCCATGAATCTTAATGGAGACCCCAATTTTTCATAGGGCACTAGAACAATATGAACTTAGGAGATTCTTATATCTCCATATCTTTAATAGGCTAAATATTATTTAACATCCTTTTATACATTATTGTCTCTTTAGGCTTGATCTCATCATCAACCTTGTCAACCTTCTTGTTTTATTTGGTTTTATTATAAACATAGGTAGATAACAAGTATTCTTGACATTCCTTCATTTCTAACTTCTTCTCTATAGTAGCAAACATTCCACCTTGGTGTGTGAGCTGATCATGACTCACCTTGTCATTTTTCTTCTTCTTAGCCAATTCTTCACTCTGACAATTATGAGCAACTATATGAGAATAATGACTTATCTTGTCTCCTAAAATGTGGTTAGAAAAACCACTATCTATACTCTGAGATTTCATAAAAACTTCTTCATTTCTCTATTTCTTCACCTTTACCTTATATATATGGTTTGCTTTTCTTGATCCATTTTTGAGTGACATGACTATGAACCTTCTTGTCTTGACTAGTCTTCTTCATAACTCTGTTAGGAAAGAATCTTGAAATGTGTCATACATTATTACAGCCATAAAATACCACCTTATAAATACCATTTGACTGATGATGACTATGATCTTCCTTTGAACAACTATTTTTCCTTCCAAAATTCCATGAGTATTCATCCTTGGAAGATCTTTTACATTGTCTAGTTTTATGACCAAAATAATTTCATGTAAAATAGTAACCATTGAAATAATTATCATACCTTATAGCATTGGGTTATTTTATAGGTATTTTCATGTTGACCTTCTTGTCTTCAATATTCTTAATCTAAGCATTGTCTTGTCACTTTCAGACTTATGACTACTCAAGATATCATCTAGAGCCTCAATGATCTTTTCAAAAGCTTCATAAGGATCTTCATATCTATAGATGATTATTCTAAATCAATTCTTATATATTCTAATTTAGATTTATATCTACTACAATCTTCCACTCTAACCTTTAGACTTGTTTCTATAATCCCATTCTAGGTTTCAACATGTTGGATGATCTCTTCATATTTCTTGATAGTGTTACTCATCCTTTCTTCAAACAATCTAATCTTATCCTCATAGTCTTCAACCAATGGGTTTAGTTTATTGTTCTTTTTCTTCACAATCTTCAACTCTTATAGGGCACCTATAAACTCTATCTCAAGATCCACTTTAGCTTCTTCACTATCATAGTATTCTTATTCATATGATTTTTCATCAATTATGAGACTTTTCCCATTTGAACAACCCTCATTATGTGATTTTATACCTATGAACATGGTTTCATTATTATCATGCTTATATTCATTTTTTTCATCTTCATTATCAGATGTTTTTGAATCATCCACAATAGATGAGCTATCTCATTTAGTCTAGAATCTCTTCTTGTTCCTTAATGACCCTTCCATTCCTTCATTTTTCTTGAATTAACTTTTGTTCTTGTCAGACTTATATACCTTTTTGTAATCTCCATGAGTTTCATCATGTTCTTCATTATACTTAGACCTATTATTGTTAGGACACTTGGTTGTAAAGTGACCAATATTTCCATAGCTAAAAATTTTTAAGGGTAACTTCACTTTGTACTTTTCTTAGCCAAATCTCATTTTCATAGCAAACATAGTTATGAGTTCATCATCATCAATTTTTGGACATACCTCATATTTGATCTTATTTTCCTTTGACTTACTTTCAAATTTTAAAGTTGTTTTCTTCTTGAGAGGTCTTCTTCATCTATTCTCATCTCATAGGAAGTTAAGATGCCATGAAGCCCATCTATCTCTATCTTGTCCAAATCTTGGATCTCTTCTAATAAAAATACTTTATAATCAAATTTGGATGTTATTAATCTCAATACATTTTGAATGATAGTATAATCTTTCACTTCTTCTCCCAGTTCTATAATGATGTTGACAACTTTATCAACTCTTAACAAATATCATGCAATGGATTAATCTTCATTCATATTTAGGATTTGAAACTATCTTTTATGGGTCTAGAACTTGGCCATATTTACCTTGGTGTATCCTTCATATATGGTCTTAAATTTATCACATATGTCTTTGGTTGAGGCATAATGTATTACCTTTACAATATCTACCTCTGATAGGCCATATAGAATAACATTCATTACCTTGGGACTTAATCTCACTAGCCTTCTTACCTACTAAATCTATTAGATGAATTGGAGGTGAAATATAACAATCTATAATTTATTTCCAAATATCATGTCCTTGTGACATTAGATATATATTCATTTTAGCATTATATAAGTCATAGTTATATCCATTAAACAATGGAGCTTTACTTGGAGAGAAACCTCCTTAATCTTGTTGACTAGACATCCCTACTTCTTAGGATCTCCTTTATTATATAAAACCTATTCTAAAGGAAATTATTTGATACCAATTGATATAAATAGGATGAATAAGAGGGGGGAATCAGTCTTCAAAACTTTTCATTCAATTCTACGTAACTATGTATGAACCATTTTAACATGTGTGTACATCTTAGCAAACATAATAAACAAATAAAAACATGAGAGAATGAAACATATGAAAACATCATATATATGGGAAATTATTTTAGGGTATAAAAATCACTGATGAAGAAAATGGACTATAGTCTTATAAGATAATCATCAATCTTCAGTTGAGCACTAACTCAACTTAAATCACCAACCCCAATCTATAAAGCACAAACTTAACAGTCTTTAGCTAAGTACCAAATATAAAGGAGAACCAACCCTAATCTATCAAGCACCAAATTTATAGTATTTATCTAATCACAAATCTATCAAGGAACACCAATCCCTAATTTAACAAGCACCCACTTGGCTTCAACAAGCTACAACTTGTAAGGAGGCTCTAACCCCCTAGATGACATAGCACCAACTCAACAACTTGATTATTTGATCACCTTTAGAAAATATTTCCGAGTAAACAAACAAATATTATCTAATTTTTTATCTCTTCATTATTTTCATCCCTCTTAAATTGATATTCAGTCTTCTTCACTCAACTAGCCCTCTTCATGGCTTGATTAGGTATTTTTACCTTGATCCTATTTTTCATAACCTCTATTAAATATTAGTGATATCTCTATTGGTTTTCATGACTTAATTATATTATCAAATTATATATATCATTCACATATTATTCACTAATTTTTCACTCTAAGCACATGCTCTTTATTATCCTTTAAGCGCACCCAAAATAGGCCTAATTACCTTATTTTTATATAAGTCATTTGATCATATCCTTCTATGTCAGATATACATTAAAATTAATTATTTAAGATATTAATAGGTTAAATAATATTAAAATAACATGTATTATTCATTAATAAATCACTACAATAGGTTATCCATACATCAATTAGCCCTTACTCCTCTTTTAGGCTTATGGAGACCTAATAGTCCTTCTCAACAACACATTAACCTTTGATATTTATTGAAGATTATCCATACACCTCACATAGACGGAACAAAAAATAATATACTATAATATACATTATCAAATTTAACTTTGTCTATAATAAATTTTATATCCAACTACCACTTGAACCCTTACAGAAATGACTACTTATAAAAGGCCTGTGCATACACAAAAAATATATATTGAACAACTAAGGCATACAATAAATTTTTACAAAAAAATATAGAAAAAATAAATACTAAAAATACTCATGAACTTAGGTTCATCACCAACTTCATCTAATGCTTCAAATCAGGGTAAATAATCTCAAACACTTATATGTAAGATGTTCACTTAGAACTGCTAACTGACTCCAAAACATAGTCAAGGAAACACGAACATCTGTTACATGATTTATTATATTAAAGAGATTTAAATTAGTTAATATGGTATTAAAAAATAATTATATCAACTTTAATCAATCATATCATGATATCTAGTTAGAATTATTTTCCTTACAAATAAATCTTCTAGCCTTCTTTCTTACAAACTCTATACAATCAAATAGGCCATTTTAGCTTCAATGATTCAATCTATTAAAATAAATTATAAGATAATGAAAAGAATTTATCTATAATTAAATACCAAAAAAACATAATAATTAATTCAAATGTATCATTACTTCATGAAAATATATCATGAAACATCTTCTCACTTCTGCCTGATTTTCACATTGTCTACACTATTAAGTTTGTTCAATGACTAGCCAAATTGGATCATCAAATTCACACATCTAATATATATAATATGTCCATAATAATTAATTTAAATAAACTAAAATTTTCATACTTTCATATTTATCCACTTAACACCATTGACTCGGTCAACTATATCTTCTAAAATAATTATTTGGAAGACAAACACTTTTCTATATGGTCTGCTCACTCACCTAAGAAACCAATCACACCTAGATATTATTTAGAGAGTTGAATTTAACCTAAAATCACATTTATGATAATATTATACCATTTTTATCTCTTTAGAACAAGTTCTTCAACATCAAGTCATAGTAAGGGTTTTATGATGGTTTAGACTCACTTCCAATCTTAATGATCATTTATAAAACTTAGTTCATCTTTCTAGAAAATAATGCTTGGAAATTTGAGCTAGAAAACTTCCTCATATACCATTAAAAATTTATTTTATTATGTATATGACTCATATTCCAATGATCATAGATAAAACCTTATCGAGTAGACAACTCTTCATTCTATACACTTGAGAAACCTTGAAATACTTTTCAAGTATTTTTATACCAAACCTTCATCTAAATAAACATGCACATACATAAAAAAACTTTAATCACCTTTTTAAATTTTCATATTCTCACCCATGTCATGAAAACTAATAATGTTACCACATTTGGTCACCATCTCTCTTGTTTCTTTTTAAGCCTTGAACTGTAAGTCTTATTGTGCCTTGAATTTGACCTTCTAGCCACTCCGTAGACTCCACCTTGGAACTAACTTATGGGAAATCAACATCATACACTAACTCTTATTTGGATATTCAATATAAATTATTCATATCTACTTATAGATATTTAGATATCAATTATATCATGTTTAGAGCTACATACATAGATATTCAGAGCTAACCTTCTACTCATCTTCAAGGTCTTCAACACTTTAGATACAACCTTATATAATCTTACTCATGATCATATATTGTAAAGTATGTTTTTAATAATTATCTTTGGATAATTATCATATTCATATCACATTTAGATCATCTTTGAAAATGCTTGCACAAAACTTCAGAGCACACTACTTCTTCAGAGCTCACTCATTATTTCATGTCACCTAAAAATACTATCTCAAAATGTCTAGAAAAAGCATTACAATATGATTTACATTATATATATATATATATATATATATATATATATAAATTTATTTATTCATGCCTCTTCTCAATGATAAAAAAATTCTAAAAATAATATTCTTTCATCATAGCTACAACACTTATTATGCTCGAAATAAAACTCCTTCATTACATACCTCAAGGTTTACTTGATCATACATTTGCACTCAAATAATTGACATCAATGATATTATATTGACATAAATAAATAAAATATGCATCTTAATTATAACCTTTTAAATCAATGACAACATCAAATATCAAATCTTAACATTCAAAGACATTTCTCAACACACTTGCCTTGGAAACTAATCCCCATACTCCATTAGGCTTACAGTCTCTATACACCATAGTATTCATACATTACTAGGCCTTAAAATATCTTTTATGACTATTTTAATGCTCTCAATACCTCACTATAATTCTTAAAATATCACTCTCATGCCATAAAACCTTCACATGCCTTGATAATAGGTCATAATATCTCATTAGATTAGGCAGGGTTTAGGACTAGTCTAGTTGTAGATTTAAACTGAAGGTCTTACCCATATAGTTCACCTTTAAACTCTCTTTCATTATTTTAAACCTTTTTAACATGCCTTACATTATCTTAAAATAATATCATACCTCTATATAAACCTCTATGCATACATCTTCATCCTCACTATGCACATGCCTCATACCTTCTCACAAGGTCTCTTTAAGTCATGTTTAGTGCCATGAATAATATTATCAAGTACTTGACACTTGACACACTGAATTATACTCACTCATACTTATCTTAACGATATCAATAAATATAACATAATAAAACTCTTCAAACTATAATCTCATATCAGTGCTAATTGAATTGACCTTGCTTTCAATAACACTCTTGTAGACATACTTGTCATTATACCTTTACAAGAACCATGTCATATCAAACTATAACACTCTATCATGACCTTATTCAATTGCCATTGATATCTCACAACTCTCTTCCAATAAAATTTGACACATAACATAGCTAACTAGCCTTGATCATCTACACACAAGCCTTAAAACAACTACTTTACATCAACCTCATTCACCATGATTACACTCTCTTATAGAAACAACACTGATTATGTTGGCATAATAAATCATCATACAAATGCCTCAAATATTACTTGACCATGCACCTTACCAATAACCTTTGACATTAATGATAAAATCAATTCCAAAACTCAACAATCAATGATAATTCTCAACAATCTCCCCCTTTATCATTGATGGAAAACATACTCAAAAAACTATGGTAGTTATTCTTGATGGAAACTATCTTTAGTGATAATGTGTTTTAAGAGACCCCTTAGTTAGGTCTAGCATATATGTATTGGTCATGATTCCAATTGTCTAAATATACCAACAAGTAGAATGGATTGTGTGATTTATCTTCTTTGAGTTATGATTTATTTGTAGATCAAATTCACTTTCCATTTTTATATAGATATATTTTTCTTTAAATATATTCTTAAGATCTAATAGAGCTCACACTTACAACTTTTAACTAGGTATTCATCAAAATCCATGAAGAACATTGTGAGAGGCCTTAAATTAGTTGATATTAGGCATATGTTTCATTATTTAACATTTATTTGAAGTTATTTAGGATTTAAAACATGCTGATATAAATTTCAATGCAAATAATACCTTAACATCCTCGATAAGATCATTTCTTCCCTATATGCCAAAATCAACGAGAAGAAGTCAAATCAATCAAGGACTTCTCAAAGGGGAGTTTCATCATGTAATATTATAGGAGTTGGTTGAAGATAAAGTGTATTTTCATCATGAAACTTTATCTTTAGGAAAATAAAGCCTCCAACAAGGACTTTTATTCCCCCATCATAAATTAGAGACTTCAAAGCAAGTAATGATACATTGGAAAAATAAAAAGATGTCAATTAAAAGTTAACTTTAGTTATGTTTCAATTTTAAGCCTTAATGAGGGAAATGATGACAATTTTTAACTCTTTTACCCTCACTAATGACCCATTTAGTTATATGTACTTGATATTTATAAGTAGTTAGATATATATCTAGCTATTTTTGGCTCATCCATGCCAATTTTTAGACTTGTAAACACCTACTTAAGCAATAACAAAACCAATTTTACCTCCTCATATGTTGGTTATAATTTACAATTATTGAATTATTTATGTAATATTGTGATAATTACAACATATCCCTAATTTATATCTAATTTTTAACACCTTTATGTAGAAAACATGATCTTGTATAAGTTGTAGTTAGACTCTAAGAGATTATGCAATTCATAATTGTGATGAATACTATTTTAGATTCATAAAACAAGTGGTCATTATTTGAGGTACATTTATAAATTGAATCCTTTGTAAAAAAAAAGTATACCCAAGATTAATTGGTGATTTATTAGTTGTGTATGTGTGAGTGCTCTTTGATCTCATTTTATGTGTGTCCAATCAAGTTGAGGTATTCAATTTTGGTGTATCACCCCATAGTTAGTCATATAAAAATATGAATCTCTCTCTCTTTTCATTATCAAGAAGTATTTTAGGTGATTATAAATGTGATTCATCAATGGAACCATCCCTATCTTTAGGTTTAATTTCATTATAGGATACCCACAACCTAGAAGTGGTCCCATAGTGTCAAATAGTAAAGAAGCCAAAATACCTTCCTAAAGGGTGAAAGATTAATTTGACAATAGTTATAACTTGAAATAATATTTAAAATTTGAATTATTCTTATAGTGACATGAAGTGTGATCCTAATACTCTTTAAATAACATGTGATTTTAATCCTTATATTGATATGAAATGTGGTTTCATTCCTTCTGCTTCTTGATCTCAAGGTAGTGAAAATTATTATCCCTCCATTATTTTTTCCCATGTATTTTATTAGATACATATGTGTATGATATCACAATACAAATAAGGTGAATATACCTTTATAAATTTTTATAAATATTTAATATTAAGTGATTGGTGTTTATTATCATAAGGTTAGATATTCTCTATCTATGAGCATTAGTGTGCCTAGTATGGTTATTCATGACAAGACTCAACCATTTAAAGAATATATTATAAGTTTTATAATTCATACAAATTATTTTCCTACTATTATAGAGGTATTAAAAAATTAATTATAATATTTATATCCAAAATTAAAATCACTTAAGGATAATCTTACATGTGTCTAAAATCTTGAACATGGAACTATAAATTACATTTTTGGATCTTCATTTAATAC
Source organism: Torreya grandis (assembly GCA_037957365.1). Lineage (NCBI taxonomy): Eukaryota > Viridiplantae > Streptophyta > Pinopsida > Cupressales > Taxaceae > Torreya > Torreya grandis. Next base: position 360,539 of record JARHVA010006437.1, on the reverse strand, counting down.
CAATGTGTATCAAAAGGTTTATTCTTAAAAATGGTTTAAGAGTAAAAATAAATATGTGACTAATTGATAATTAAATTTATATAACCATAATAATTATCCCATTAAAATCATTTGGAACATGTTTTAAGATATGTTGATCACATTACATCGTATGTATCCTAGAAAAATATCTAAATACCATTTTGATTATCATAGAGTATATAGACATATTATAGATAGCTATTGGGATTTGAAAAATAGAAAATAATATCTCATTGATAGTTTTAAAATTACATTAGATACATCCATTAAATCACCATTAGATTTGAGGATAACTTTCAATATTGAGTAACCCACTAAAATTTTGGTTCCATCTCTTAAGGTTGAATTATTAAAGAAAAAATTAGATAAACAAGAATTTAATAAGAAAGAGGTACATAAGAAGGAACTTAATAATAAATATGTTACTAAGAAGACTAATTTTACAAGTGTTATTTATAAAGACAGAACAACACATTACAATTCATGCATAAACAAAATACAATAAGGAATTTGTAAAAAGGATATGATTACAACTCCAACTCAAGAAGTGAAAATGAAAATCATTTATTAAAATAGTGCTCAGAAATGACATCTAATATTTCTTAAAATATTACTATATTTGGGATGTGTGATACTAATAATGAGTGATATGTTGAAGAAAAAATAAAATACAATAAATCAATTTCATAATATGGTGTGTTTATCGATGCATATCCTACAATAGATATAAAGTATGAATATTTTTTTACATGAACTTGTAGATCCCTCTAGTGCAATCACCCATATTTAATATTGTGAATTTATCAATGCTTTATTTCTCCTTCATTTAAAAACCTAATTTCACTTTCAATTCATTATGACCTTGGAAAAATGGGCTATTAATTTTGGTTATACACCCTTATATACTCAATGAATCAAAATGTGTTAATTTTTGTAGACTAATATTTGATACAATTTAAGATCCATTGAATAGTGGTTGATCTGGTGTGGTAAAACATAAGAATAGGTAATGTGATCAACTAATATTTAAGATCCAATCACTATTTAAGATCCAAAGTTATTATGTACTACTATCAACCCCCATTGATCATCAATATAGAAAATGGAAAAAATATTTTCATCAATAAAATTAAAGACCCAATCTAATCCATATATACCTGGAATTTATACAGAATTCCATAGTATAAATTTTATTGTCATATGATTTTCCTTGTATAATCAATTTAATAAATCTTCTTAATATAAATATTCCTCAAATATGTACAATTATTCACATATGCCTAAATACGTCCAATTTATCCCATATAAATCCAATAATATGTCTCATAATTTGAACTATTTATCTATAATGGCCTAAATATTTAAGAAAATACTTCTATATGAATACATTTTGATAAATGGGATCTAGCCTATGATTCACTCATCTCAGAAGAGAGAGTTATGTGTTTCATGTATTAAATATAAAAAATACAATCATGTAAATCATGTCTATAAACATGATAGGATATGTCATCACAGAAATATATTATCATTGAGACATGTATTAAACACTTAATCGAATGAAATGATAAGATAAGTTTCATGTCAAGTAGATATATAAACTAGGCATGCATTAGAAACATCACAATAGATATATGATATGAGTCATGGCATCACACAAAATAGAAGTTTTAACTATTTAAATCATGAGACCAATATCAAAAAAATTTATATATATAACCATGAAAAGTCACACAATATTATGATCATGAATCAAACAATCACTCAAGACATGACTCAAAACTAACTTGAATTTAAACTAACATAAACATAGCATGACCATGACATTGGATAGAAAATCCTCTAACACAAGTTACACATGATGTAATAATACACAATCAATGCGCTAAAATAATATGATATTTAGTACACATCATTTTAATAATCATCAACATTAATCATAGATAAGGTAAACAATGCTAGTTAGTATAATCAACCACAGGCATCATCTAGTATAAAAAATCAAAATATCCATAACAAATAACACTCTAATAATATAATCAAGATAAAATCACATGTAATATTATAATATCATTAATGGTATATTATATAAATAATAACTTGATAAAAGTGAAAATATTCCCCTAGTGTAGGCACACCCCTAATTTAGAAAGATAGCCCATAAGTGTAATTAATGTCATGCAACTATATGTCCATGCATCCTAACTAACCTATATATTTTGCACCTCATTAATGCATGACATGATTATCATATGTGTAGAAAAAAGATATGTAAATCACCATGTATATCATAAATAACACTAATAAATTATGTATACCAATAATACATTTACTACACAGGCCTTAGTTTTATATTTTTTGAATATTTGAATATTCCATTTTCTTATTCTTTTATTTTTAAAATGTGCCTGTACTATGATCATATCAATGAGGTGATAAAAAATATTTTTTTTAATCAGTTTATTTGGATGTCACATCTCATAATTGATAAACATATGTATAATTTTTTGAATGATGGAAATGATCATGTAGCATAAAATATCCAACACCATCATCATAGTCAATATAATCATGTATATGATTTGTAGACGTACTATCCATAATAATTTTATGGCATTTATCATATTCTATAATAATGTGTTTCTATTCATTATGGAACACACATATAATATTTATATATAACTCACAAAGAATGTGATGGAGTATGTTGTAAAACAAAGTTAGTAGTTAGTGTAATAATATTATTGATCTCAATATTAAATTTTGTGATTAAATCTTGTATGTTATTCTCAAACCATAACATATATTAGTATAATTTCCCATGCATCTATTCTAATAAAAAATTTCATTGGTATCAAATCCTTAGGTTATTTTTTTATATCAAGCTCCATTAGTGGAGGGAGATATAAGATATTGAAATTGATTATATTTTATAACTCATTATGAGGAGGTTTTGTGTAATATCCCCTATTTCCCTTGGATTCTGAAACTAGATATTTTGAATTACTTTTCTGTGTATTTTGATTTTTTTGGTGTTTTATGCATGTAATAAGAAAAGTTACAAGTTTTGCAAAATAATTCCAAATAAATAAACCACAGTATAATCTCTAAACTGGAAAATCAAAGATCTTATTACTCATCTAGATGATTACAATAAAAGTCCTTTGTCATGCATATAAAAGAATATTAAACTATTGTCTTAAAAACCTGATTATTCTAGCAAACTAGAAATAAACCTTGGATCTGTGCGCCTCGGGTTGCTGTGTCAAAACACAAACACTGACGTCAGTTATTTTACCATCGTCGATCGATATACTTCTGGCATCAGTCACTATCAGTCAGCTACTCTGCTGATGTCGGTATGAATTCAACCGACGTCGCTCACTGATCTGTCGATGTCGGTCTCTGGGTCCCCTGTGGTGTTGTCTGGTCTGTAGTAAAATGGTACAGATTTGCACAGATCTATATGGACTTCGTACATGAGCAAATAGAATCTAGTGTGGCCTGTATGTTAAACCCCTGATCTAAAGATCTCTATCTATTTAATTTTCTAAATCAAAAACAAATGAAATAAATACCTGTAAACCTCAATGACAACTTCTATATGAAACTATCCCTTGAACTGGCAATAGATCAGCTGATATCTCATAACCTCTAAATTGCACACACTGAAGAGTGGACGTTCTCCAATGCAACTGGAATACTGGAAACCCTTGGCTCCTTCTTCTCATAAAAATACTTAGCAAAATTCTTCAATATCAATAATTAATAATCATAAATATGACTCTTCTCCCAATAAGAAACCCTTATATCTTCTAAAAAAGTGTGCTTTCCCTAATTAGGGTTTCTTAATTAAAAATAGGCTAAATAATTAATATTTAATTAAAACAATCAAATATTAATATCTCCCTCAATACATGTCAGATCCTCAAACCATTCAAAGTTGGTGAACCAGGGAGTGATTCCACACATGATCATGCCATAACAGGGATGCTCCGCTGAATGCCAACATTCCCTATATAATAGCAGCTCAAACAAACATGTTTGAAAGAGCCCAAATGGAAGCCAACTAGACAAATTTTACTAGTTGAAGCCAAGCCAAGCTCCATCAAGACCCTCTATCCACCCTATCAGCCTACAAGGGTCGTATAATAGGCTAACCATCAACTCTGATGATGTCCACTAAAAAAGGAGACATGACAATCTACCCCTCCTAAAATTTCTTATCCCCAAGTAATCTCGAAACAATGAACCACTCAATCCACCTAGATCCCAAATGTAGTCATGATCTACATTGCAGTCAATCAACGCATGCTCCTACAATATCCTCTGAAATATAACCAAGAGGAATCCATAATCCAACTGGTGAATGCAACTCAACCCAACTCCAAAATCATAACTACCATATACACACTCCACCATGATATACGTAAGGCACAATCCAACTCTATAACAACTCCCAAATGGAACTACACCAAGTGTGGAAAATCCACACACTATACCTCTATGGTGATCAACATATCTCATCAACTCCTGCTTTAAGTCATGCACTACCAAACTATCAACCCCAACACCTATCACCATGCCATGTCTATCACAACTCTCATCCCATGGTGTCAAATCATCCCTCATGTCCCTCATGTCACCAAATCCAATCTCTGATAAACTGCCCTGGGTGTGTCGATAATGTACGCTATGTAACTTGCTACTACCAATTCCATCTACAAAAGATGGTGCCAATCCATTCCATAATGGATGGTAAGAAATAGGTGCCGATCTACACTTGTGTGAAATCAAATCTTTGATCTCTAGATCAAAAAAAAATAATGAGCATACCCCACTGTATAATGCTGATAGGAACCCCCAAACTCTGCTACTGGCTCACCATCTCTAATACCACTATACTAAGAATCCATAGATGGCTCCAATCTCTGACTTCGAGTGGCTGTAGGCTAGATAAGACCCTATGCAATCTACTCAACAAAACCCACCTCAAAATCCTTGTGAGATAGCATAGTAGAAAGGATCAATATAATCTCCCCACCTAATCTACTAATAGCACTAGTACCTCAGATGAGAACACCTTTTGTCACTTTATGTGAGTCCAGACGAACACCTACACTATCCAGCAAATACTCCATAAATGATTCAATGCAGTAAAAATTATATGAAGAAGCATCAATATACTCTCCCGCACACCACAACTGATCCCTTTGTAAGGGTGGCACAACCAACTATACCACACTATCATCTGTGTGAGAAGAATAAATTTGGAGACTCGACTCCACTAGTATCCCAAACACATCAGGCCCAGGTACTCCCAAATCTTGAACATGTGTGTCATCCCCAACAACATGTTCCTTAGCAATAAATGTAGGAATGTACTCACCTCTAACACTTAGTGTACTAACCTCTGAGTACACCTCCACACTCTGAATGCATGCATCAGACTCATCCTCATCTAACTCTGAAGAAGCTACTACTGAAACTATCTCATCATCACAATCTCTAGCTCCCTCATCCTTTGTAACTAACTGAGAGTCCAAATCCTCATGATTAAGCTCGTCCACATGTCTCTCAGAATCTTGGTGAGCCACCTTCATTGCCTCCATGCCCTCCTTGATCTACTATAAGTTGTCACAAGAAGAACTTGTTGTAACTCCTTTCTATCTCTCCATGTTGGAGAGATTGACCTTCCCTCTTATGTTCTAAAGATGTTGTCTCACATTGGCAGCCACTAATCTAGCCTCCTTGGCCTTTTGTGACCACATATCACATAAATTTTGGGTCCTTTCCATATCCTTCCAAGTTTGATGTTCATGATGTGAAGATGAAGTAGCAATATGATCATCCAAAGAAGCCATACCCTTATGATCCATATCATTAGCATGCTCTATGCTAGCCTCCAATGTAGAAGTCTTAAGTAAAACTTCTTGCAAAGATGATGTAGACAACTCATTCCCCATGGCTTCCCTCATATCCTCTTGAGCCAAATAAACATGTCTAACAATTGGTGTAGGCCTGCCATCAACCCCTGTAGAAACCTCTTGTTTCTCCTTCTTTCCATTTCATGATGTGGACCCTTTAAAAATAGATGACATATACCGTGTTAATTTTTCTTCGAATGTAGGGTCTGAAATAAATTCATTCATCCTCCTTTGGTTTTCAACCAACTGGTTCAAACTATGTTTCAGCTTCTCCATATCCTTGTCCCACTGTTTCTGAGTACTTGAAGTACCCATGATTTACTAACTGATTCAATGTCCAATCTACCCAACAAGATGGCATAATTTAGCTCTCATATCACTGTAATATCCCTTATTTCCCTTGGATTCTAAAACTGGATATTTTGAATTAATTTTTTGTGTATTCTATTTTTTTGGTGTTTTATGCATGTAATAAGAAAAGTTACAAGTTTTGCAAAATAATTCCAAATAAATAAACCACAATATAATCTCTAAATTGGCAAATCAAAGATCTTATTACTCGTCCAGATGATTACAATAAAAGTCCTTTGTCATGGATATAAAAGAATATTAAAATATTGTCTTAAAAACCTCATTATTCTAAAAAACTAGAAATAAACCTTGGATCTGTATGGCTCAGGTTACTGTGTCAAAACACAAACATCGATGTCAGTTATTTTACTATCATCAATCGATATACTTCTAGTGTCGATCACTATCAGTCGGCTACTCTACCAATGTTGGTATGAAGTCGGTCGATGTCGGTCACTGATTTGCCGATGTCGGTCTCTGGGTCCCCTATGGCACTATCTGATCTGTGGCAGAATGGTATAGATTTGCATGGATCTATACAGACTCCATATAGGAGTAAATAAAATCTAGTGTGGCCTGTATGCTGAACCCTTGATATGAAGATCTCTATCTATATGATTTTCTAAATCAAAAACTAATGAAATAAATACCTGTAAACCTCAATGAAAACTTCTATATGAAGCTATCCCTTGAACTGGTAATAGATTAGCTGATATCTCATAACCTTTGAATTGCACACACTAAAGAGTGGATGTTCTCCAATGCAACTGGAATACTGGAACCCTTGGCTCCTTCTTCTAAGAAAAATACTTAGCAAAATTCTTCAATATCAATAATTAATAATCATAAATATGACTCTCCTCCCAATAAGAAACCCTTATATCTTCTAAAAAAGTGTGCTTTCCCTAATTAGGGTTTCATAATTAATAATTAGGGTTTATTAATTAAAAATAGGCTAAATAATTAATATTTAATTAAAACAATCAAATATTAATATCTCCCTCAATACATGTCAGATCCTCAAACCATTCAAAGTTGGTGAACCAGGGAGTGATTCCGCACATGATCATGCCATAACAAGGATGCTATGTTGAATGCCAACATTTCCTATATAATAGGAGCTCAGACAAACATGTTTGAAAGAGCCCAAATGAAAGCCAACTGGACAAATTTTGCTAGTCGAAGCCAAGCCAAGCCCCATCAAGACCCTCTATCCACCCTATCAACCTACGAGGGTCGCATAATAGGCTAACCATCAACTCTGATGATGTCCACTAAAAAAGGGGACATGACATTTTGATAACCATGAAAACTACCTATATTGAGGATCAAGATAAACAAGAATATTTATAGATCATGAAACTATGTTATCCTCACTCTTAATAGGGCTATTTCTAATTATTTTATTTTGATAATACATTGAGATTTAAACTTATTAAAACAACTGTAGAACCTCCTAATTATTTATTCCATATCTAGTTACTCTATTAAAAATATAATGCAATATGCATTACTAAAGTAATAAACAAGATATAAATCAAAACATAATATAATTAAAAATTATAAAATTTTATGAAACAACTTTTGATTCATGTTTCTTGCATAAGACATAATAGATGATTGGTATTAAACTTATCATTTTAGGGTCACTTGAGTTCAATCCATGGCATGAATTTTAGATTTTGGTCCTCAAAATAAATCATTCAATGGAATAGAATTGGTTACATGTGACCTAAAACCTTTTATGTGATATCTTGCACCAATGTTAACTGACATTTTAAAATAAAACATAATATATATATATATATATATATATATATATATATATATATATATATATATATATATATATATATATATATATATATATATATATATATATAAAAATGATACTTGTATGCAATCATAAATGCATCATATCTATAAATCAATACTAGCTTAGAGAAGACATATCCTACTTACACTTTCAATTTGGGATACATTAGATAATTAGGGTCATGACTAATATGGATCCATTGGACCTAATCAAGGGATATCTTATCACAATAATATTACTAGGGATGGTTTGAAATCCTCCAATCAAGAAAAACAATGTATTAACCCTAATGAGGTCTTATGCTTTCATATTCACTAAACTAATAACAAGTAAAGTAAAATCTAATTTAGTGCCCACAAAATCTTACGGCATAAAGAGGGGGGTAATAAACATTGAAATTAAACATGCATATAAGACATACACTCACATCAATGTATATGAAATCTTAATGCATGGAAGAGAAGTGAAAATGCATATCTATCTACTCTTATAAAGGTGGAACAAAATTAGGAATACTTATCTTTGAAGATGAACCTGTTGAGCCTCAATCTCTCCCTTGGACAAGGTGCTTCACAAGAGGTTATTATGGTATGTAAGGATGACAAGGATAAATAAACTTTAGGATACACAACCTATCAATGCATCCAAAAGACTTCTCCATAAGATAAGATTCGTATCTCCAAAGAAAATATGAAACCCTAAGCTTGTTCCTCAAGTATAATGGTGGATAAGTAGATGCAAAATATATCTTAATTATTCTCTTCTCTTAGAAATGAAAAAAAGATTGTGTTTATATAGGTATATCTAGCCCTAAACCCTTCTGAAAGTTTTAGCCAATAGGGTTGACCCAATTGACCTAGTATTATTATTGACAAAAACACAGTATGTCATGAACTAGGTCAGCTAGGGGCTAACATAGACCTTAAATAAGTTTCAACAATAAGAGTACAAGGTAGACACAACTAACATAGTCATGTAAACTATCAAAAGGGGTTTTAGGTTAGGAAAAGGGCTACTAAAGGTGGTAAATTACTAGAGGAGTGTACAAAAGAGAAGGACAAGATTAGTTGAATGTTTTTAGGACACAAGTGTGTAGATAACAAGTCGAAAAAGGTATAATAATATTTTGAAGCACCAATGCTCTACCCACCTCTTTCCCAGTGCACCCATTAAGGCATGCACTTAGATAAATTGAGACTCAATGAGTTATTGCGAGATAAATAGAATTTGTAATTGATAATTTTTAAAAAATATTATATGTATACATATGTGCCACTCAAATCTCGTCATGTCTCATGTAAGTGTAACACAGGATCATGATTCAAGAAAAGAACATGATGACACATAATGATGATGCTAAGTAAAATGTATTAAGGAGAAAATAAGATAAATGAAAGGATATAATTGAAAAACACATGCCTTTACTTACCTTAGTGTTGTATATAAATAAGGAGATGTGAGAGATGTGAAGGCATCCAATGTGAGGAAAACTAGGTGAACCTATAGATATTAATGTAAAATATAAAATAATCAATTTTTTTACAACCTATGTATATAATATTTAGAAAAAATCTATATGACACTAAGATTCTAGAAATTTTTATGGTTTGTAAAATGAGTTAATAGAAACAAAGATATGATCAAAACAAGGAATCTTATGATAAATATTTGAAGCTTAAATATTTGTGAATAGTAAATATAAATAGGGTTAAAAATAATTCATTTTCTATTATTGACTATTCTAAGAAAAATAGAGCTTTGAGATACCAAGTGAGAGCCTAGAGAGCTAATATGGTGAGGAGATGATAGTTGAGACAAGGAGGATGCATAACGACTGTAACAAGTGCAACACTAGTAAGTAACTAAGAATTTCAAAATTTTGAATATTTTATTCGAAACTGATTATTTTATATAAATCTATTAATTATGCCAAATCTAGATACTAGAATGAAGCCTATGAAAGGTTTAGGGACACTAGGGGTCAAACAGGGAATTAGATTGAAAGGGGTTAGAGTAATAAATGCCTAAAGAATTTATTACAATTGGTCAAAAAATTATCACATTAAAAGAACAAGGTTGCCCTAGTTGATTTAATTGGTATAAAACAAAATTTTTAGAAGGACAACCTAGTAGGTCATACCCGACTTAGTTTTTTGTGGAAATGGGTCGACATAATACCACATGGCTGACTTACTATGTTTTCTAAGTGGATGAATTAGTAAAATAGAGGGAAAAATAAGCATAAATTATTTTAATTCTAATGTGTATGTAATCAATAATTAATCATGTCTATAAATTAATCCTAACTTAGAATATAAATCATACCATACACTTTTGATTGGGGACATATTTGTTAAATGGGAACATGACCAATATGGGGATCTAATAGACCTAATTAGGGGATATATTACCACAATACACCATGTTAGGGAGGATTCTAAAGCATCCAGTAAAAAACAATCATGCCATAACCCTAAGGGGGTTATGTGTTTTGATATCTCACTTAACTAGTAACAATTAAATCAAATCTAATCTAGTGCTCACCAAAGCTTGTGGCATAAACAGGGTTTAGAAATAATAAAAGTAAACATGAATATAAGACATATACTCATGTCAATGTATAAAAAATCCTAATGCATGAAATATAAGAAAAAACTCATATCTATCTACTCTTACAAAGGAGGAACAAAGTAGGGAATACTTACATTTGAAGATGAACCCACTGAACCTCAATCTCTCCATTGGACAAGGTGATTCATAAGAGGTTTTGTGGTATGTAAGGATGACAAGGATAAATAATCTCTAGGATATACAACCTATCAATGCATCCAAAAGACAAGATCCATATCTCCAAAGAAAGTATAATACCCTAAGCTTGTTCCTCAAGTAAAATGGTCAATAAGTAGATGCACGATATATCTTACTTATTCTTTTCTTCTCTCAATAATGGTGAAATTAACTTGTATATATAGGTGGATTTGACCCTAAAACTTCTAAAAACATTGGCTGATAGGGTTGACCCAATCTACCTATCATAATTTTAGATAATAATTCACTAGGTCATGAGTTAGGTCGGCCAAGAGCCAAACTAGTTTCTAAGTAAAAATCACCTAAAACTGTACAGGGTCGACCCAGTCATCCTAGTTGACTTAGTACAACTAAATAAAAAATGGGGATTAAGGTGAGGAAAAGGAGGATAAAATTTGGGAAATGACTAGAGAGGGTAAAATAGATAATAACAATCTTAGGGATAAGGTTTTTATGATACAAGTGTGTCGATAACAAGTATCCAAAGGAAAAACAATCTTATGAAGTTCCAATGGTCTACCCACCCCTTTCTCGGTGTACCCATTAAATAATGCACTCAGAAAGATTGAGACTCAATGGGTTCCTAAAAGATACAAAGTATTAGTAATCAATAAAAATTTAAAAATATTATGTGTATACATATTCCCCACTTGAAGCTCATCATGTGTCATATGAGTATAACATAGGATGGTGCTTTGGGAATAAAACATGATAACACATGACAATGATGCTAAGTAAAATGAAGTAAGGATAAAATAACATAAATGAAAGGAAATAATTGAAAAACACATACCTTTACTTACCTTAGCATTATACATAAAGAACTAGACTGTAAGAGAAGTTAAGGCATCTAATGTGAAGAATATTAGGTGAACCTGTAGAAGTTAGTGCAAAAAATAGCCAAAAATTAAAATTTATTGAAGATGGACATATAGTAGTGGAAAATATTCTCTACATCATCACAATTCTAGAATATTTTATGGTTTGAAAATGGATTAATAGAAACAAGGATATAAGAAAAATAAATAATCATACAAAAAATATTTGAAAGATTTAATATTTTGGAAAAGCAAGTTGAAATAAGTTCGAAGGGGAATCATTTCTTGTTTTTGAGTTGCAAAGGAGAAAAAAAGAGATCAGAGAGACCAAGAAAGATAAGATGGAAAGGAGATGAAGGGATAGATGAGAGGGACCCCCAGTGGTAGTATAGGTAAGCAATTGAAAATCTTAAGTTGATTTTTTAATATTTTATTGAATTTAAGTGTTTTTTTAGAAATTTTTTATTTAGAGCATTTCTAGACATCAAAATGAACCCAAAATGGATGCTAAGTGTGGGAAAAACCATTTATGGAAATGGGTTGAAATTTTTTTGGGAAATAACTATTAGAAGGTATTTATTTCACAAAATGTAAGGGGTCAGTAGGTAAAAACAACTAGGTCAACCTAGTCAAGCTAGTAGCTTGAAAATTGGTAAAATCCACACTACCGACGTAGTAGGTATGTGCCGACTTAGTGTGTTTTGAAAACTACCAACTAAGTACATTGTTGTTGACCTAGTAGAAAAATCCATTGTGATAACTTAGTACTAAGATGAGAAAAATAGAGCGGTTGACTTAGTTTGGTAAGTCAACTAGGTAAAAATAAGAAAATTTTGGTCAAACTAATGTTTGACCAAGAGACTAGAATAGTACATAAATTTATGAAATAGGATGAAAGAGTGTTAGAAGGGCCCAAAATGACTAAGTGATAGATGAAAGGGATGAGTAGGCTAATAATAAGTCCAATTGATAAGAATGAACAAATTAAAGCAATTTAGGCATATTTTTGTCAAAATGTGAAAATAATGTATTTTGATTATAAATGACATAGAGGATCTAATACATAGATTTTTGTTTTATGGTTGGAGGTATGGATGAGGTTTTTGGAATTATTGGATGCATCATGACTTTCAGACTTATTAGTGTTCTTGTCTATTCAGGATAGAGATAGATTGGTCTCATTAGGCCTAGAAGGCATAGTAGACATATGTAAGATTCCTTTGAGTTTAGACTTGTTAGTCATGTTATTGGGAGCTTGGGAAGGATTGAATAACATGTTTAGGTGGGAGGTGGAGGGGATACCATAGTGGTGGGTATCACTTTAAAATATGTGCATGCCATCCTAGGACTACCCATAGTAGGTACACCTATAGTCATAAGAGTACTAGATAGTTAGGAGGAAAGGAGAGCCCTAGCCATATGGGTGATGGGATAAAAGAGGATATACCCTAGATTGAGGTTGAGTATGCTTTATGTATATACCTCAAAAAGTTTGAATATCTATAAGGCTATGATAAGACTTGTGATAACATGGTTTCTAGTCACAAGTTGGATGGTAAGGTATCACTATTTATGATAGCTTTGAGTTAGATGATATTAGAGAAAAGGGTTGTATATGACTTGGGATTCATCATCTAGGTATAACTCATGCATGACATGTATGGAGTGTTGTCCATAAGGCATAAGTTTATGGGACTGATTATATTGTTGATGATATGGATATATGAGAGGTTTCCCATCTATCAGCCAACTAGGTTTCCCCATACCATCGATGATAGGTTAACTCAAGTTTAGAGATGGATTTAAGACTAGGTAGCATGGGCCATGACCCACATTATAGAATTATAAATGGTAAGATGAATGGATATTCTATGGTAGCCTTATGGGCACATCGCTATGTATGGCTTATTTGGGAGACAATTGCACTAGATTTGACATGGATAGAGGTGATAAGGGACTACACATGGTTGATGAAGTTATATCTGATAACATATATACTAGGGTATATGGAATAGCCTCACCCAATGGCACTGATAATGGTGCCCACATTTTGGTCATAACATGTGAGAGAGCCATAAGGGATAGGAATACTAGGGCCACCAATTGCTAGGTGAGAGCTTAGACCACATCATGAGAGACCATAGACTAGTTGAGCATAACAAGTAGTAGAGTGAGACAAGATGGATATAGAGGTAAGAGTACTAGAGGTAGCATAACCAAATCTATATTAGGTATAGTATTTATCACCATGAATATGTTATCGATAGAGGTAGTAAGAGAAGGAGAGACAAAAGACTATCATCATCTCAGATGACCCATCAGGAAAGCTAATCAAATTTAGATGATAGAGAGGCCACTTATTCATAGCCTGAGATGGGCATGAGTGGTGAATCCAATAATTATTTTTTGGATGAAACCAATAGATGAATTTATTAGAGGATGTGGAGATGGGGAGACCATGTTTTGACGTCATGTAGATGGAAAGACAGTGGTAGGTAACACATGACTAGGTAAAAAAAAGAGATGGTAAAATTTTTGTTTAAGTTATTTGATATAGAGTAGAGATAAGTAGAATTTGATATATATTAGTGATCTAATATATATCTGGTTTAAAAATTTTATGTGCTGCAAAGGATGGGGAGACTAGATGGGGGTCCTTAGTGAGGGAAGCACTCCATGATATCCTAGATGAGACACTGATTCCATATGACTTCCACATTGGAGGATTCCATGGCACCTTCTACCCTAGCTCAATTGAGCTAGTTCAAACTAGATAGAGAGGCTATGAGGTGGTTTTGAGCATACATAAAAGGGATACATCCACTAGTAAAGGTGGTTCAAGAGAGACACTAGTATGGTAGGCCCTAGCTAATTAGAGAGCTACACATCTAGCTATCATGACATAGATGGGACAAGTATAAACCCAAGAGAGAGTGACACATCTATTGACCCTAACCTAGTTGGCATAGGTATAGGCTCAATTGGATCATATATAGGGGTAGATATCATGATTTAGATCTCAGATAGACTCTTTATATCTTTCTATTTAGAGGAGTTAGACTGAGTCATCTATGGGTAGCATGGCTAAGACATGAGATGAGTAGGATGGGGCATAACTATAGAGATGGAGATTTGTATATGCTTGTATTTTATATTAAAACTCATGATACATACATACACACACACACACACACACACACACACACACACACACACACACACACACACACACACACACACACACACACACACACACACACACACACACACACACACACACACACACACACACACACACACACACACACACACACACATATATATATTGCTCATTTATCATTTGGATGCTGATTTTATGTGTTTGCATTATGGTTGTGGTTTTTGATACTTGGATATATTTCTTTCTAGCACATGTATTTAGTTTTTTGTTATATATGATATAATAAATATATGGGTTATGGTTTATTTTCTAACATTATGTAGGACACATGCATGGTTAAAAATAAATAGGCAAAAAAGACTTGGTAAAATATAATCAATCAAATATGTATTACACACTATTTCAAGTTTTGAAATGTGTAATGATAATAAAAATTAATAAGTATAAAGAACCAAAAATGTAGTAAACAAGATGGTAAAAAGTTTTGTTATTAAACAAGCAAAATTTTAGAACCAAATTAAAACAATTAAAATCACACTAAAACACATTGGGAAGTATGAAAATTATGTAATAAAATGGAAGTAGTGTAAAAGGACAAAAATGGTATAAAAATAAACCAATAAAGTCATTCAATAATACTAAATCATGTGTGGAAGTATAAGATAAAAACAAAATTGGAAAAATTTGGTCTTAAATTTATCACACTAATTCAAGTTGGGAAATATGAAAAATTCAAGAAATGGTTGGATTCTTGCATGCAATCATAAAATAAGAAGATAAAAGTGAAAGAGAAATTAAGTAAGAATAAAACATACTAAATCAAGATGGGAAGCATGTCAATGATGTGTAACTTCATAATCAATTGCATCTTATCTCATATTTGACACACATATTTATGATTGTGACTTAGATTATTGGAAAATTTTGTGAGGAAGGCTAGGTCCTATTCATGGTCTTACACTGAAACTCATAAAGGGAACACCAAAGAGGTGGAATTGAATGTGAAAATATTTTAATAAGGGATGTGGGTAATAAGAATGTGAAATTATGGTAATTTGTGAGGAAGGCTAGGTCTTATCCATGGTCTTACAATGCAAATCACAAATGGAATCCCAAGGGGATTGATCAGTGAACAAAATGATATTTCTCAAGAGGAAATATGATGAATATAGGGAGTGAAAAAGGTAATGTAAAAATCATAACACGGGTGTATTTTGAGAATACCTTAGGAGACAAGAGGCACACTAAGGACATGAGAAGACACTAAGTGACTAGTGACCATTAATGTACAAAGGAAACCTATTCACTATATAAATAAAGCTTTGTAAGAAAATAAGCATGCTACTAATATCAACTCATCAAGGTATATTGGTACAAAACATTAAAATGGACTGACCTTCTCATGACTTGTTTCTTGTTCCTTAGGACCCCTTATAGAGTCATTAGTCTAATGTGAAGATTGGGTACATGCATGACAAATTATGTAGTACTAAAATATTTTCTAATTTTCCTTTCCTTATTTACTAGCCTACAGCACCCCAATGGACCTTGACTCTATTATGAGGCAAACTATGGAGTTTGATCTTCAACTAGAAGGAGATGTTTTTTGAATCATGTATTTTAGTGTGATTGCACTTTTATGAATTTTGAATGTTTTTGCCTTTTGCATCATAACCTTATGCTAAATGATTTTGATTTTGAATATTTTTACATCTTAATAAGATTAATCCTCCATATGAACTTGGAATGACCAATCATGAAAGATACAGTGATACACATTAATGAGCTTTAGACTTAGGCTAAAGGAAGCTAAGTGACTAAAAACAAGACAAAGTAGAACACATAGGATTTAAAATGAACTAACATGTTATCTAAAGACTCATCCATGTATATGCTTAGTTTTTGAAAAGGGAATAAAGGGAAAAAGTAAATAAAAAGTGGATTGGTGAGAGTATAATGAGATTAAGTATTTTCTAACTGATCACATGATAAACAAGAAATGATTAAAGAAAACTAGGTTTGTATAGCCAATTCACAATGATAATTATTAATGTATAATGATATAAGAATGCAAAAAATCATGAATATAAAACAACGGAGTTTTGAACAAAGAAACTCAAGAACTCAAATAAAAAGCAATGATAAAGGAGACATTCATAAACAAACACAAATGATAATATAATTAATATAGAGGGCAAAATAAATATTCACTATTGACACTTGGATTTACATCATTGAGGAGATGTTAAAATCTCCTCATCCAAGTGATACAATGGAAACATCTCTCTTGTTGTGGGTGAAAATTTCACTAAGATGAATCTCTAGATAAGGGGCTAGCTCCTCTTGATGCACCTTTAAAGCTCACTCTCTAACTTATCAACTGGATATGAAAATGGATTAATAAAATTGACTAAGAAACCAAATGGTGATGCACCAATGTATAATGTCCTCCAAATTGACTAAAACTACTACTTAAAGACAAATAAAGTGTTTCTCACATAAAACTCACAACTCAAGATTCATTGTTACATCAATGTTTCATATGCTATATTAGAGAAGGTATATGATTATTAGGAAGGGAATGAATGATTCCAAAGAGGGATAAAATCATGGACCACTTCTATGATATCTCTACACTTAGAAAAGAATACTAGCTAAGACCTTAAATAAACTCCTTTCTGTAAATGGTAGACCATCAAGAGTACAAGATATAAAAGATAATATTTCACTAGACTAAACCAACAAGATTCAATTCATTACTAAATATTGTAGCATATGAGTGGAAAAAACACTTGTATATTTCTTCAAGGGTTCTTTGAGTACAAATCTAGTCATATTTTTCCCAATAACCAATAGAGGTTACTAAAATAAGCCAAAAAAAATGTATATATATAGCTTTTGAGAGAGAGGTCAAGCTAAGGAAGTTCATGAGTCACTTGGACATGTGTCCATGTGTGAGAATCAGTTACAATTATATGTGAAATAAGAGTGAGGTGATTTATGCCATGTCTGGAGGTCTACTTGTCCAAAATAAGTCATGAGAATGGTGAAAAATGGCATAAAACCTTCAAAATTAGCACAAGAAATTGCCTCCATCAAAGACCATCCATGAATGTTTGAAACTGAAAATAAGAGAGTCGACACATAGCATATCTTGATAGAAAAGGAACTCATGGTGAAAATTAGAAAATGATCCTTTTAACTACCAGTCATCCTTTAGACACCTATGTGTTTTGATTTCATGGAAGCTCTTTGATTTGGTTAGCTACCAGTAATGAATTAAACTATCAACCTATCCATTCTTTGATTGTTTTGTCTATGTCAGATGCTTCGGATCCTACCATTTATTACTTCTACATTTGTGCTCAAGTTCCCCCAAGCCTTTTCACACCAATGTATAGTTCCCATAGTTTGAAGTTAACATTTTCAGGCCATTACTCTTTGGGTGTTTCTTTCAGACATTTATTTCCCTTGAAATTTTTTTCCCTTAGACAATATTTTCAAAATAATTCATTCCTTGGACACTTTTCCCATGGTCAGTTTATTTTGACACTTTTCACCTTCGGAATTTATTATCTTGGCACTTTTCCTAAAATAATTCATTCAAGCTTTTTCTTGGCAATTCCTATCGAAAATTTTCCCAAATAATTTTTTAAGCCTTTTGTTTCTTTTATATTAGACAAAATTTTTGAAATAATTGGGCTTTGATCTCTTTTCAATGAAAATGATTTTTTTGAAAGAATTCTTTTGACAATCTTTTTGAAAGAATTCCTTCAAAATTTCTATTTGTCCCTTCAGTCAAAAGAAATGGTCCTTCGACAATCTATAAATGACCCTTTAGAAAGTTAAAGATAACTTTAAAATCTTCTATTTGGTCCACCTTCTTACGAAAATACCCTTTGGATTTTTTTTAAAGTACCTTTTAGCTTTATTAAAATGTCCCTTTAGAAAATTTATAGTGACCCCTTCAAAAAAGTTGAAAATGACCTTTTCAGAAAGATGGAGGAGCCCCTCAAAAAAGTTGAAGTACCCTTTGAAAAATTTGAAGATGACCTCTTCATAAAATTTTAAGTGCCCTTCAAAAAAATTGAAGACCTTTTTAGCTTGAAAATATATCTTCCAGGAAATAAAATTAGACAAAATGTCTGAGATAATTCCCAACACTTGAACAAATAACCCAAAAACAAAACCTTTAAATGAAATAACACCTGACCAAAAGATCAAATGAAATAACACTTGGTATTTTTGTTGCATCTTAATGAAAAATACTCCTTTTGAATAAATTTTTTGAATACTATACTTGGCCAAATTTGAAAGATGTAAACTTGGGAGTGAAATTTGAACAACATTCTTGGTGATTCCTAGGTATGGCATGCCTATTATGCCTAAGACCAGTTGCCTAAATCCTTCCATTGGGCATGGATTCATGCATATAAGCACCCAAAATGACTTGAATATACTTTGGCTTAGTGGATACAAGCTGGTTGATCCACACACACAAAGGCAAAGACACACACCAAACAAAAGGAAGGAAACCAACTTGTGTTACAAAACACTTATGGAACACAATAAAAAATAAAATGAAACATGCATGTGTTCAACTAGAATAATTAGGGAACACAATATCCAAATAAAAACTAGACTACACACACACACCTATGCTACTATTTACCAAACAAACTTGAAAGGACTAATAGTAGAACTTCAGATGTATCCCAGTCATAGGGATAGGTGATTCTTCTCCATTCATCTCGATCAACTAAAATGATTTGATTTTCTTAAACATGGTAATGATATAAGGGCCACTCCACAAAGCATCAAATTTTGTATGTATTCCCAGTTTTGCTCTATCATCATCCCATTTTAGAACCAAGTCACCTTTCTTTAACATTCTTATACTTTATCTTTTGTCAAAGGACTTCTTCATGAGTATTTGGTGGTGTTTCATGGTCTTATATGCATTTTCCCTTTCTTCTTTTAGTTGCATTAGTGCTATCAATCTGACTTCCATTAGAGTATTTTCAAGCAATTCTAGCTAATGTACAAGTCCTAGAGTAGGGAGCTCTTGAGAGATAGACAACCTAGCTTCTCTCCCATAAATAATCAGAAAGGAGAGTTACCAATTGATCTCTTATGAGTAATCCTATCAACCCATAAGGTTGTCTTCAGCTTGGTGTGCCATTCTCATTGATTATTCTCTAATTTCCTCTTGATGATCTTGATGAGATTCTTGTTAGTAGAGTCATTGAATCCATTACCTTGAGGGTAATATTTAGATGAGGTACTCAAGTAAACTCCATTCCTATTTGCCCACTCAAAATTTTTATCACCCATGAAAGCAAATGCATTATCAAAAATGATAGTATAGGGAACCCCAAATATTATTGTGATACTCTCATGAAACTCCAATATTGCATTTCCATTTGCCTCATCTAATGCAATAGCCTCTACCCACCTTGTGAAGTAGTTAGTAGTAGTCAATATCTTTTTATGTCTATCACTTGATGCAGGGTTGATAACACAAATGAAATCAAGGCCCCATTGCATGAAAGGTTGGTATACTTGGATAGGATTTAATATAAGGGCTGAAAGTTTCTATTTGCCTAAAAGTAAGGCACATTAAGGACACCTCCTAACCCAAGATTATCAATCCTTAAAAAAGTTATGCCAATAATACCTAACCCTCATTATCTTTGTAGCTATTGTTTTGGGGGAGAAATGACCTCCATCTACACCATTTTGAAACTTTTCTAGCAAGATGCTAGACTAGTCATTATCAACATACCTTAGTAGCACACCATTCACATCCTTCTAAAAGAGAATACCATCTACAAAATAATAAGGAATGGCTTTCAATCTAAAAATACCTTCTTTTTGACTTGTTTAAACTATTAGGACAATCACCATTTTGGAGGAAACCAATGATGTATTGTGTCTAGATTTGAGTTGGTATGTGACTAGCTAGTTGGGGATGAGCTTGATTAACCAAGACTTATTCCATTGGCCCTTGAAGATCTAAAGCTAGATATTCACACAACCCCTTTCTTCTTACCAATTTTATTACCTTGACATCAACATCATAATCCATTTCTTTTTTGATCCACCCATCTCTCTTCTCATTGAGGTTTTTGCTTAGGGGGAACTTTTTGGTGCTAGGATGAGAGACCGTGACATGGATCTTGTAATTTAAAACCATGTACCTAAAAATTTTCAAACATCTTATTACAGCTAGAGTTTACTTCTCAAAAAAAAATTACTTAACCATATAATCTTCCAATCCTTGACTAAATTATGTAATGGGTTGTTTAATTTCCTCATCATCCTTTTTCATAAGCATAGTTGAGATTGTGTCAAGGTTAGCAAAAGTATAGAGTATGAAATATTTGGCAAAATTTGGGTTCAAGAGAGTATGAGATTAGGCAATTACTTGTTTAATTACCTCAAATCTATCCTTACCTTCATTTTTCCAAGTAAAAGCTTGGTTATTCTTTAGCATGGTTGTGATAGGCTTTAACAAATTAGCAAATCCTAGAATAAACCCTCTTACAAATTTGATCTTGCCTAAGAAACTTTGCAAACCTTTCCTGTGTAAAGACAAAGACAAGCCTAAAATGGCTTCAATTCTTTCAAGATCAATAGACAAGCCTTATTTTAACACAATGTGACCCTATAGCTTTCCTTCATAAATAAAAAACATACATTTTTTTGGATTAAGATAAACTCCAAAATATCTAAACTTCTCAAAGACTTACCTTAGATGTTTCATGTGGTTACTAGCATCCTTGGAAAAAATTGTTATATCATTAAGGTATACAAGCAAAAACTCATTGATAAAACCTTTAAATTCCATATCCATTTCTCTTTGGAAGGTATCACCAGCATTAGACAAACCAAAAGGCATCTTTCTACATTTAAATGTTCCCCATTTTGTGCTAAATGTTGTCTTGAACTAATCCTTCTCATTCACCAATATTTGGTTATAACCTAAATAGCCATCAAGTAGTGAAAAGCATTAAGAACCTAAAACCACTTGTAAAATATGCTCTATGGAAGGTAGTGGATAATGGTCTTTGAGTGAAAATCTATTCAGATCCCTAAAGTCCACACAAAGTCTGATATCTCCACTCTTCTTTCAAATAGGTACAAGGTTAGCCACCCAAGTTGAGTGTTTTATAGGAAAAATAATCCTAGACTCAATAAATTTAGTGAGATCTTTTTTCATTAGTTACTCTATCTTGAGATTGATAGGCCTTTATTTTTTCTTAACTAGTTTATCTCGAGGTTCTAACTCAATGGCTTGATGAACTTGACTTATCAAACCCTTTCAAATCCTTGTATTCCCAAGCAAATATATCATGAAATTCTCTACACAATTCAATGAAGGCTTACCTTTCAAAAAGAGAAGATATCTTACCAATTTTCATAATTTTATCCTTAAATATCAATATTATTTCATAGTTATCTTCCTTTGTAGACATACTTACCCTTTCCTTTATTCTTTGATCATCTTCATTGAACACAATCTCTAAAGTAACCAGCCCCTTTTTTGTCTTATTTGTCTTTATTTTAATAATTTATTCTTCATATTTATTGCGAAGTTTCATTTGGTTCTTTGAAGAAAATTCTACTTAATTTTTTATGAAATGTACAATGTGTTTATCACTCTTAAACACTTTCAAAGAAACTTTATTATCTAGAATATAAGGTCTCATAATGACCTTGATGTGAGGTTGGTCCTTCTCTTTACTTACATCAGAAACTATATCAAAGTTTTCTCTTATCATAGATAACCTATCAACATGTTTATTTGAGTCTCTTGGTATATGTTGGATATTGAAAACAACAAAGTCATCAATTAGATTCCACATCCTATGCCTGTATGATATAAACAAAGGGTTCTTGGTTGTAGCTTGGTTTCTCACTTGATGTATAATCAATTCACTATCTCCATATACATTAAAATTCTTGATTACCTTTCTCTTTGCCCATTATAGGTCATGAACCAAGCCTTCATATTCTATCACATTGAAATTACAACTAAAATCGAATCCATATGAAGACTAATATTGGTTCTTTGAGGGATAAACCAACATGACACCATCTCCTACTCCTACCTTGCTTTTAGAGCCATCAAAAAGCATTTCCCATATCCCTTTAAGTTCATAATCCTCATTAGTGAGTGATGGTATAGGAATATTCTTCTCATGCATATAATATACCCCTAATTAATTTTATTCTATGATTTATATGGGTCATGCTCATAATTTTTAGTACCATACTCAGCAAAAAAGAGGTTAGAAATACCTTCAAGGGGAAAGGATGTTTCACCACCAATGGCACCTTGTTCTTGCTCACTAATCATATAATTTTGATTTTAATTTATCTCCACATATGGTTCTTATAGTTACTTTAGATCTATATCTTGTTATAAAATATATAAAAGATCAATTAGCTATAAGGTACTCTCCAATCTTAGCCGTGAAGTCCCTTGACAAGAAAATATCAAAATGAGCTGGAAGATCAACCACCACAATGTCTTCTAAGATGGGTAAACATGGACAATCATGAAATAAAACATTCAAAACTTTAACCAACCCCACCATATTTTTTGGAGTTCCATCAAGATACAACACACCCTTACTTTGAGGCTCATACTTTAGTCCCAACTTATCAACAACCACCTTAGGCATAATCATGGTACTAGCTCCAGTATCCAAAATACAATTGTGAACCAAATTGTCTCCCATAATGAGTGTGAGGTATAAAAGTGGAGGATTTTCATATTTGGTGGATGGTTTTAGGACATAAGTAGGTGTTTTAGTAAGGGCTACACCATTGTGTCTTAAAACTTTATGGGTTACATTAATATTTGAGAGTTGTTCTTGTAGAAGTTCCTTTTAGCCAAGCATATGCAATACTTCCCAAAGATAAATGCTTGTCTTGGTATTCTTCAAAGAATCAATAATGTTTAGAGAGGAAGTATTCAACTTATATCATATTCTTGAAGTAAATTAAGGAGCTTGAAATTGTTGTATTGGAGGTTTGGTAACCTTGATTACATTCTAAATTTGAGGAGTAGTGTGACTAGTAGGATCTATTACATTGGTACTTGAATTTTGTGACCTTGGAGAGGCACTACTTGGACTTACTTGTACTACTGGAGTATCTCCTAAAGACCTATTTTTACCCCTTGTGTTGGCTATAACTAATGTGTTTTGATTCAACACATAATTGTCTTCTAGTTAGAAGTTTATAAAACTATCACTTTGGTTGCTACCTTCTCCTTGAACATCCTTTTGCATGAGTTTGGATTCTTCTGATGTAACATAAGGAGTAGCTCCTTATTTAGCTAGCAAGGCTTGATTACCTTGTCCACCATTAGGCATAAACTAACCTTGATATTTCCCCCAATGATCCAAATGTTCCTCTCCTTAAAATAGATTGATGTGGGCTGGAACAACAACCTTTGTGGATGGAGTGGAATTAGGATTATACACATTGGGTTGCCTATTAAAACCTTGTTAACTTTTTCCTCTTCCTTGGTTAGTATATTGGGGTGGAGGTCTATATCCTTGTTGAGGATAGTATTAAGGATTGGGTGGAGCACTTGTATACATTTGTGATTGCTTGAGCTGGGCTTACAAATACCAAATCATCTCATTCTTATATATAACATCATCCACTTCTTGAGAGTGGTTTTAGGTTTGAAATTGGTATTGGGAACTTGCATTATGCTTGGGGATTCAATTGAATTATGAGACAATAAAGACATGGAGACTCTTGGAGGTGATTTCCTAGCTTGTATCATATTATTCTCATCTTCAATGGCTATTTCATATACCTTAGGTAAAGTAAATCTTCCCATTGATTGGAAAATTACTACCACATCAATTACAATAGCCTTGAGATAGGTGGGGAATACAAAGCTTATAGGAGGCCTCATAATAGGTGGAAACCTATGCCATGTCCTTTGAAACCTTTCATTGAAATCTCCCATGGACTTAATAGGACCTCTCTTTATCACACTCATCTGGTGAATCAGTGAGGTATGGTCACTCTTATTCTAAAACCTATTCACCAACAACTCTCTAAATCCATCATAACTAGTAATGTAGCCACCTTACAAAGTTATATATTAATCAAGTGTTTGATCCTTTAGAGACATGGAAAGTAATATAATAGCTATGTTAGCTTGGGTGATATTGTGGAAGTTGTAAAAGTTTGAAACATCCCTATTGTGTTTAGATGGGGTAATAGGACCTTTTCCATTGAAATTAGGGATAACTTTGGTAGCAAGAAGGTTAATTGGATTTTGGGTGTTGAAGGCTATGAAAGGATGTCTTTTAGCCATATTTTCTTCATTTTGTTAGTCCCTTTTATCTTTTATTTCCTCAACTTATTCTCCTTCCTCTTCAAAGCCTTCATGTTCTATATCTCTAAATGTTAAAAATGGTTCAAGATGTTGTTCTTCAATAGGAGTTTTAGGTAGAGGGACTTGATTAAAGGCTCTATTTTAAGATGATCTAGTGAAGACTATAAAGTATAATGTGAAGAACTTGATCTACAACTAGAAATTCTCACCTTTCAGAGTTGCCAAATGTTGGATTAATAACACTTATATAACCTTGCATTTGTCAAGGCTAGTATTCACCTTGACATGGAAATAATTAGGACCATCTATCCCTTAAAGCATGCTAAAACTACTAAAAATTAGATTCACACCCTTGAAGATATGTTTATCTCTCCTTATCCATATGGTACAATGGAATCATCTCTCTTGCTATGGGTGATAATTTTGTTGAGATGAATCTCTAGATAAGGGGCTAGCTCCCCTTGATGCACCTTTAAATATCACTCTCTAACTTATTAATTGGATATGAAAAGGGATTAATAAAAATAATTTAGAAATAAAATGGTGATGCACCAATGTATAATGTCCTCTGAATTAACTGAAACTACTACTTAAAGACAAACAAAGTGTTTCTCACACAAAACTCATAAATCATGATTCATTATTACATTAATGTTTCATATGCTAGATTCGAGAAGGTATGTGATTCTTATTAAAGAAGTGAATGATTCAAAATAGGGATATAATCATGGACCACTTCTAAGATATCTCTACACTTAGAAAATAATACTATCAAAGAATTACAATAATCTCTTTTTGTAAATGGTAGACCATCAAGAGTACAAGCTACAAAAGACAATCTTTCACTAGACTATACCAACAAGATTTAAGTCATTAATCAATATTTCAGCATATGAGTGGAAACAACACTTGTATATTTCTTCAAAAGTTCTTCAAGTATAAATATAGCTAGATTTTCCTAATAACTAGTGGAGGCTACTAAAATAAGCCAAAAGAATGATATATATAGCTTTTTAGAGAGAGGTCAAGACAAGGAAGTTCAAGAGTCACTTGGACATGTGTCAATATGTGAGAATAAGTTACAATTGTATATGAAAGAGGAGTGAGGTGATTCATGCCATGTCAGGAGGTCTACTTGTCTAAAATAAGTTATGAGAATGGTGACAAGTGGCATAAAACCTTCATAATTGGCATAGGAAATTGCCTCTATCAAAGGCCATCCACGAACATTTAAAACTGAAAATAAGAGAGTGGACACATAGCACTTCTTGATAAGAAAAAAGAACTCATGGTGAAAATTATAAAATGCTCCTTCTAATTACTAGTCATCCTTTAGACACCTTCATTTTTTGATTTTATGGAAGATCTTTGATTTCGTCAACTACCAAAAATGACTTGAACTATCAGCCTATTCATTATTTTATTTTTTTCCATGTTAGATGCTTAGGATATTATTATTTTTTACTTCCACATTAACCCTTAAGTTCTCACCAAGACTTTTGACACCAATGGCTAGTTCCCATAGTTTGAAGTTAACATTTGTGGGCCATCACTCTTCAAGTATTTCTTTTGGACATTTCCTTCCCTTGGAATTTTATTTCCCTCAGATAATATTTATAAAAGAATTCATTCCTCGGACACTTTTCCTGTGGTCACTTTGTTTTGGCACTTTTCTCCTTCACACTTTCTTGTCTTGGCACTTTTCCCAAAATAATTCATTCGAGCTTTTTCTTGGCAATTCTGACAGACAATTTTCTTGAAAAATATTTTGAGCCCTTTCTTTCCTTTGTATCAAAAGATATTTTTGAAATAATTGGGATTTGACCTCTTTTCAATGAGGATTAGTTTTCCAAAATAATTCTTTAGATAATATTTTTGAAAGATTTTCTTTAGAATTTATATTTTGCCCTTCAGACTTTTGTATTTTTACCCTTCAAATAAAAGAAATGGTCCTTTGGAAATCTATAAATGACCCTTCAAAAAGTTTAATATGACTTTCAAAACTCCTCTTTGTTCCACCTTCCTACAAAAATACCCTTCATTTTTTTTGTAAAGTACTTTTCAGCTTTCTAAAAATGTCCCTTTGGAAAAGTTGAAGTGACCCCTTCAAAAAATTTGAAATTGATCTTTTCAAGAAGATGGAGGTGCCCTTCAAAAAATTTGAAGTGCCCTTCAGAAAAGTTGAAGATGACCTTTTCATCTTGAAAATATATCTTTCAGGGATTTTTTTGGACAGAATGTCTAATATAATTCCTGACACTTAAACAAAAATCCCCAAAAATAAAATCTTAGAAGTAAATAACACCTGACCAAAAAATAGAAACAAAGTCTCTAAATGAATAACACTTTACATTTTTGTTGCGGCTCAAAGAGAAATACTCCTTTTGAGGAGATTTTTTGAATACTATACTTGGCCAAATTTGAAAAATGCAAACTTGGGAGTGAAATTTTACCAACATTCACCATGTAAGATAAATACTAATTTGACTCAATGTCAAATGATATAACAAATAGATAAATATAAAATAGGAGCACACATCTAATCCAAAATGAAATGTAAGAACACAATGCATGTGTTCATAATTATTGATAGATGTTCCCACACACATTATCCAAAACATCTAATATATCTCTATGAAGTTGTATGTAAACTTCAACTAATGGTTCATCTATCTTCAACAAAAATTGGGAAAATACTTCACATCTAATATCCTCAATAGAAAAGTAAATAATTCTCTATGGATTGTGCTAAGGAGGGATATAAGGTAAGGGGTGTTTAGAAGAATGCATGGGAATGGAATCTATAAGAGATGAATGAATCACTAGTGGGGAAAGATCGACAAGTGAGGGAAGGTACAAAGGTGAAGGATTAATGGGTGGAGGAATAAAAGGTGATGAAGGGACCATAGGAGGGGATGTAACCATACGAGGTGTAACCATGGGAGAAGAAGGGGGAGACTTCTTATGATAATGACCTATGGTAGGAACTATATAAGGTTTGGGAATACATTTAAGGTGATATTTAATATGTTGCTAAAGGATGTGGAAATGATCAGTATGATGGGTGGCACATTGGTGCCAAATACAATACACCTCTCCATACATAGGTGTATATTCAGGTAGTAACTTTAGGGAAGGTATGGTCTTTTTGAGGATGAAGGGGTATAAGGATGAAAATTGTTAATATATTGTCATAATTTTTGATAATGTATGGATGAATGATTATGTATGCCATGGAAGAAATAGATATGCCTGTGAGTGGGCTTGGTAGAGGTATTCATAGGAGGAGGTGCAATAAAAATGGAAGGAGCTTGGGAAGGATCATCATCCTATTGATTGGAAATAGATCCATCTATAGTAAAAGAAATAAGCCATCACCAAGGGAAGGTGGTGCTGGTAAAGGAACAAGATTAGGCTTAATGAAAGGAGTGATGGGATTAGAAACAAGAATAGATTTAGCAATAGTGGGAGCAAGAATATGCTCTGAATCACTGAGGGAGGGGTGGGTTATACATAAGGCCAAAGGAATATTTCTCTCAAATATAAGCAAGCTATAGGGGTTAGAGTACCTATCAATGTGCTAAGGCCCAATCATAACATGATCCATAAGCATAATCCTATGTGGTTCTTTACAAACTAGAGGTGCCTGCACCATCTCTACCCTATGATAAAGAGGAAAAATACTAAAATTAAGAACTAGAAATGATGGAGTATGGGAAGACACACAAAAATACTAAAGCAAAGAGGAATGATAATTGATAATATTAGCATCATGGTCCTAAACAAGACCATCTAAAAAGGGCTCATCTAAGGTATGACTATGATCCTAGTTAGGTGTATAAATATCAATGATGAAGGTTGGTATGACAATATCATCCAATGAGGTGTGATGAGTGGAATGCTGCATCTTAGTCAAGATAATGGTTATATCATCATAAGGTGGTTTGTGAGAATGAGGCTACAAAGAAGTAGGAAGCTAAGAGATGAGATGAGGTGAGAGATCAGAAGTTTTAATCTTGATATTGATCTCATCAAGCTCATTATCATCAAAATACAAGAGGTTAGGGGTAATATTCCCAATGATTTTGGGATGACCATTGTAACCTCAAGTTGAGTTGATGGGAAAGTTAAATCATTGAGACTCATGAAATGGAACACTAGGAAAAGTCTCAAGAGTATGAATCTTGAAGACACCATGGTATTAGAATTGTTCAAAATTTCAAGGGTTAGTGTCACCCTGAATCATATAAATGGCTCCATTATGAGGGAATTTAATACCTTAGCAAGTGGAAGAAGCAAATGATTTCATATAGTGAGTCCATGGCCTATCAAAAAATATGTTATAAGATAAAGGAAAATTAAATACCATCACCTTCACATGAACAATGACAAGTGGGATGGTACTGATAAGCCACACATAACCTAAAGGAGGAATTTGCCTTTGATCATATCCTTAGCATGTACTCCATGTTGATTTGATATTTCATTTTGAATATCCAAGGTTTTTGATAAAATCAAGAGAGGTAACATAGGTACTGGAACTCTTATTAATCAATGCACAATTGACTTGGATATCACCAATTTAGATACTAATGAATAGTGGAGGATCATCTTTAGGAAGCATAATCTCATTGGAAATCATAAAAGTGATGAGAAATTTTAAGGAAAGAGAAGTGTTCATTATTTTATCAACATGGATGGATATCTCTTCATATTATTCTAATATGCTATCTTCATATCCAGATAAGGTTGATTCATGTCCTACTAAAGGAGGATGAGGGATGTTAATTTTGAATAATAGTTACATGATATAGTTTAAATGACATGGAAAGGTCCTCATAATCTCAAGAAATATAATTTGGGATGGGATATTAGTGAGTTCTATGATGGGATCCCACTCATCATAACCCATAATAAGGTTGTTAGAAATAGGTGAAGAATGTTGAATGATGTCCTTAGAAGGAGGAGCTAAAGTGCATTAGAATTTGCGTTGATAGGAAGGATAAGGTTTAGAACAAGGTTGTAAGCTATGTTGAGAAGTAGAAGTATATAGTTTAGGTTAGTTTTGAGAATTGGTATAAGAAGTGTTAATAGAATCTTAATTATCATTAGTGTTAGGTAAATAAGATGGGGGGTGGTAGAAATAGAAAGGGAAGTGTTATCCAAGGGAGGAGTTGGAATTGGATCAATAAAGGTGATAAGGTCATCTTGCCCAACCTCATTTAAGTGAGATGGAGAATAATTCTAGATAACATGAAATGTGTGAGATAATGGAGTGTAGATAGGTTTAGGGTCAATAAAATAAACTACACTTTGAATATTAGTCATATTAGCCACATTCTCTTTAGGAGTTGGGTCAAGAAGACTTTTTGCATTATTTGTAGAAGGGGTGGGCTTGTCTTGGGTATCTTGATTAGGTTGGTGATTAGGAAGAGGGTCTTGATAGATAGACAAATGAGCATTAGCTTGATGCATAGCTTGATATTTAGCATGTGTTTCATGATCTTTAAAAGCAATGTCATAGGTTTGTTGACATTTTTGAATGATAGAGTCATGATCAAAATTAGGACCAAGAATAAAATCCATAGCTAAATTATGAAACTACCTACATGTCTCATGAGAATGACCCCAACTAGAGTGAAACCAACAATTTTTTTTGAGATCATACCAAGATTTCATAGGATGAGTGGGATCAAGTTCTCATGGAGGAGGCCTAGGTAGACATTTAAGTAATTCAGCTGAGGATAAAGGTTTTTGAACATTGATGTGTTTATGTGAAAATAAATGAGGATTGATGAATTGTTGAGAAGGGGGAGTTGGTTCTAAATTTTTTTTAGGAACAATAACTTGAATATTTTTAATAATGGCATAAGATTTCATGATACCATCATTGGTAGTATTATGATTTTTGTTTTTAAGTAAAATACAAGTACCCATAAAAGGTTGGGGTGGCTTAAATTGATACATAAGGAAATATTGATGTTTATATTGGTAAATATAATCCTCCAAAGTATGTGGAGAGAGAGTGTGTGGACTCAATATTTCAACTTGGGAAAAAGAGAATTGGTAAAGAGATGAAAAACATTACCATTGGCCATGTTATGTTCACATATGTTGGACAATGTTTTCCACCTTTTAACAAAACTTTGGTAATTTTATTTTCAAGTTGTTTATAATTTATAAAGTGGGCCAAAGTATTCTCAAAAATATCATTAGTTTACAACTTGTAGACTAGAGCATTTACTAAATTTTTCAAACTAGTAATAGAATGAGTTTAAAGTTGATTGTACCAATCTAAAGCATCACCCCCGAGTGTTTTGTCTAATAAATTGGTAGTGGTAAAGGTATTTAATTTGACCCAATATTTATAGAGATTTACAAACTTTTTGATAGGAAGAGTGGGATCAATTAACCAATTATAAGAAATGGTAGTGGTGATACCTCCTATATTTCATTTTGAAGATGTTTAATTGTAT
Source organism: Torreya grandis (assembly GCA_037957365.1). Lineage (NCBI taxonomy): Eukaryota > Viridiplantae > Streptophyta > Pinopsida > Cupressales > Taxaceae > Torreya > Torreya grandis. Next base: position 328,790 of record JARHVA010006437.1, on the reverse strand, counting down.
TGTTGACAAAGGGAGGTTGAGGGATGAGATTTCCATGGGAATATTGAAGAAGAGGATGGGGAAAATTTTGATTATACATGACCCAAGGCATTGGTTGAGGGTGGGTTTAAAGATGGAGAAGGTGATTTTATATTTTCATCATTTTATTTGTATTATGATCTTGAAAAGTATTCATATGATTAAGTATTTGTAATAAGAGTTAATGGGTTTGATTGAAATTATTAGCATTAATTGAAGCATTATAGTTGTTATTAGTGGCTTGGGTACCAATATTGGTGTTTATAGGATCTTCAAAGCAACTATTAGATTGTGAGACACTAATGGAAAAATTTGCTTATGTGGTAAGAGATGAGCTAGTGAAGGGATGATAAGAGGAAACATTAGAAGCATTATTACCTTGGGAAGAAAATGATGCACTAGTGGAAGAGTTAAGGAGAGTGGGTATTGGGAGAGGCTCAATAGATGTAGAACCTACCATGTTAGTGGATATACTAGGAATGGAGGTAGAAAATTTAAATAAGAAGAGTTCATGGTATGAGAAGCGGTCATAATATAGGGAAGAGGCTAAGAATAAAATAAGGTTGTTCCCACAAATCCTTGTGAGAATTTGAGAGAATGTGAATGAAGATCTTCAACTTGAACACTAATCATGAGGTGGTAAATGGTAGAAGGATACTTTCCTTGATGTTGAGGAAATTTAGAGATAAAGAAGGTAATTTTAAGGGTATACTCTATTTCAAGTTGATATTATAATGAGAAGAGATGATTATGTAGTGAAGAGGAAAGAGGAGGGATCCCATCATTCATTACATGAGTGGTTATATGAAAATTACTCTCATCCAAGAGAGGATCGCTACTCCACTTATAGGAGACCCTATAAGGGTTGGTAAAACTCATCATGTCTATTGAATTCAACTTAGTATTATCTTCAAATATAAATTTATTGATGAAGGAAAAGGACTAAACAATGAAAGAGAGATACAAAAGTAAGGAAATAAAAAAGTGACAAAAAGTTATACAGAGTCGACTAGGTTGACCTAGTACAAAAAATAGGGCCTAAAACTATACAGAGTCAAGTGGGTCAACCTAGTATAAGTAATAGAGGCTAGAAATTATAAAGAGTCGATAGGGTTGACCTAGTACAAGAAATAGGGAAAATAGACAACCTATAAGATACTTTGTTGATATAATTAAATTTGTATTGAAATAAGACTAATTTTTCAAGTGCTTCAGGAAAGAAAGAAATGAAAGGAAACACAAAATAAATTAGGTCAATGAGCTTGATCCAATTAAGGCACACATCATAAAACCTTACACCAACACTAGCCAATACAAGTTTTTACAATACAACATACAATTGATAAAAGAGTAAGAAGTCAACAAGGAAATTAAAATCTAACTAAGTGGTCATCTTAAATGTTGTTAAATTATTAGAGTATAATTTTAGATGTGATAGGAAATTGGCTATAAGCAAAAAACTAGAAATCAATCTAAGGATGGTTTTAGGATGTTTAGGCTAAAAGGGATCTATATTGGAAATGGTATTAGATTGGTATTGGGGCCTACCCCCTCACTTCACACAACATAAAGATAAGGGTTTCTTGTGCTTATCAAAAATATACCATTAACCTTATGTTTTTACTTGGCCAGAAAATCAAGTTGACTTCCCCTTGATGATGAAATCCAAGTAGGTTGGCCTTGGGTAGATAATTGTTAAAATGCATTATGAGATTTTAAGATTTGATAGTGTGAATAAATTAAAAAATATTGAAACTAAATGGTATATTTAAAACCACCTAATTATACTATGCATTATATTTGAAGCATGTAAGAAACAATGAATGAAAGTGTGAGCTAATTACTAGCATGTAAGTGTTAATTCCAACTTTGAAACACATTATAATGTCAATTCAGTTGATAGTGAATGTAGATAATATAGAATAAGGTAGATAATTTTGCCTCTAAAATATTGATAAAAGGGTCTAAAAATGAAATACATTGATAGAGTTGATCTACATTTCTAGATAAAACATAAAACATAAAACTACATCGACAGGGTTGACCTAGTTGACTGTATAGGGGTTCTTTTAAAAACTACAAACTATGAAAAATAAAACTATAACAAATTATAGAAATGAAAAATAAGGATAGAAAGTAACCTTGGTAGATTTTAGTATGAAAATATATATGAGATTATTATTGAAAAACATTGATTTGTACTTGTAAATTCTGTTAACTTTGTCAGCTGGGTCGACTTAGATTTACAGATCCTATTTATTGAAAACCTAAAAATGTATAGGGTTGACTGGTTTGATTTATAATGATGAACTAGAAGTATGAAAATGTATAGGGTAAATTGGGTAAACCTACATATATAATAGGTTCATATTGATACAATTGTATGTTAAGCCTACACATAGAAGTTAAAACTTTATTGATATAATCGACCTAGTATTGTAAATATATGAAATAAAAATGTTAAAATAATGATATAAGTGAAATGAAAACATTAAAGGGTTAGATTCACATAAATTTCAAAAAAAATTATGCAATCATAAATGCATCATGTTTATAAATCAATCCTAACTTGAAAAATATATATCATACCATACACTTCTGATTGGAGACACATTTGTTAAGAAATAACATGACAAATATGGGGATCTTCTAGACCTAATTAGGGGATCTCTTACCATAATAAAACATGTTATGGAGGGTTATAAATCCTTCAGTTAAGCATAATCATGTAATAAACCTAATGGGCTCTTGCATTTTGATATTTCACTAAACTAATAAAAATTAAAACAAATCTAATCTAGTGCTCACCAAAGCTTATCACACAAAGTGGGGGTTAGAAATAATAAAAGTAAACATGCATAGAATACATATAATAATTTAAATATATATAAAATATTAATTCATTTAAGATAAGTAAAAATCCATATCTATCTACTCTTATAAAAGAGGAACAAAGTTAGGAATACTTACCTTTGAAGATGAACCCACCAAACCTTAATCTCTTCCTTGGCCAAGGTTCTTTGTAAGAGGTTATTTTGGTATGTAAGGATGACAAGGATTAAATAATATCAAGGATACACAACCTATATTTACATCCAAAATACTTATCCATAAGATAAGATCATTATCTTTAAAAAAAGTATGAAACCCTAAGCTTTCTCCTTAAGTAGAGTGGTCGATAAGTAGATGCACAATATATCTTAATAATTATTCTCTTATCTTAATAATGGTGAAATAAAATTTTATATATAGGCATATTTGACCCTAAACCCTTTCAAAAATCTTATTTCATATGGTTAACCTAGTCAACCTAGCACAATTTTGAATAATAATTCACTAGGTCGACCAAGAGCCAAACTAGTTTCTAGGTGAAAATCACCCAAAACTGTATAGGGTCAACCTATTAAACCTAGTATAATTTAATAAAAAGTGTGTAGATAACAAGTGGACAAAGTGACAAAAATCATGTAAAGCACCAATGGTTTGCCCAAACCTTTCCTAGTGCACCCCTTAAGGCATGCACTCAGAGAGATTAAAACTTGATGGGTTCTTGTAAGATACAAAGTGTTAGTAATAGATAAAAGTTTTTAAATATTATGTATATACACAAGGGATAAACTTAGTACTATAGGTTCAACTTATTTATTGTCTAAATGGATGATATAATACTATTAAGCCATAGGGTGGTTGACTTAGTACTGAAATGGTTGATTAAGTTAAAAATAGGTCAAATTGGTAAGAAATGAATAAATTAAGGAAAATTAGTTTTTTTTTATGAAATTTTAGAAGAATTTATTTTTATTATGAGTTATTTTGAGGTTTAATACATCTTTTATTATTTGATTTTTATAGAGGTGCCAAATATTTTGGTGATTAGTGGACATGTCATGATTACCTTACCTATTGGACTGCTTGATGGATGTAAATAGAGATAGATTGGTCTTTATATGATTATGAGGCATTATGGAGATGTGGTGTATCCCCTTGAGTGTTGATCTAATGGTCATTTTTCTTAGGAGCCTAGGAACATTTGACCAACACATTTAAATTGGTGGTGGATGGGGATAACAAAGAGGTTAGTATCATATTGAAGGATGTCAATGCATTATTTGGACTACCTATAGGGTAAACACTAATGATCATGGGGATATTAGATGATTAGGAGGAGATGAAAACATTATACTGATGGGTAATATGCTTAGATAGGATTTAATCATGCTCGGATAGGATTTAATCATGATTGAGGGTGAGCTTGTTTAATGTCTATATTACACAAATTATGGATATGTAAAAGGCTATGATAGGACTTGTAACATCATGAGTGTTGTGTCATAAGTCATATGGTAAGTTACTATTATACGTGATAGCTTTGTGTTAGTACATATTGGATTAGGGGGCATTATATGACTTGGGTTTTTTCATCTAGGTACAACTCATGTATCATATGTATTGTATGTTGTCTTTAGGGTAGAAACCATGGGGTAAGTGGTACTATTGAGTTCTTAGATATATGAGAGGTTTTTTATGTACTATCTATTTGGGTTGTCCTATATGGTTGATTATTGGTTACCTTAGATGTTGAGATGGAGATTAGCTAAGGTGACATAGGTTGTGCCCCTCATTCCAATGCTACATATGGTCACATGAGAATAGATCATGTGGTAGCATTATACACACATTATGAATGTTTGTCTAAGTTAGGTGACTATGACACTAGGGTTAACATGAGTTAAAATCATAGGCCACTAGAATTAGTGGGTAGAGCTACATATGGTAGCATGCTTTCTATGACAATTCAAAATCCCTAACATAGTGGTTCTTATAATGGTGCCTAGATTTTGGTCTTGGTATGTGAGAAAGCTAAGAGGGAAAAGAGGAAGACCAGTTGAGAAACTAGAGATTAGACTATGGCATGTAAGACTATGGACTATTTGAGCATGACATCTAGTATCTAGAAAGGGTATGGATGTGGTTACAAGGGTGCCATAAGTGCCACATGTAGAAACATAGTAGGAGGAGAAGCAACCAACTTGGTTATACCACTGATAAAGATGCAAATGATGAGAGAGAGCATAGAAGGTGGTCATCTAAGATGACCCATGTTGGAAACAAAATGACTAAGAGGGAGGTGAATTCATCTTTAAAAAATTGCATTCAATTCCACTTAACTATGCATGAACCATTATAACATGCATGCACATCTTAGCAAGCATAATCATCAAATTAAAACATTATCAAATATAAGAACACAACATATATGTGGGAAACCATCTCGAGGAAGAAAACCCACTGATGAATAAAATGGACTATAGTCCTATAAGATAAACATCAATATTCATTTGATAATATAATAAAATTAGAGAACCAGCCCTAATATTTCAAGTACCAACTTGTTAGATTCTTTAGTTGAGAACCAAACTAGCAAAGAACACCAACCCCTAATTTACTAAGCACCCACAAGGCTTTAGTAAGCACCAAATTGAAAGGAGGAACCAACCCCCTAGATGACTCATAACACACTCAATCACCTAATTATTTTATCACCTATATAAAACCTTGTTTCTTATATAATCTATGATGATATTCTTCTTTAACTCTTCACTCACTCCAGTCCCTCTCAAGCTGACATTCATCCTTCTTTGTTCAACTAACCCTCTTCATACATTGATTAGGTCTTCTAACCTTGATCCTCATATACATAACCTATGTTAGATATTCAAAAAAATTATCTAATCATCTTCATGACCTTATTTTTCTCACAAATTATCTATATCATTTACTTATCTTCTTTTGCTCTTTCTCTCTAAGCACACCAAAATAGGCATAACTTCCTTGCTTTTATACAAGTCACTTGATCATATCCTTATAAGTCAAATACATATTTAAATCACTTAGGTTAGACATGAATAGGTATTATAATATTAAAATAACATTCTTTAATCATCAATCAATCACTATAATAGGATATCCATACATCAATTAGTCCTTACACTTCTTTTAGGCTTATGGAGACCCAATAGGCCTTCTTAATAACACATTACTCTTTAATCTTTATTGAGGCTCATAAAAACACCTAAAAAGGTATAAAACATCATAAATCACTCGAATATCCCTTATCCAACATATATTTAGGTCTACAATACCTCTTAGGTCCAACTATCACTTGAACCCTTCTTGAAATCATTGTTTATGCCTTTACATAAACTCTATTTTGAAAAACGGAGGCATATACTCAATTTTACCAAAAAACCATGGAAAAAATATAAATATATAGAAACATCATGACCTTAGGGTCATCACAAACTTAATTTTATGTTTCAACTTGGGGTAAACATGCTCAAATACTTCTTTATAATATTTTCACTCAGAACTGCCAACTATATCCAAAACATAGTCATGAAAACATGAACATATGACACATGATTGAATATATCAAATGGATTTAAATACATTAATAGGATATTATACCATCCTTATATCACTCTAAATCAATCATATCATGAGATATAATGAAAACTATTGGTTTTATAAACCAATATTCTAATCTTCTCTTGCATAGACTCTATGTAGTCACATAAGCCATTTGGCTTTAATGATTCGATATCTTACATTGACTTAAAATATTATAAAAATAATGGATATATCATTAAGGATCCAAACAACATCAACATACATTTCAATTCATCATTCTTACATGAAAGCACATTAGGAATCTTTTGATGGCTTAATATGTATAAGAGGCACCGAAAGTGTTCAAGAACACTTATCATTTTAGAATTCTAAATTTTAGTGCATGAGATGTAGGTTGTGATAATAATTTTATGTGATGATGTAATATATGTAAATCAAGTTGACCATTTCATAATATTTACAATATTTGGTGGTTGGGATCCACCATGGCCAAATAGTTAATCTATACAAAATATAAAGTACTCTATGCTAAGACTGGTGAATTATGATCAAGAACTAATATAAACACTAATCTAAGATGTATATTTACAATGAAAATTAAGTAGAGTGATTTGGTTAAAATTTAACAAATGTAAGGGTAAGGTAGAGAATAAATATTGTTGATCTTCATTCCAAACATCATGACAAAGTTTAAATATCATCTAGGCATGTACCTAACCAATATATGACATGAAGTATCATAAGCTCAAATCATATCACACATCAGGAAAAAATCTAAGGAATGTTGTAAATAATGAAAATAAGAACCAATTTCACTTTAAATATTTATCCCTACAAGAAAACAACATTATCCCAAATGCAAAAAGAGTAAGAAAATGAAATGAACCTAAAAAAATCCAATTAACCTAGCATTAGCACAAGTTAAAAACTCTACATTGAAATGTACACATCAAGAATTCATAAGAACCATTCAAATATGAAATTAAAAATAAAAAAGTGAGAGAAAATACATGATAAAAAAATACACAATAAAATTTGGACAAACTTTGCAAAATTCCTTGATTATATTATTTGTTGAAATTTTACAAAGTAATTTTGGCTCTAAGAATTCCCTCTCTTTTTACAATTGAAAATAGTAATTTGATAGCATACAAAAAATCATGTTGGTCAGTCCTATCCAATTACACAAGTACACGTGTTGGGATAACTATCCTTTCCAAAAATGTTCTAGAATATATTACACTTTCCCCAATGGACTGATCTATAGGAAATGTGTTTTATAAACTACACATGTTTTACAAATAGAATATTCTACTTTCAAAATGGAAAATGTTGAACTTTAGGAAAAATATTATTAATTCACTAATCTTTGGGATCCTTGTGCTGCTAAAGTCCCGTGTTATTGTTGTAGGGTCCTCATTATTCTCTGATGTTGCTCCCTAATTAGAACAAGATCAACAATTAGTTTCATTAAGATCTCCTTTATTTTACCTAATAAGCTCACGTGGTCTTTATATACCCTTCTTAATTCTTCTTGATGTTTATGGCTTTACTTAGTATTTTCTTTAGCCTCTAATCTCCTTTGACCTTAGTTCTCTTATTTTAAATGAGAATTCATATTCTTGAACTAAATACTTAGCAATTTGATTTTTAGTTAAGATATTAATTAAATTCTTGACTTGGTAGCTCGAGGCTTACCATTAGAAAACTTGGACTGAGACCATTACTCTTCATTTATTCACTACTTTTTTCCTAGTTCTGACTGATTATAAGGAATTGAACAAGTCAATTATGGTGTTCTTGCATAACTTGAGTCTTTATTCTTGACTTGACACGATGGAAGTATCTTCTATATTTGTTTTAATTATAGATGCCCTTAATCATTGTAGTATAATCTCCTTGTAGACATGTTTTCATTTTATGATTGGCTACTAGTTCTCAATGGCTCAAAATGAGCTTGATAAATTTTTGTCTCTTATGTAATCAAATTGTTCATCTTTGAAAACTTTATCTTCTATGTGTAAATTCAGATAGAGCTTTGCATCCTTTAGTGAAACACCCTATCAAGCTGTCATAGCTATGGGTTTATTCAAATTGCTCACTGTGGTTTGTAGCTCAATTCTAGATCAAATTACCCCTACCCAGATGGCCATTTAGCTTCTCTATCTTCATTATGGTGATTACAAGGCCAAACTAGGGAATTTAAAGGTTTTTACAGTGCTATAATGGTGGTAGTTGTCTAAATTTGCATGAGATTCGTCACTTAGATCCTAATTTATATATCTTATTTAGACCTTTATATTTCACAATACTACATGCTCTTCCAATTGGCACATTATACTAACGTGGCTTTGATGTGGCATCACCATGGTAATCATGCGAAAGTTTCATGGCATTTTAATCATCCATATTTTAAAAATGATTATTTCTTTTTAAAAATTCCCCTTCTTGATTTCATACCATTGTATCATCTTTACATGGATCAATGTGGATTGATCTCAATCTGAGAATGTGAATGCAATTAGCTACTCACTGCATTCCCCATGGTTATGACACTTGTCACTTATGAATTCATCTTGACTTTTTAACATGTATCTCATACCATTTGATCATTTTTGTCTAATCAAATGTGCCCCATTATATCATCCTACTTAATTATACCTCCTTCTCTATATACCATTGATCTAAATATATACACTCACATATAGACCATTAATCTTGTAAAGATGCTCAATCTTTAATTTAGTGGCATACATCTATGTCATGTGTCATCTCCATGTTCATCTTAGCTTTTCAATTTTCTTATCATGTGTTAAATCATCCTTATTTGAGAAAACATGATTAATTGGATCATGATATTCTAGTTTAAATACCTTTGGTTGATGAGTGTTCTTTAGTTAATATTGTGACACTTGTCACCTTCTCATTAGTCTTGGTGATTTTTTGAAGCTTTGACTTAATACACATCATTAGATCAATCTGGACCAAGCAAACATGTGCCATTGATCTCTAAAAGATGCTTAAACTTTAGCTTAGGGTTGTAGCTTTGTATTTAATCTCACACCATTGGATCTTGATCATCCAAGTAAATGAAAATCATTTATCCTAAAAATAAAAATGACATTTAACTCAATGCTTAGGAAAAAAAGACTTGGCATAATGTTTTAGACTATAGTTTTATTTCATATTGACAAACATGGGAAAGACCTTAGCAAAAAACATTTTAAGATAAGTTTTAAGACATAATAAAAGGGACCCCATAGATAATAAAAGACATAACATAGATTTTTGGACAAGGATTTTTAGGCTAAATCTAAAGACATAATAAAAGGTCCAGATGGTTAGTTAGACCATGTGAAAACAAAGGGACAAAGGGGGCTTGGAAAAATAAAGAGACCAAATGTAAAAATTTTAGACTAAGGTTTGGTCATGTTAATAGACATGACTAAACCTTAGTCTAAAAATATAACTAAGTCCATGCCATAATAAAACGGGACCCCACATATAGTTATACCATGCTAAGATAAAATAGAACAAGGGAACATAGGGCATGAAGAACTTAGGATAAAGATTTTAGACTAAGATCTTGGTCATGTTAATAAACATGACTAGGATCTTAGGATAAAATAGAAATAAGTCACATTAAATTGTTCCTATGAAAAAATGTTCCCACCAAATTTGAATTCAATTCAAAGGGAATGAGTTAGGGGTTTAGAGTTAAGGTTTTGAGCTGATCAGACATGAACTCAACTTGATTTTTAACCAACCAAATATTAGTAAAAGATCAAATCATTATTAAATCATAGAACCCATCCATTGCTTGTTCTAAAAGGACTCCATCAAACCTGTAATTTGAAATATAAAAATCAAATGTTAGCAATTTTAATAAATATGAAATTAGAATTTTGAGAAAATATGACAACCAAATTAGGTGTGGATGATCTTCAAATAAATAATATATTCAAACATACTAATGATATTCTAATGAGATGAATTTTCAATTTTAGGGTACAAAATTATACAATTTAACATAAGGGTCCCCATTTTTTAGGAATGGTGATATATTGACCTCAAAAAATGACAAATTTTTTGGGAAACAGAGAAATATGTTAGAATTTAGAGACTCTGGTTTAAACTAATAATTAAGCTACATATTCGATTTGATCACAAACTATTATTAATATAAGTTAATGGTTAGAACAAATATTTCACATTAAAAATTAAGATCAAACATAAATACATAGCCATGTTATGTGTGTGATTTTATTCTACTTACTGATTGCTATAGGATTTAGAGAACAAATTCTAGGTTTATGACTTTAACCATTCACATTGACTTTTAACATGTTTGAATATTTATTAAGAACCACGCTTAAGCTCAAGGAAGGATTGGTAATTGCTTTATTTCCAGCCAAACATGCATATCCATGATAGATATGCCTTTGTGCCCACTTAAGACCTTGCTCCACTACCATCTAGGCATCCATAACCTTAGTTGAGATTATCAGAATCACCTTCGCTTAGAAAGCTCTTGAATTTTGTAAATAAGGTTCTTATTTTTTTATATTTTTGAAGTCATTTTGATTTTTAGGCAAAGGGTGGGAACCAAGTTAGCCATGTTTTGTAATTTGGTCAAGTGTTTGATCTTCAAACAATCATCCTTGGCTATAAACTTTATCTCAGGAAATTAATGTTTTTTAAGTGCAAGCATGATTGTATCCTAGTATTCCAATCATTCACCCTACATGTGCAATACTTATTAAAACCAAGATTAGATCACAAAAAGGTTTATATTTTCATGGAATAATTGACCTATTCATCATTCTCTAATAATTTATCTAAACTATAACATTAAGCTCATATTTCAACAATTCATGATTAACCAATGTTAAGAAAACACACCAACATTCTTGAACTATGATGTTCCTTTTGAGAAATCATATGAGTTTTGAGTTGAGGATTGTCTGAAAGGAATTATTAAGAACAAGGAGCAAAGTGGAGAAATCAAACAAACTAAAGACAAATCAAACAAGTAAATAAATATATACAAGTATATGTATAAATAAGGGATAAGAAGAAAAGAAGAGAAAGAGACTAAACCAAGGCCTACCTACACTAACACTAACTAGTTTTACAGTCATTCCATGAAGACCTCAAGTGGGAAAACAAATAAATAATGATTGATTTATTTTCCAATGGTGGGTGGTGTGAACTCTACTCCCTATAAGTCTTTCATCTTTAAGGTGTTGTTTCCAAGTATCTTAGATATCTGGTAGGGACTATCCATAAAGGTGTGAATTTCCCATTTTTACCCTTAGGCTCATATGCCTTATCTTAAACAAAAACTAAGTCTCCTTTACCAAACACCTTTATTTTTAAACATTTATTAAACCACCTTATAACTGTGGTTTGGTGTCTACTAAAATTGCTATAAGCCTCTTCTCTCACATCTTCCATCTATATGATGTCCAACAACCTTGAACTTACAAATTCTTGGTGCTCTTCCATGTACTCTTTTATGAACTTGTATGTTCGTAGATTAAAGGTGATGGGTAAGATGGGTTATTGACCTTAAACTAGAAAGAATGGTTATTCTTTGAGAGCTTATTTTATTTTAGTTCTATCTTTCGAAAGGGAAAACTTAAGCCATGTTCTAGGTTTAATAGCTACAGACTTCTTTATAGCCTTCATCAAGTTGTTATTTGCTAATTCAGATACTCCATTACCTTGAGGATAATGGTTTGATGAGAACTTAAGGATGCTTTTATTATCATATTACCATTTTATCATCTTTATGGATAAAAAGTTAGATCCATTATCATAGACCAGAGATATAGGTGTCCCAAATATGGTGCGTATGTTTTCTCCTAAAAATTTAATCACCTCTTCGGTCTTACACTATTTAGTTACTACTAATTCACTCCATCTGGTACACTAATTAGTAGAAATTAGAATGTACTTATGACTATTATAGGAATTAGGGTTAATAACCCCCCCAAAAAATGTATCCCCCATTAGGTAAAGGGTTTATCAATCATTATTGGTCTTAGTGGCATGGCTTCTTTAAGCTCTTTTGTATTGAAGACTTGGCATGAGTGGCACTATCTCACATGCTTGTTAGCATATTTTAAAATTATAGGTCAATAATAACTAGCCCTTAATATTTTGTGTGTCATAGTCCTTCCAAATGGATGTCCTCTTCTTAGTTTTTCATAGAAGGTGTTCATGATCTCAACTACTTTAAATTTGAAGATACATCTCAAGTAAATGACTTCAAACTTCTTCCTATAAAACATTATATCCTTGATCATAAAATGATATACTTTGAGCTTTAGATCTTTTCTTTTTTCTTTACCTAACCTTAAAATACAATAACCATTGATTATTAAGTGGACAACGGGATCATACCAATCATTAGGTCTGAAACATTATTTCTCTACCTACATAAAACTTAACTTGTTATTAGTATTGGAAATAAACTAAATTAAACCCTCACACCTTACCAATTTGGCAATCTTCATCTCAAGATCATATTATTGGAGCACAAACATCCACTTAACTCTCTTTATCATATTTCATTTTGACTTAGCATGATGTTGGTGGCAGGGTCTGGTAGAATGGCATGCACCTTGTTCTTAAGGATATAATGCCTTAACTTTTTCATTATCTTGACCACAACACATGATTATTTGTCAATAAAATAGGAGTTTAGCTTATAATTTTTAAGGTTATTTCTCATAAAATCTATTAGATGATCAAATACATTCATCTTATGAGTTAGAACTATAGTTATTGTATGATCTAAAGTAAAGGAAAAAATCTTTAGCAAAGTTTGGACTTATCAGTATAGGGGATTATCTAATTGCCTATTTGATGTCTTTGAAATCCTTCTTTGTCTCCTAATTCCAAGTGATATTATCCTCTTTCTTCAACATGTCATTCAAAGGTTTCACTATTTATGTAAAACCAAAAATAAACTTCCTTACAAAATTAATTTTACCAAAGAATGACTTCAATTCCTTCCTACTATTAGGTGGATCTATAATAGATATTGCATTTACTCTATCAAGGTTTATAGAGATTCCCTCCTTAGTGATAACATGTCTTAACAATTTTCCCTTGGTGACACAAAAAATACCTTTCTTAGGGTTGAGATAAATCACATACCTCCTGTATCTTTCAAGTACCTATTGTAGGTGCATAATATGATACTTCATGTTTTTAGAAAAGATAGTTAGATCATCCATGTATATGATGATGCATTTACCTCCAAGACCTATAAATCATGATCTACAACCATTTGTAAAGTGGTTTCTACATTTATCAATCTAAAAGGTATTCTCTTGTAGGTAAATGTGCCCACTTGGTATTAAAATCAGTCTTCATCCTATCTTACTAATTCACCAGCACCTGGTTATACCCTAAAAATACATCAAGATAATCCATCATGGTAGAACTAAATATAATTTGTATTACTTGGTCAAGAGAAGGTAGGGTATCTCTCTTAGATGCTCTATTCAGATTTATAAAATCAATGTACAACCTGATTTCACTATTTTTCTTCCTAACTAGTACTAAATTAGCTACCCAAGTGGACTACCTAATGGTAAACACAATATTGGAATCTAAAATCCTCTTGACTTCTTTATATATTAGTGGTTCTAAGACTAGGTTGATAGGCCTCTACTTTTCTCTAAAATGTTTGTAGTTTTCCTTTAAAGGTATGGTATGTGTTATGACCTTTAGGTAAAAGATATTTAGTTCATCATATGACCATGTTATGATATCTTTATATTTGGTCAGAATTTATTTGGGTCTTTTGGACTCAATGCTTATACATGTTTTACCAATATTAAATAGATAAGGTTGACCTTGAAATCCAAGATCAATTACATTATAATCCTTCCCACTTACTTTGGGAATCTTATTGTCATTTAATTGAATGACATTGTCATCAATTTTTCCTTCAATGGTCTCATCATCAAGGAGACTAGCTTAATCAACAATGTGACCTTCAAGCATTCCTAAACTAGTCATGAAGTCTATAATCTATTGATAATCACTAAATACCTACAAGTGGTTGATGTTATATGACACTGAGGGATATGGGATTAATTTAATTATAAGTCCTTGTAACTTGGAACTTTGATCAGGCTTAAGGTTGAATTTATTTGAGGCAAGTTCATCAACAGCCTTGTTTTCATCCCTAAGGATTGACATAATTTTAAAAGAATCAAAACATTCAATTAATTCCCACACTCTAAATTTATACTTCTTGAGATAGGATAACTTGCATTGATATATACTTTTTACTTGATTAACCACTAGCTCAGAATCAGCAAAAACTAATAGTTCACTAGCCCCATGCTTGATTACAAATTGTAAGCCAACAATAAGTGCTTCATACATAGCCAAATTAATAGTGCATGGGAATTGATGTTTGTAAGAGGAATTGTATTCTTTCCCAATGGGATTTATTAATACCACTCCTACTCTAGTCCCTGATTTGCATTTAGCACCATCAAAATAAAGTTTCTATAATCCAAACAAAGCATGATAAGTTTTAGAGTTACATACCTTTTTGGTGTTGAGAGTGTAAAAACCAAGATTTGAGCTAACCATGTTGAATATCTCATTAATTTCAATATACTCAATGATCATATGCTTCATTTTAGGCTTTCTTTCAATCCTAATTTGGATGGGAATTCCCTTCCAAGGAAACCACATATGTGAATAATATGTTGACATATAACTAATGAAGATCCTAGTCTAGTCTCTACCCAATAACATCCCTTAAGCATTAGGGATTTACACCACTTGGATGCCAATGAACTATTTTATCTTTGGCTCTGAGTTAATCTACATGTGAACATTCAATAATTTGCTAATCACTTTAACTCTTGATTTATGTAATTGATTTATAACTCTATTAGATTTAATGGGAATCAAGCTTAATTTCTCAAAAATACCCTTAGGCATAATACTTGTAGATCCACTAGAGTCTAAAAAACAATTATATAGGTTCTTACCAAAGATCCTGACTATAATTAGGAAAGGAAGAACATCTACCTTAATTTTGTGTGGTGCAACATTATCATATGCAAATATTAGAGACTTAGTTGACTTCTTAGATAAAGATTCCAACAACAGATCCATTTTTTTATTAATATATGTCAACTCATGTAATGTGATGTTATATTTGATCTTTTTCATATCCTCTACTATGTTATACCTAGTCCTATTAGAAGAATTAGATGTAGCAACATTGGGCTTAAAATTACTTCCCTTAGGATGCTTTAAATTGTTATTTGATGTAGTGTGAGGATGATTCTCAAAGTTATTTGGAGTAGTTGAAGTGATTAATTGTTGAGTTTTATCTCTATTTATTGGAGGATAATTCATCTTTATAAATTGTTTAAAATCATATATCTCCTTAGGAATGTCCTCAAGCTCATTATCCTCTTAGAAAGGGAACTCAAATGTCTCCACCATGAGAGTTGAATCAGTAGATCTAGATGACCTTGAGAAACTAGTTATACCTACATCATAATCATTATTAAGGACAACTTAAAAAGTATCTAATTCTTCTTGGAAGGCTTTAAAATCATTACAAAATTCAACACAATCTATTTCCCCATGATTATAAGTGCAATGAAATCTAGAATAGTTAGGTAAAGCAACATCAATAAGATTTATATCAGGAACATTCTTTCTAGTAGATGGTTCATTGTTATTGTTATTATTATTATTATTATTGTGGTAACTATCATTTTTAAATTTGTTAGTATTGAACCTTTGAAAAGAGAAATTCCTACTAGAGCTCTCTCCAATATTGCTTACTTGATTTAACAGCTGAAGGAAGTTAGTGATAATATTTTGAACCATCGTGAGGATAGAGTCACTCTAATTTTGTGGGGCCTAAAAATTATTAACTTGAGTATTATGATTGCTTGTAAGCATTAAAGCTTTCTATTACTATGGATCAGATTCAAAGGTAGTATTGTTTAGGAATCCTAGGTTTCGATTAGGATGTGCATGCCTCATAGGTAGTTAGTTTAAGACTAAAATTTGGTTTAGGGTAGACAGATGTTGGTTAGCATTGGGAATAACATTCAAAATAGGTAAATGTAGATTGACATTAGGAATGGAGTATGTCAATTATCTTTGGGGTTGCATCTAGTCATTAATGATCATTACATTAACATAAACTAAAGATAATGTTTTTATGGGCCCAAAATCTCTCTTTATAAACATAAAAATAATAAGATCTAGGGAATCCTAATAGATTTACAAGGATAAAGCCTCATTGCATCTATAAAGAGATATGGTCATACTGAACACTTTTTGTAACCTAGAATTGAATGTTCTTATGATCTCATCTGCATCCCTTTTCATTGTGGTAAATTGTTAGTATAGAACATAAGGACTAATGATTTTACCAAATTGATTAATGAAAACTTTTCTAAAATTAACCTATCTAGTAATATAGTTTTCAAGAAAGTTTAGGAACCATTCAAATGTATCATATTTAAAAGTAAAAGGAAATAGTCTACATGCTACATCTTTATCAGTCACATTTAGAAATCTTAATACGACTTTAAAAATATTAATGTGTCTTTAGTAGTTATAATTCCACTATGACTAAATTTTGGAAAATATATTTTAGGATTATGATGAACATCATGTATTACACCTGGCACATTGATTGAAGAACCATAGAGCCAAGCCATACCTTGATAGGGATCAAACATAGGATCACCCTAAATTATTGAAGTTGGTAAAGACTTTGAAATTTTATGATTATATTTGTCTCTCCTAACCTTCCTATTAACTTCTAATGAAAGCATAGGTTCTTTAGTCTCTGAACATGACCTTGTCTTGATTTTAGGTGATTCCATCTTGAAATATTTTAATCCTATTTAAAATATGATGTGTCAGTCTTATCTTTGTAGGGAAAAATGATCAAGGTAGTACATTAATCAAATTTTTCAAATACTTATATGAAGGAATATAAATCACAACAATCTTTAACTAAGTTAGCTCAAAGATGTATCTAAATACATAAGTATGATTGATATTTACATGTTTGAGCTTAAATAAACTCAAATTAGCCAAGAATATATCAATATTTGATCAAAAAAACTATTACTAACCTCAAACCTATTGAATTGACAAATATTAAGCCATCTTTATCATGATTAAGTATATACCTTCAAAGAACATTGATCTTTGTCTAAATGAATCACAAAGATGTTAGAGGTACAATCATTAGATGGGGGTGAATTAGTGATCCCAAATAATCCAAATTTAATTTAGATACTTATAATCACTTAATAAGATACCACAAGCATTCATGAATCATACAAATTATTCATAGAAATAAATAAGAGAGACAAAACAAGATCAAGCACATAACACATGACATATGTTGGAAACCCTCCTAAGGAGAAAACCTAGTAGAACCTACAATTGGATTATTATCCTATGAAAACAAGAGGTAATTTACACTAGTTTTAATTTATCAAAGAAATACCATCCCTTATTTAGTGGGACTACAATCCCAAAAGGTGCTACAATACCTATCTAGCTGAGTTGTCACAACAACTAGACCTTTAACAAGTTTCACCTTCGAAGGAAGCCTCAACCCCTTAGATTCTAAGATGACACAACAAAACCTATGAAAAAAACATATATTTAACTCTAATTTCCTACCAATATGATGGATACACAAGTTAAAACAACTCTATTAAACTCTACACACCTAATGCATCCAAAGCCACTTTTTGGATCACTCTAGACCTCTTTCCTCATTCAAAATCTATAAGAGATATATTTTAACATTAGAAAAATGAACCATATGTCATACACATATTATTTAATTTTATATACTCATTAACTCATCTAATGGGCACTCTCCCTCTCCTTCACTCCACAACACTCACACACACACACTCTTCTTCAAAATCTGAAAATCAACTTTTTTGATTTCACTATTTATAGATCATTTGTGAACATCACTATCTTGGTCAGACATTAGACATACCTTAGACCTTATGGAATCTATCACATATATACATATCTTAATTCCATCCACATATGCTGGCCATATGACCCATGGTTAACCCTCTAGCAACTACACCTATCAAATAGGCCCTTATAGCTCTTATAGGTCTCATAGAGACCTAATCACACATTTAATACTTCATAGAGAAATATAATAACATAATACCACTTTAAATTTAATATTTCAACTCCACATGACCCGTTTGACATCCTTAAATTATCATAATCATCTCTACTCACCTCTACATATGCTCAATCATTTCAAATAATGACCTTGTACATAGGAACACTATGAATGAACACATAGTCAACTTATTAAGAATTATTAATACTCAAGATAGATTCATTACACCTCAAAAATTCACACATATTATCCTCATGTATTCTACAACACTCTCCAATAGCTAAGTCACCATGAAATATCGAAACAACATCAACACAAGATCAATTACCCTTCTCAGGTTACATGTAGAGCATGCATGAACACATAGTTAACTTTGAAAATTCATAAATTTGAATGTACAAACATTCATATCTTAAAATATATATTTATATTTGTGTCTTGGAGTTATCTATAGGTTCTCTTTTCACACCATGAGTAAATTTTTCTTGTATCAAATGATATAGCCAAAATATAGAGCACTAGTTTTCCCCATTGTTAAATTCAAATATTCAAATGCAAACATTCACATTAAAACCTTAGATTCTATGCTCACATCTCATGTCCTTGCATATTTATATTAATTTTGCACCATAGATATTCTTTTATCTTTAACTCATAGTAAACCAATACCCAAAAGTAAAACCTCTAATAGTTGACCTCATCTTGTGCAATCTTATAACTTTGACCCAACATGCACCATCAATATCTATGGGATTGTCCTTGCTTTATAAATTCTAGACAATTATGACTTTTACCTCTTGAATTTAATGTGAACCATTTATCTCTATATGTATGATCATGTACTCACCATTGATCCATAGAAGAAACTCAATCTTTATCTCTACTCAATTTTAAACATTGAACACTTGAAACCATCTTGCTAATTCCTAAAATCTTAGAGAAATACACTATGTCAATATTTCTCAAACTTTAGCTTGTGAAAAAATGACTAAGTATGGGAACCATTTCAATCTACCTAGAATACCAACCTTGCATAGTCATATACTTTACCTTGTTCACCCACATGTTCTCAAATATTGACCATATGATATTATCACATAGGAGAATCTAGCCATGTGTCAAAATTTTCTTGAAACCTTTACATGTGCAAGATATAACACCATAAATCTTATCAATTATATCTTTCTACCATAGAGCCAACTATGCATTGGAACTGCCTAAAATTCAAACTTTGCACATGCATATATTTTGATGTACTTCATCACATGACCTAAAAATTAATGTAAATCAACTAGGCACAAAACTAAACAAACCCATATGATCATTTTATTATGAAAAATCCACATGTGTGATATATTCAATCATGAAATTGTTTACTCATCTCTTTCTTGCCTTATGCAAATTTGGCTAAGTATGGGAAAACACTGTCAAACTACTTGGGAGCCCAACTTTGCACTTGCATATATTTTGTCAAACTTCATTATATGACCTAAAATTTATTGCATAAAATATAAGAACAAATTTTATCACAACCATATGACCAACTCCCCCTAACTCAACCATAGGTGGAAATGGTGACATCAACAAACTCCTTACTCAAATTTTCTACCACTAGACCCAAAATGTGTAGATGATAATAATGATCAATCAGATGAAATCCACTCATGCACAGAAGCACTCAAAGAATATAAAACATATTATGAACCTCTTACACATCCTAAAATCACCAAACTCATCCTTGAACATATCTAACCATGCCAAAACTAAATATCAAACCAAGCTTTCTGTAAACATACTAGGATAAGAACATTTCACACTTTGTCATTGTCATTTAGACTATCAAAGCACTTCATCCACTCACCATGAAACCTTCATGACATCACCATGACATCATTAAAAATTCTCCAACAATCTCCCCTTTTATCATTAATGTCAATAACCATCATGAAATAATCTACAGTTTCACCTTCCTTCTCTCTTTTCAAGCAATCTCACAATAGGTATCTTCTTCCCCTTTGACATAATGATAAAATGGGCACCAACTAATCTTGAGGACCTGAAAATACCAACAATAAGAGAGGACCAAATTGGAAAAATTATAGAAACTCCCACTTAAGTTTATCCTACCCCTTCTTGTTTTCACAACTTCCTCTTGATCCATACCAATACTCTCTTCAACCAAGCACTTTTGGGCATCTTTAGATCTGCATAGTCCATGAAGAACCACCATATAAGCTTACTAGCCTTCTCTTATAATCCACCTCAAAGACCACCAAAAAAACTTCATGACACTTTAAAAAAATGAAACATGTTATAATCCAACCTAAGAATTCTTCTTTAAAATAATCATACCTTGTTCTTTTAAATAAACTTAAAAAAAAGCACTCTTATTCTCATTAGGCATGTCTAGTCCCCTTGTAGCCCTACCTAGAACTTATAAATCCCAAAAATTTCACTAGACACACTATCAAGACCCAAAACTTTATGTCTAGATTAATTTCATATGTGCCCTCAAGCACACCAATTCCCATCACTTAGCTCATCTTCTATGACATACTTCCTTCACAAACCAACTTACCAATTAGGCCTTCATCTTGACAAAAACTTGAATAATAAGAAAACCACAAACCTTAAAATCTATATGAAGCTTTATTTGACAACCCATTTAGTCCATTAAACCTATAAAAGAGCCTTAGACCTCAATTCACAAGGCAAAATAATTTTCTATCATAGCCCAAAACCCTAGAATCTCAAAACAAATAGAGCTAACAAACCTCCTTCTAGTCAACATACACCTTTATAACTTATTTCACACCTAGAGACACCCATCACACACTTTTGGAACAAAAATTTATCCTCCATACCTTTGGGAACATAGACTTTCCTATAACCCATTTTAGGCCTACTTGCCCTTAAGTTAAAAACTAAGAAAATCAAGAGCACTCAAAAGTCTTCAATTGGCATAAATATTATCATCAAGACACAAAAATAAATATAATACATCATAAATAAGTGTATATAACTTTTAGAGAATAAAAATATTCTTGGCATTTACATCAATCTCATTAAGCCACCTGAAAACCCCCATTCTAACCCTGTACTATAGCTCCTTTAAAAATCTTTATAATAGGATCATAAACTTGTTACTCCCCCTTAACCAATAACCTTATTTTATTATCATTATGATCTTGAGTACACAAACTTTCTTGTCCATAATAAATATGTTACATAAAAAGCATAGGCAGAGATACCTTATTTCATAATGTCCTAAAATGGTGTGAAACCAAGAGTTACCCACAACTCCTCATATTCCTTCTCCTCCTTGGTCATCTAATACTTATAGTTATTATTATTAGGCTTAAGATAATCCACATGCTCATACACTACAATATTCTCCTTTTATTCTAAGATTGAATTGATAATGCATGCAGATAACATAGATTCATGGCATACTTTTTCATTTGTAGAATCTTTTGTATAGCTTGGAACCTCATCACTAGGCACAAATACTTGATGTTATCTACAGAAAACATGCTCAAAAACAATAATATGTTTACTTTATTCCATACATACCTCATAACTATCCTCAATCAACACCTTGGTCTTCTCTTTGATCTTGGTTTCTTCATTCTCAACATGAGTAGACAAAGAGACCTCTTGCCACTATTCAACATTTGTAACTTGTTCAACCATAAAAAAAATTACTTGGACTTGTAGACTCTTCATGACTCACACTTTTCACCTTTGTCTTCCAATAATTAACTTGCCTTATTACCTTCACTCTAGGAGCCTTATTGAACTAATTTTGACTTGATGACCTTTGCTTGCAAAACCTAGAAATATGGCCAATCTTCTCATAGTTGTAGAAAACAATACTCCTTGATGGAAACAAAGTTTGTCTTACCTTATTTGGAAAAAAAATTACAATGTTTCCTATTTCATGACAAAAAAAACAACCTCCTCTTTTTGAAGAGGACTCACCTTGTCTAATATTATGTAGACATTGGTTTGCAAAGTGTCCCACATCAAGACAGTTGAGGCACTTAACATTGTTCACACCTTTTGACTGATGAACCCCATCATAGTTTCATGTAAACTCATCTATAACAGGTCTCTTGAATTATTTAGCTTTAGGCTCAAATTGATTACATGTGAAATATTAACCATTAAGACTTGCATACCTCATGGCATTTGGATATTTTATCTGATTTGTCTTCATTTTCCTAGCACATTCATTCTTTTTCTGATGATTTGTGTTCAAAGTATGATTTTAAGTTTCCTCATTAGTCCTAATCTTGTCTTGAGTTACATTATTTTGTTATTATTCATATCCAAGACCAGTTATATTAGTAACATGCTTTTGACCACTCAAAATATTGTCTAAATAACTTGATATCTTTTCAAATCTCACAGATGACTTCACCTTACTAGATGATCCTATAACTCATATTTCAATGACTCATTTTAAATTACATACCTTGAACATTCATCTAATTTAGCTTTCAGACTTGTAGATAGAATTTCCAATTAACAAAATAATTTTCTTCAGCATATCTTCATGCTCCTTGGTGTCTTCATTCATTCTTCCTTCAAATACACTAAATTTCTCCACATAGTCCTTGAGTTTATATTCCATATTCTTATTTATATTATACTCAATCTTCAATTCCTTAAGAGCATTCATCAATTCAATCTCATAGTCCACCTCATCTTTATTATCATCTAAATCACTCCAAGTACACTCCTTTTGATATGAGAAAATTCCTTCCTTAGCCATGACATGGGGTTCATCTTCAACAGGACCATATCTTCATGATCATACTCTTAGTCACTATATTCAATCTCATATGATGAGCTACAATCTTCTTTGGTGTAGAGACTCTTCTTGTTCTTGAAGAACTTCTTGTTGTTGTTATACTTTCAAAATCCTTTCTTCCTATATGTTTTCTTGTCTTCATCTTGGCCATCACCATGCTCTTTATCATCATTATTCTCATGCTTATAAGGGTACATATGAGAAAAAATGTCCTATCTATCTACATTTGAAACATTTAAAGGGTAGTTTACCCTTTTACTTCCCTGATCCTATGTTCAGTTTGCTAGTAATAAAAACAATTTGTTCATCCTCATCAATGTTAGATATGTCATCTTCTTTAGGTTTCTTACCTTGGAACTTCTTATTTGGCTTCATTTATTTCTTTAATGTTGATTCTGTATTGGTGGTATATCATTTTTTAATCTCATTTCATAGGTAGTAAGAGTGCCATGAAATTTATCAATGTTTAACTTAGTAAGATTATGACTTTATTCTATAGAAGATACTTTTGGATCAAACTTGAGGGATAGAGACCTTAATAGATTTTAGACTAAAATAACCTCTCCAAGGTTCCATCCAATACCTATAATTATGTTCATAATCTCATTTATCTCCACAAAAAGGATCCCATAGAATATTATTCTTTCATCTTGAGACTTTCAAATTGCCTTCTATGAGTATGCAACTTAGCAA
Organism: Torreya grandis; assembly: GCA_037957365.1. Classification (NCBI taxonomy): domain Eukaryota; kingdom Viridiplantae; phylum Streptophyta; class Pinopsida; order Cupressales; family Taxaceae; genus Torreya; species Torreya grandis. The sequence goes on along the minus strand of JARHVA010006437.1, from coordinate 304,665 downwards.
GCTTGACATTTGAATCTCCTTCATAAAAGATATACATTTCATCCCATATCTATTTATAATATTTATAATTGATTACCTTGTTGAACTATGTTTCTATAGTACCACAATTGATGGCATTCATTGCCTTAGAATTATTCGCAAACAACTTCATATCTATATCACTAGATGGAGTAGTAGGAACAACATAACCATCCACAACATATTTCCATATATCAAACCCTAGGGACATAATGTATGTCCTAATCCTTACACTCTATAAATAAAAATTATATACATTGAACATTTATTCTTACTTAGTAAATAAACCTCTTTGATGACTACCCATATTATACCTTGGATCACCTTTAAGTTGTCAAGCCTTTACTAAAGGACCTACTCTAATACCAATTTATAGAGGTATATTAATTGAGATGGGGGTGAATCATTGAGAAAAAATAATACAAATTAAATTTAAATCCTTACAAACACTTAATAATATACCAAAAGCATTCATGAAGCATACAAATCATTCGTAGTAATGAATAATAGAGATAATGCATGATCAAGCACATAATGCATGACATATGTGGGAAACCCTTTTGTGGGATACAATCCATTAAAACCTAAAATTGGACTAATATCCTATAAAAATAAGAACCAAAATATACCAAAATCAACTATTCAAGGAACTACCATCCATTATTTAGTGAGACTACAATCCCACAAGGTGCTACAATACTTGTCTAGTTGAGTTGCCACACCAACTAGACATTTAACAAGTTTCACCTTGTAAGGAGGCTAAAAACCCATATATTTTGAGATAACAAAACAAAACCTATGAAAACAACATATCCTAAACTTTTATTGCCTTCCAATATAATGGATACACAAATTAAAACAACCCTCTTCAATTTTGCATACTTAATGCATCCAAAGCCACTTTTTGGATCACTTTAGACCTCTTCACTCATTCTCAACATGCAAGAGCATTATTATAAAATTAGAAACATGAAATATATCTCATACAAAAATTAATTAATTTTATATACTCATAAACTCATATATTGGGTACTCTCCCTCTCCTTCACTCCACAATACTCACACACACACTCTTCTTCAAAATCTAGAAATCAACTTCCCTGATTTCACTATTTTTAGAGCATTCATGAATATCACTATCTTGGTCAACCATTAGACATGTATCATACCTAAATTCATCTATCACATATAAATACAACTTAATTACATCCACATAGATTAGCCATAGTACCCATGGGTCACCCTTAAGCAACTACACCTATAAAATAGGTCCTTATAGTTTTTATAGGTCACATGAAGATCTAATCACCCATTTAACACTACATTGAGAAAGATAATAACATAATAACAATTTTAATTTCATAGGTAAAATCCACATGACCCCTTTGACATCTTAAAATGATCACATTCATCTCTCCTCACCTCTGTATATGCTCAATCAATTCAAATAATGACCTTGTACATAGGAACACTATTAACGAACACATAGTCAACTTATTAAGAATTATTCATAATCAATATAGATTTATCACACCTAATAAATTCACACAAATTATCTTCATGGAGTCTATAACAATCTCTAATAGCTAAGTCATCATGAAACATCAAACAACATCAAAACAAGCTTAGTTACCCTTCTGAAGTTATTTGTAGAACATGCACGAACACACAGTCAAATTTAAAACTTATAAATTTGATTTTACACACAATAATATCTTCAGATATATATTTATAAGTTTAACTTGGATTCATCTATAAGTTTCTTTTTTACACTATTAGCATATTTTGCTTTTATCAAAAGATATGGCCAAAATATAAAGCACTAGTTTTTCCTTTGTTAAATTCAAATATTTAAATGTAAATGATCATAGTTAAACCTCAAATTTTGTGCTCACATATCATGTCCTCACATATTTACATTGATCATGCACCATAAATATTCTTCTAACTTTAACTCATAGTGCACCAATGCCTAAATGTTTAACCTCTAATAGTTGACCTCATCTCGTGCAATCTGGTAAATTTGACCCAATGTGCACTATCAATCTATATAGAATTGTCCTTTCTTTAAAAATTATATAAAACTATCACTTTGACCTCTTGATTTTAATTATCACCATTTATATCTATCTATATGATCACCTAATCATCATTGATCTTTGGAATAAGCTTGATCTTTATCTTTGCTCAATGTTAAACATTGAACACTTGGCATCATCTCACTAATTCCTGACATCTTAGAGAAACTCATTCCATCCACGTTGTTCAAAATTTACCTTGTGAAAAAATTAATAAGTATTTTAACCATTTAAATCTACCTAGAAGGCCAACTTTATAGAGTCATATATTTTACCTCTCTTACTCGCATGTTCTCAAATTTGGACCATATGATCTCCTCACATTCAATAATCTAACAATGTGTCAAACTAATCATAAAACCTTCACATGTGATATATATAATTCCATTAATCTTCTCACTTAGATCTTTCTACCATAGAGCCAAGTATGCCTTAGAACTACCTGGAAGGCCAACTTTTAATAGGCATATCTTTTGATGCAGTTAATCACATGACCTAAAAATTAACATAAATCAACTAGGAAAAAAATTGAACAAATCCATATGACATTTTTTTCTAAAACATCCACATTTATGAGATATTCCATCACTAAAATTCTTATTTGACTCTTTCTTTCCTAACGTAAATTTGGCTAAGTATCGAAAAACACTGTCAAATTGCCTAGGAGCCCAAATTCAAACTTGCATATCTTTTGTTTCACTTCATCACATGACCTAAAATTTAGTGCATAATATCTAGGAATAAATATTATCACAACCATATGACCAAGTCCCCCTTACTCAACCACACATGGCAATGGTGATGTTAACAAATTCCTTTCTCAGATTTTTTTGCTACTAGACCTAAACTATCTAGATGATAAAAATGATAAACTAGATGAAATTCATTCGTGCACATAAGCAATAAAAGCATAAAAAACATATTATGGACCCCTCTCACATCCTAAAATCACCAAAATCATCCCTAAACATCTCTAACCATAAAGCTAAAGTTTAACCAAACCCTTTTAATCATACTAGGACAAACACATTGCACACTTTGTCATTGTCACTTAGACTATCAAAGCACTTTATTCACTCACTAAGAAACTTTCATGACATCATTGATAACTCTCTAAAAAAATATTGGTATAATACCATAAATATCAATGATATTTATACAATTGAGCAAAGAATGACATAATTGTGCAAAGACTACACCAAACATTGAACACAATTCACAAAAATGAGCAAAGAAACTTCAAATCTACAAAGATATCATAGGCGCTCCTTTTAGCACCATTGAAGTTCCTCTTGTTGATGCCTAAATGTATATCAGAGGTTCCCAAAGTGTTCAATAACACATCATTTTAAAATTATAAGAATTTAGTGCATGAGTTTTAGGTTGTGAGAATCTTGTTATTTGTTGATAAAATAGAGGCAAAGCAAGTGAATTGTTTCATAATATATATAATGTTTGGTGGTTGGGAGCCACCATGGACAAATAGTTTATGTATGAAAAATATGAATTACTCTAGTCTAAGAATGGTGAATTATAATTAAGAACTAATCTAAATACTAATCTAATATGGATATTTATAATGAAAATTAAACTAGAGTGATCTAGTTAAAAAGGAGTAAAAGGAAGGGTAGGGAAAAGAAGAAATATTATTGATCTTCATTCCAAACATCATGAAAAATTTCAAATATAATTCATGCATGAACTTAACCAATATATGACATGAAGTATCATAATCTTAAATCCTATCACACATCAGACAACCATCTAAGGAATGTGGGAAATAATAAAAATAAGAATCAAATTCACTTTAAACATTTATCACTATAAGCAAGCAACATAAGTCCAAATACAAGAAGAGTAATATAATTAAATAAACCTAAGATCTTCCAATGAAGCTATCATTAGCATAATTTAACATCTATGCATTCAAATTTACACACCAAGGATTCATAAGAACTATTCAAATGTGGAAGTCAGAACAACCAAGTAAGAGAGAAGCCATGATAACAAAAGATAAAAGAAAATTTGGACAAAATTCACATAATTACATGTTTATATTAATTTCTCAAATTTTACAAAGTAATTTTGGCTCTAAGAACTCCCACCCTTTTTACAATTGACAATTCTCCTTTTATAGGATGTAAGGAAGCATGTTGGTTAGTCTTATCTAATTAAAAAAACTATAAGTTTTGGGAAAACTATCATTTCCACAAATGTTCTATAATAATTTATACTTGCACCAATGGACTTATATATAGGCAACATGTTTTACAAACTACACATGCCTTTATAAACATTCCACTTTCAAAATGGACAATGTTTAGCTTTAGGAAGAATATTCTTAATTCACTAATCTTTGGGACCCTTGTGCTGCAAAAGTTCCATGTTAATATTGTAGGGTCTTCATTTTTATCTAATTATCCTCCATTATCACAAGGTAAAAAATTGGTTTCATGAAGAGCTCCTTCATTTTACCTGCTAAGTTCTTGTGGTTTTAATCTACCCTTCTCAATTCCTTTTGACGTTTCTGGATTTACTTAGTCTTTTCTTCAGCCTCTATTTTCCCTTGATCTTGATTTTCCTATTTGAAATAAGAAGTCCTATGCTTGAATTAACTTCTAAGGAATTTGACTTTTAATCAATATCTTGATTAAATTCTTGACTTGGTAGTTTGAGGCTTGTTATTGACCAACTTGGCCTATATCCTTTACTCTTCATTTATTCACTACTTTTTGCCTAGTTCTAACTAATTCTAAGGAATTAAATAAGTCAATTATGGTGTCGTTACACAAATTGAGTCTATCTTCTTGATCTGACATGATGGTAGTCTCTTCTAGATTTGTTTTATTTTAATATGCCCTTGATCATTATAGTATAATCTCTTTGCAAACATGTTCTCCTTTTACTATGGGTTGTTAGTTCTCAGTGGCTCAAAATGAGCTCAATGAATTTTCTCCTCTTGTGGCATCAAATTTTGCTTCTTTGAAAATTCTCTCTTCTATGTCTAAATTCTGATAGAGCTCCACATCCTTTAGTGAAACACCCTTTCAAGATGCCATGGCTCTAGGTTTGTTCAAATTGCTCACTAGTGGTCTATAGTTTAATTTTAGATCAAAATACCTCTACACAAATGGCCACTTAGCTTCTATGACCTTATTACGGTGAATATAGGGCTGAACTAGGGTTTTTATAGTTCTCTAATGGAAACAATTATATGAATTTACATAATCTTTGTCACTTAGATCCCAATTTAGATCACCTATTTATACCTTTGTATTTCTTAGTACTATGTGTTCTTCCACTTGGTACATTATACTAACATGGCTCTAATGTAGCATCACCATGACACCCATGTGGTAATTTTATGGAAATTTTCTCATTCATATTTGAAAAATGAGAGTTGCCTTTTAAAAATTCCCAACTTGATTTTGTACCATTGGATCATCTTTACATGGACCATTGATCTTGATCTGATAACTTAAATTCCATTGGCTTCTTGTTGCATCCCCCATGGTTGTGACACTTATCACTTGCATATTCATATTGACTTTTCAATGTGCATCTCACACCATCCAATCATCCTCATCTGATTAAACATGCCCCATTAGATCATCTTACTTACTTGTAGCACCTACTCCATAAACCATTGATCTAAATATGTACGCTCATCTATAAACCATTGATCTTAAAAAGATGCTCAATATTTAATTTAATGGCCCATAACTATGCCATGTGTCATCTCCATGTTTGCATTAACTTTCAAAAATTCTTCTCATGTCATTGGATCATTCTTGTCTAGGAAAATGCACTCTATTGGATCTTGATCTTAGTGGTTAAATTCCATTAGCTACTGAGTGTTCTTTGGCTAAAATTATGACACTTTTCACCTTCTCACTTATCTTGAGGCTCTATTTAATATTTGTCTTGATACACATCATTAGATCAATCTATCCCGAGTAAATGTGTGTCATTGATTCATAAAAGATTCTTTAAATTTATCTTAGGTATTTACCTTTGTATTCAATCTTTCACCATTATATCTTGATCATTTGAGTCAACACAAATAATTGATCATACAAATAAAAATGAGATTTAAATCAATTCTCAAGAAAAATAAAAGACTCATCATAATGTTTTGGACTATAATTTTATTTCATGTTAATAAACATGGGTAATACTTTAGGAAAACAAAATTAAGATATGTTTTGAGACATAATAAAAGGGACCCCACATATAATCAAAGACATAACATAGAGTCTTAGGAAAAGGGTTTTTTAGGCCAAGTCTAAAGATAAAAAAAGGTCCCAGTGGTTAGTTAGACCATGTGGAAATAAAGGGACCAAGAGGGATTGGAAAAGTAAAGAGACCAAACATAAAAAAATTAGACTAAGGTTTGGTCATGTTAATAAACATGACTAAAATTTAGTATAAAAATAGAACTAAGTCCATGGCATAATAAAAAGGGACCCTACATTTAGTTAGACCATGCTAAGATAAAATAGACTAATGTGTCATGTCCCCTTTTTCGTGGACATTGACAGACTTGATGGTTAGCCTATTATATGACCTTCGTAGGCGGCTAATAGGATGGATAGAGGGTCATAATGGAGCTTGGCTTGACTTTGATTCACAGGATTTCTACATTTGGTTTTCATTCAGGTTATTTCAGACACATTGGACCTGAGCTCCTACTTTTTAGGGATATTTGACATGCAGCGGAGCACCTTTATTTTGGTATGGTCATGTGCGGAATCACTCCCTGATTCACCTGCTTCGATCGGTTTGAGGATCCAACGTATATTGAGGGAGATATTAATATTTGATTGATTTAATCAAATATTAATTATTTGGTCTAATTAATAATTAATTATTAATTATTAATTATTTGGTCTAATTTTAAATTAGAAAACCCTAATGCTAATTTAAGAAACCCTAATTAGGGCAAACATATCTTTTGAGGGTATAAGGGTTTCACATGGAGGCCATTATTGATTATGTATGAATTGATTATTGAAAATGGAAGAAATTCTTCTGTGAAGACTGAGCCAAGGGTTCCAGGATTCCATTGTAGTGGAGAACGTCAACTCTTCATTGTGTGCGATTTAGAGGCTGTGAAATATCAGCTGATTTATTGCCAAATTGAGAGATAGCTTCATCCAAAAGTTATCACAAAGGTACAGATTTGAGAGATAGCTTCATTTAGAAGTTATCATAGAATTTCAGGGTTGAGAGATAACTTCACACAGAAGTTATTACATATATTTCAGGTATTTATCTTTATTTAGTTTTTGATCCAATAAATTATACAGATAGAGATATTCTATATTAGAATAGTATATCTTCAGATCAGGTTGTTCAGCAATCAGGGATTAAGAACAGACAGGTAGGCAATCGTACTAAGTCCGTACAGGCCCGTACAGATCTGCTCAGGCACCGACCTCGGCAGGCAGAGAGCTTCCAGTGACCGACATCGGTCGACTTTGGACCGATGACGGCAGAAATCTGACCGACAGTGACCGACGTCGGCGAGATATCGACCGACGACGGCGTCTGTGTGTCAACACAGAAAGGCCGAGACTTCCATAATTGCAAGTTTATTCCTAGTTTGCACAAATTCAGGGTTTTAAGACCTTATGTGTAACATTCTTTGGTTTGCATAAGAAAGGACATCTATTGTAATTAGCTAGATGAATGATAAGATCTGTGATTTGTTTATGCATGTTTGAATCTATTCTGCAAATTGATGTGATTTGTTTATGCATGTTTAAATCTATTTTGCAAATTGTATCTTGTTCAGAGCTTTATGTGTTTATATGTTCCCTGTTTGAAAGGGGATATTACAGTTGTTCAGATCTTATTGTGTAGATAAAAGAGCCCCTAGTAAGGGACATCACAGTGGTATCAGAGCTTTATTTGTTATATATCAGAGTTGTGTAGAGACAAAAAGGAGCCCCTAAGTAAGGGACATCACAGTGGTATCAGAGCCAAATTCCTGCCATCCTGTTGGGCACATCAAAACTAATGTCTTGCCATCTTGTTGGGTAGCTTGGGTATCAGTATGGCTTTAACAGATGTCAAAGATTTTGAAGAAAGAATGCACAATGTGAAGAAGAAGCTAGATAATCCATTCCAGCAAGCAGATGACATTCTAAAAACTTTGGAGGAGTTAGAAATTTATTTAAGCAAGGTCGAGCAGTTAAATTCTTATGAGATGCAAACATCGTTATCTCCAGTGTTTGATTCGTTGGTGAAGCCCCGATTACTGAGACATCATGATGAGGTGGTAAGACTTGTAACTCTCTCTTGTATTAGTGAAATCATGAGGATCATAGCTGGCTTTGATTTTAATGATGATCAGATTATGAGAGAGGTACTTTATGCCATGGTAAAAAGCTTTGAAAAGTTGGATAAAATTAGAGACCCTCATTTCTCAAGGAGGGCAAGGTTACTTGAAACATTTGCAAGGTATGGGTTTGAAAACATTATGATGTTAGTAGGTTGTATTGGTGAAATTCACATGATGTTTAAAATATTTTGGAATATTTTAGAAGAGTTTCATTCTAGCAATATATTGGCATCAATGCACTCTATTATGTTCACAATGTTGTTTGAGGAGGAGGATAAAATTTCTAAACTTTTGGCAGAAGATTTATGGTATGTCTGGATAAAAGGGAAAAATGTCTCACCTAGAGCTTGTATGTGGTTAAAGAATTTAATTAATAGGCCCAAGGATCGTAGTGCTTTCCCTATGACATGCAGCCACTTGCATGATGAGTTAGACAGTCATGCTGATCTAGTACAAGGAGATATTAACACATCTACAGGTAATGATTTATCTGCATTATCTTCACAGGTAGGAGTAGTTGAGGATGTTGTGGATGAGCTTTGTCTTAAGGTGAGTTTAAGTTAGGAGTTAGATAGTGAGGATGAGTCTGATGCTTGCATTCAGAGTGTGGAGGTGTACTCAGATGTTAGTACACTGAGTGTGGGTGATGAGTATGTTTCTATAGCTGCTTATGAGGAGCATGTGGTTGAGGCTCACACACATATTCAGGACTTGGGAGTACTTGATTCTGAGGAGTTTGGGATACCAGTGGAGTCGAGTCTCCAGATTGATTCTTCTCACACATTTGACAGTATGGTACAGTTGGTTGTGCCACTGTTATAGAGGGATAAGTTATGGGATGGATTAACACCATCTTTTGTAGATGGAATTTGCAGTTGCCAATTACACAGCCTACAGTATCGACACATCTAGGGCAGTTGTGATTTCAGAGATTGGTTGAGTTGTGTTCACCAATTTGATTATGGGTTCCTCTTTGTTTTACTTTTGATGATATTGCAGGTACTCACATTGATTCACAGAAGTGCAGAGCATAACTACATTTGGGATCCAGGTGGATCGAGTAGTTCATTGTTCTGAGATTGCTTGGGGACAAGCAATTTCTGGAGGGGCAGATTGTCATGTCCCCTTTTTCATGGACATTGACAGACTTGATGGTTAGCCTATTATACGACCTTCGTAGGCTAATAGGATGGATAGAGGGTCATAATGGAGCTTGGCTTGACTTTGCTTCATAAGATTTCTACATTTGGTTTTCATTCAGGTTATTTCAAACACATTGGACCTGAGCTCCTACTTTCTAGGGATATTTGACATGCAGTGGAGCGCCTTTATTTTGGTATGGTCATGTGTGGAATCACTCCCTGATTCACCTGCTTCGATCGGTTTGAGGATCCAATGTATATTGAGGGAGATATTAATATTTGATTGATTTAATCAAATATTAATTATTTGGTCTAATTAATAATTAATTATTAATTATTAATTATTTGGTCTAATTTTAAATTAGAAAACCCTAATGCTAATTTAAGAAACCCTAATTAGGGCAAGCATATCTTTTGAGGGTATAAGGGTTTCACATGGAGGCCATTATTGATTATGTATGAATTGATTATTGAAAATTGAAGAAATTCTTCTGTGAAGACTGAGCCAAGGGTTCCAAGATTCCATTGCAGTGGAGAACGTCAACTCTTCATTGTGTGCGATTTAGAGGCTTGAAATATCAGCTAATTTATTGCCAAATTGAGAGATAGCTTCATCCAAAAGTTATCACAGAGGTACAGATTTGAGAGATAGCTTCATCTAGAAGTTATCACAGAATTTTAGGGTTGAGAGATAACTTCACAGAGAAGTTATTACAGATATTTCAGGTATTTATCTTTATTTAGTTTTTGATCCAATAAATTATACAGATAGAGATATTCTGTATTAGAATAGTATATCTTCAGATCAGGTTGTTCAGCAATCAGGGATTAAGAACAGACAGGTAGGCGGCCGTACTAAGTCCGTACAGGCTCATACAGATCCACTTAGGCACCGACCTCAGCAGGCAGAGAGCTTCCAATGACTGACATCGGTTGACTTTGGACCGATGACGATAGAAATCTGACCGACAGTGACTGACGTCGGCGAGATATCGACTGACGACAGCGTCTGTGTGTCGACACAGAAAGGCTGAGACTTCCAGAATTGCAAGTTTATTCCCAGTTTGCACGAATTCAGGGTTTTAAGACCTTATGTGTAACATTCTTTGGTTTGCATAAGAAAGGACATCTATTGTAATTAGCTGGATGAATGATAAGATCTGTGATTTGTTTATGCATGTTTGAATCTATTCTGCAAATTACTGTGATTTGTTTATGCATGTTTGAATCTATTCTGCAAATTATATCTTGTTCAGAGCTTTATGTGTTTATATATTCCCTATTTGAAAGGGGATATTACAGTTGTTCAGAGCTTATTGTGCAGATAAAGGAGCCCCTAGTAAGGGACATCACAGTGGTATCAGAGCTTTATTTGTTATATATCAGAGTTGTGTAGAGACAAAAAGGAGCCCCTAAGTAAGGGACATCACATAATGGACCATGGGGCATGAAGAACTTAGGATAAAGATTTCAGACTAAGGTCTTGGTAATGTTAATAAAAACAACTAGGACCTTAGGATAAAATAGAACTAAGTCAAATTAAAGTGTTCTTGTGAAAATATTTTCTTGCCAAATTTGAATTCAATTATAAGGGAACGAGCTAGGGTTTTGGAGTTAGGATTTTAAGCTGATCAGACATGAATTTAACTTGATTTTCAATCAACCAAAGGCTAGTAAAAGATCAAATCATTATTAAATCATAAAACCCAGCCATTGCTCATTCTAAATGGAATCCATTAAACCTACAACATGAAACATAAGGATCAAATGTTAGAAAATTTAAGCAATATTAAATTAAAATTATGAGATAATATGTCAACCAAATTAGGTGTGGATGATCTAAATAATAAATATTTTGTACAAACATGCTAATGATACTCTAATAAGACAAATTTTCAATTTTAGGGTACAAAATTACACAATTTAACACAAGGAATGGGGGTATGTTGACCTCAACATAATCATATTCTCACTCCTATCTAATATTCTTACTATCTACACCATTAGATCTGTTTAGAAACTAGCCAATTTGGATCACTAACTCTACACACCTTAGATTTAGACCCTATCCAATAATCTTCATGAAAAACAAATAAAAGTCTTACACTTCAATCTTTATCCAATTTACAACTTTGAATTAGTGAAAATTTTATACTACAACAAATCTTTAAACGACAAGCACTTTTTTGTAGGGTCTACTCACTCACTTGAGAAACCAATAAAACCTAGAGATGCTTGGGAGAGTTCACTTCAACCTCTAATAGTTTGTCTAGCCATATCAAACCATTTTGAGCACTTTATTACAATATCTTCAACATCAAGTTATTATTAGGGTCTTATGAGTGTTTAGACCATCTTATAGTCGTAACGATCATTCATAGAACTTATATCCTCTTTCCAAAAACCAATTATTATAAATTTGAGATTGAACCCTTCCTCATCTACCATGAACAACTTAGGTTCTCATGTAGAAGCTGCACATGCCAATGAGCACTAATAAAACCTTCTTAGGTAGACCATTCTTCATTTTGTGCATTTGAAAAACCTTGAAACACTTTATCAATCCTTTTCTTGCAAACCTTGATCTAAAACTTTCATGCACATACGTAAAACAACTTGACTCACCTTGCTCATTTTTTATCTTCTCACTCATGTCATGAAAATTTATCATATTACCTCATCTGGCCATCATATCTCTTCTTAATTTCTAAGACTTGACATGCAAGTCTTATTAGTCTTTAAATCTAACCTTATAGTCACTTTGGAACTTTCCTATGTTCCAATTCCTCTTGTGTATGCTCAAGTCATTTCATACACTCACTCTTATTTGAAGCTTCAACATAACTTATTTAGAGCTACTTATAGATCTTTAGATCTTGAATTTATCATATTTGGCACTATGTACATAGATCTTTGGAGATTACCTTTTGATCATTTTCAAGTTCCTTAACACCTTATGTACAAACTCAAATAACCTCTCTCATGATTAAACATTATCAAGTGTTCTTCAAATCATTCTCTTTAGATAATTATCATATTAATATTTAATTTAGAGCATCTTTAGAACTTCTTACATAGATCTTTGGAGCATATAATTTATTCTTTGGAGCTCACTCATTTAATCATGCCACCTACAAATACCATCTCACAAGACCTAGACAAAGAATTATAAGATGTTTTACACTTTTTGTATTGACCTATAATTATTCATGTTGGTTATCAAATATTTCACTCAGGATAACATTAGACCATTATTCAAATAGTATTCTCTCATCACTAATTTCTTACATCAACAACACTTACTATATTGACAATTAGAGCTAATTCATATACATACCTTAATGATTAATTGACCAAGCATTTACATAATAATATTTGACATCAAATGACATTAGATTGACATCAATGAAAGAATAATTTATCTTCATAACTATCCTTTGACATCATTGACAACATTAGATATCAAATCTAATCACTCAAAAAAAATACTCAATAAAATGTCCCTTAATCAATGATAATGTTCAACAATCTCCCCCTTTCTCATTGAATTAAAAACATACTCAGAAAACACTGTCAACCACTTCTTGATGGAAATCATATGTTAGACCTATTTATTTTCTTTTCTCATCCTTTCTAATCTTTCCCTTTTTCATCTTTTCTGGTCTTTCTCCTTTTATCATCTTTTATGATCTTTCATCTTCTCATCCTTTTTTGATCTTTTTCCCTCTTTGACATTAATGATAAAGGTCTTTCATAATTATCACCTCTTTCAAAATGAACTTAGATTATAGTATCACTTCAACACATATCAATATCAATCAACAATCTGAATGACTCCCCCTCAAACCAAGTATACACAATGCTTTTGTTAGCAGTATATATAAAAGAGCTTATGTGACTACTAAAGTCATACTCTTCTCCCTATGAGCTGATACTATCTCTCAAAGACATTATATAACATAGTCTTATAAGAATATGATAACCAATTATAAAAACATCTTAATCAGGTCATTCTCTCAACTGATTCATCAAAATCTCAAAAAATAAAGTCTATGAATCATCTCAGACACAATTTTTCCTTATCTCCATGTATATCAAAAAGCACTCACTTTCTTGACAAACAATATAAAGCTACCAAGCTCCCCCTTAGACAAAGAATATTTTTTTTCAAAGAACTAAGAACTCAATATCACATACCTTTATTGACAAGGCTGATGAAGATACCAAACTCTTGACCATACATAGCTATCTCATTCTTGATACCAAATATAGAAATAGAGATTCCCCCTTGATCTTCATAGATTAGGCTCACCTATATAAATAGATATCAAAAGCTTACTTATTTTATACCAATTGTCTACATTTTGTCTTTAGATCTTCTTTGACTACAACCTCATACTTTTAGTGATAGAAGAATGTATCCTTGAAGCTTAATGGAGCTACCTTTTTTTATAATGCTCTAAAATCATATGAAATCAAGAGATTCCCAAATATCCATATCCTTTTCAAAATATTAAATATTCTTCATCATTATTCTAATCTTGATTGGCTCTTTAGGTTTGATCTTATCATCAACCTTGTCATCCTTACTCATTTCTTTGACTACCTTATTAAGACATGCAAATAAAAAATTCTTGATATTCCTTCACTTCTGATTTATGATCTACAGTAGCAAACATTCCACCTTGGTTTATGAGTTGATCATGACTCATTTTTCATTCTTTTTCTTCTTATCCAATTCTTCATTATTATTTCTTTCATCAATCACATAGTCTCCTGACATGTGACTTGAGAAACCACAATATCTACTCTAATATTTCATATAATGTTCTTTAGTCTTTTGATATAACTTCTTGATCCATTTCTTAGTGGAATGATAAATAAGCTTCATGTCTTGACTAGATGACATTTTAACTCTATTATGATAGAATCTTGTAATATGTTCTAAATTATGACAGTCTAAGAGACCACCTTATACATGTCATTTATCTAATGATGACTATGATCTTATTTTGACCAATTTATTACTCTTGTATAGTTAAATTAGTAGTCATTTTTTTAGGGTCTTTTATATTCTTTTGCTTTATGACCAAACTATCTACATGTAAAATAGTAACCATTGAACGAATTAATATACCTTGTAGCATTGGGTTATCTGATAGGTCTTTTCATGTTGACCTTATTATCTTAAATGATATTCACTTTAAATTGAGATACCTTATTTTTGTCTTATTTTAATACAAGACTTGTTTTGTCACTTGCATACTTCTAACTACTTAAAATATCATAAAGAGCCTCAGTACTATTTTCAAACATCACAAAATTCTTCTAATTTTTAGATGTTTGATCCATCTCATCTCTTAGAGATTTTATTTTAGTTCCATATATACTATAGTCTTATTCTTTATCCTTTAGGATTTCTACCATAATCTCATTATGTATTTCAACTTGTTATATGATCTCTTCCTATTCCTTGGCAGTATTGTTTAGCCTTTCCTCCAATAATATAATCTACTCCTCATAGTCCTAAACTAATGAATTCAATTTCTTATGCTTCTTATTCATAATTTTAAACACTTATAGGGAACCCATGAGTTCTGATTCAAGATCCACATTAGCTTCTCATTCTTCATTGTCATAGTATACCTCCTCATATGATTATACAATAATCATGAGACCTTTCCCATTTGAACAACCCTCATTATCTAATTCTATATCTATGAATAGGGTTTCATTATTGTCATATTTTTATTCATTCCTATCATTTTCACTTTTAGATGTGTATGAATCACTTACATTTGAAAAACTATCTTCTTTGGTGTAGAATCTCTTCTTATTCTTTAATAATCCTTTCCTTATTATTCTTTAAGTCTCATTTTATCTTGTCAAACTTATAGGCTTCTCTATCATCTCTATCATGTTATTAATTATGCTTATATATGTTCTTATTAGGACACTTAGTTTCAAAGTGACAAATCTTCCCAAAACTAAAACATTTGAAGGGTAACTTACCCTTGTACTTACTTGAGTCAAACCTAAATTTCTTAACAAACATAGCTATGAGTTCATCATCATCAATATCTGAACATACCTCATGTTTGACCTTCTTGGATCTTAAATTATATTTAACCTTGAAATTATCTTCCTTATTGAGATGTATTCATTCATTTGATCTCATCTCATAGGAAGTCAATATGCCATGAAGCCCATCCATATCTAGCTTGTCCAAATATTTCATTTCTTCTACTACAAATATGTTAGAGTTAAGCTTAAAAGTTAGATATTTCAATATATTTTGAATATTCATAGACTCTTTCACTTCTTCCCAAAATATTATTATGATATTGACAACTTCATCAACCCTCCAGAGATAGGATGTAATAGACTCATCTTCACTCATATTCAAACTTTTAAACTATCTTATATGGGTCTACAACTTGGCCATCTTCACATTTATGTCTCCTTTATAGATGGTATTCAATTTGTCCCATATGTCTTTGGCTAAAACATAGTGCATTACTTTTATAGTCTCTACCACTGATAGGCCATATAGAATGAAATTCATTACCTTAGACTTATTTTCACTAGCCTTTTTACATGTTGCATCTATTAGTGGAATTGGAGGTGCATTATAACCATCCATAACTGGATTCTAAATATCATATCCTTGTGACATAAGATATATTTACTTTCTAACATTCTAGAAGTCATAGTTAGATCTATTAAACAATGGAGCCTTATTGGTAGAAAAACCACCTTGAGCTTGTTGAATAATCATCTTTTCTTCTTAAGATATCCTTTAGGATGTTAAGCCTACTCTAAAGGACCTGCTCTGATACCAATGATTGGAAACAAGATGACTAAGAGGGGGGTGAATAAGTCTTTAAAATTTTTCATTCTATTCCACTTAAATATGTATGAACCATTCTATTATGTATGGACATCTTATCAAGCATAAGCATAAAATAAAAAGAACACCAAACATATGAGCACAACATATACATGGGAAAATATCTATGGGCATACAACTAATTGATGAAGTAAATGGACTATATTCCTATAATATAAACATCAAACTTTAGTTGAGCACCTATTCAACTTGGAGTACCAACACCAATCTATCAAGCACCAATTTCATAGAGTCTTTAGCTTAGCACCAACCTAGCAAGGAGTACCAACCCCTAATTTACCAAGTACCAAATTATAAGGAGGCACCAATCCCATAGATGACTCAGTAGCAACCCAACCACCTGATTATTTGATCATCTTAAAAAACCCTAGTTATTGATATAATATATGATGATCTTATTATTTAGATCTTCACTCACTTCAATCTCTCTCAAATTGACCTTCATCCATCTTTACTCAATTATCCCTTTACATGGATTGATTTTTTTTTCTGACCCTAATCCTCATATACAAAACCTCTATTAGATATTCACAACACTCATAAATTAGTTTTTGTTAACATTTTGGGATCACTAGCCAAATGTCAAACCCTATCATTTGAAGCTTTGATGACCATTGCCTTAGTTTGATTTTGATGCCTCATAGTGCCTTTATTTAAGAAAAAAATGACTAACTCAAGATAGATAAGCTAGGTCTTCATTGAAACATCATGTAGGAGAAATTTTGTAGAAGATGATGTGCATGCAGATGTCAAGTTAAAGCATCATGAATTAGTTATTTAAATACAAATATTATTAAGGTTGAACATAGATCTAATAAGTGTCAAGATTGTGAGAGCTCAGGTATAATATCTATGATTCATGGTGACTAACAAATATAATGGGTCCCAAATATCTAATGGATACATTCAATCATGCAACAAACATTCAATGGTTAGAGCAAACTCAATAAGTTATTAGGTCATTAGATTAAATTCAATGGTACCAAATAATATGATCATAGTGGAATAAGACATCTAATAGTACACATTTGATCAAGTAGAGATAGATCAATGACATGCACTCAATTACCTTGATTAAATAAATAGTACACATGAGGTCAAGGGTCAATGAGCTTAGATCAATTAAATGCCACCACATAGTGTAAACATATTAAGTTATGGAGATGACAGTGGATCCACATGAAGCACATGAGATCAAAAAGTGTCATATTATCAAAACTTGAAATCAAGATGAATGGGAAGCTAATAATTGTCATAATGTATGAAGTTGACCATATATCAATGATTAAAGTCAAAACTAGGAGCCTTTCAAGTAAATCAATAGGGCAAATTTAATCAAATGGGATGGTGACATATGTCCAAAACTAATATCATGGTCAAGCCTTTTTCATGGAGTAAAAAACATGTTATTTGATGGGTTTAGACCAATTAAGGGTCTTTAAAGAGTATTAATAGAATTAGGATCTCAAGGAGGATTTAGGTGGCCATTTATGAATGTTTTTAGTGTAAATTTTAGTCTGTATGAGCTTTTCTCCATTCTTCCATGTAAAAAAACTATTTTAGTGACATTAATGTAATAAGGAGCTCGAGGAAGCTACTTGATATTATTCATTATGACCCCTTCTCTCCTCTCCTGATCATGTTCCCCATCTATCTCATCCCATTCTATTATATATACAAGCTTATGAGCCTTAGAAAATAATACCTCAAGGCTCATATGAGTATACTCTACCAAAAATTGTACTTTTTCATCTCTTTAGATTAAATAATAGACTTTTTAACTCTTTCATGGTGACATTTTAGTGTATTCATTCTTGTTGACATGAAAATGGGATAGTTTTCTTTGCATTATAGGTCCTTGTTAACCCATGTGTCAGTAAAGTGTCTTGTATAGATCATGTGGATTATAGAATAAAAAATAATGAAGTATTAAAGTGTGACATTTCTAGTGAGTGTCTTGTAATGGACCTAATTTTCATAACCTTGGCGTTCCATTCATATATCACAACCTTCATATGAAATACTCATGCATAGGATCCATGAAGATGATTATTTGGTAGTGTTTATTCCATTAGTATGTGAAAGTTCAATCTTATGAGTGGATAGTTGAATTCATGGTACATCACCACATGTTAGTGTAGGTTTAATTCATGCATTTCATTCACTATTATCATCCCAACCCTTTTAGGTCATAAGTGAGCACCATAATGATTAATCTAAGGAGTTAGCCTTGTTAAAAATCCTAGAGGTTTGACCCAAGATTAGGTGACCCATAGCTTAAGGTCATTCCCATGTTGGACTAGGTTTGACAGTAGGACTTGAAAACTTCTACTTTCATCTAGGGTGCAACCTAGGTCTCTAATAGTTTCTAGCACACTAGGTGAGTCCAATTTCAAGTGCCTTAGAGTATGTTCTAAAGATATTGGAAAACACTTAGCAACTAAGTATATCAATAACATCATATGTAGTCACATTGATCAGAGTCAATCATCTTTGAAAGGTTTAAAATCAACTTCAAGGTTAGAGATGTCAATGGTTTCAATATTTGCATAGGTAAGAAGGGTTTTAGTCATGATTTTCATTTGGCATACATATTTTATAAGGAGTCATGGCAGACTATGAGGTAGGATTTTACCCTCCACCCCCATATCCACCTTACCATAGCCCATATGACCCATACACTAATCCTTAATAACTATATAATCAATATTATACACACTACCAAGATCACAAACCATACTTTTAGCCTCATTCACCTCCATAGCCTCCTCATCCTCATAATTAGTCCTATTATCAACCTACTACCCCTTGTAATCCATCTACACTAAACACTGACTATCTACACTTAGAGATTGAGAGATTAAGAAAAGAAAGGGAAAATTTGTATGAGAGTCTTAAAAAATAAAAAAGGTTTGAATGCCAAGTTATTATTCCTCATTAAAATACTCCTCCAAACCAACCATAATCAGCTAAATTAGTCACCCCATCTTCTTTTATTAACCCTCTGGTTATAGGATATTTCTTGGTCCATAATTGTTTACTTAATGACAAGGAAAATCTTTCAATTATTCATAAATCAATGGCAGACACTTTGAACTTGAGGCATACACCTATTTTTGACTTTGAATTGTAATGGAATGGGTTTCCCATGAAATTATTTGGCATTGTTAGAGATATTCAACTCACTTTCCATGCCTACCCTAAACTTTTAGCTGTACAAAGATTTATTGTAGTAGATTTATTGTTTATTTTTAGGTAATGATGTCATGATTAAGGTTAGAAGGTAATTGTTAAAATAATTATCTCATATAGTGTGAACATGTTGTGGAGGTGAAAATCAAGTCTAAGTCATTTTCTATTTTCTACATTCTATCACCTCCTCTAATCACCCCAAAGGCAGTCTACTTCACCTTCCTTCCCTAAGGTGATCCATTTATGTTCAAGATCCTATACCTACAAAATGGCCTAAAAAAACCAACATGGAAGAAATCATGGACCATGGATCCTAATTTCATCATACCCACCCTTGAAAAAGAGGATAAGGAAGAAAATGTAGGTGTAAAATATGCTATTAGTCCTTCATCTACCATTACTCAAGTGTTTGTTGCACCCTTTCACATCCATCATCAATCCCAAGAGTTTCCAAAGAAAACATTAACTATCCCTAGTTGGAAGGATACCCTTTCAATAGTTAGGTATCCTAATGATATCTTCTATTCACCCACCCTCCCCACTTAAAAATCATTCAAGTGTTTTAAAATTAGAATTGGATCATTCAAGCATGGTGGAAAAACTATCAAAGTTGGTAAAGGAGGGGGTTGTCATTAAAGAGATATATAGTGATAAAATTATAGGTGAGTTTTAATAATAACTTGTATAGGAAAATTATAGTATCTATGAATAAGATACTCAAATTGGGACCCCTATGTATTTCGATAGATCAGAAGGTAAGTATGAGCATAACTTGGATGATAAATTATAGTTGCCATGTCAAAATGATGGAGCTGAGGAAAATGAAACACAAGCTAATATTTTCATAAGATACAAATTATATGGTATCATCCATGATTATGTTATTTATATTGAAGTTAATAATCCATTAGAAGACTAGTGACATCACTTGTGTTTGGAGTTCTTGAATGAAATGGAATAGCTTGGCAAGGCGGATTTAAGTGATATGGTTGAATAAAAGGCTAATGCTCCAAATGAGGAAAGTAATTTAAATGAAATAATTTATAGCCAACATTAGTTTAAAATTAATTTTATTAAGGAAACACATCTCTCTATTGATGAAAAGGATGAAAAAACTCTAGCTGATCAAGAAACTTATGATGATTTTACCAAAGTGAAGGAAGTGAGTAATTAGTTTGATGACTATAGATAAATGGTAGAAGTTCAAATGGAACTTGTGATTTTTTCATTTACCAAGATGAGATGTGTTTTTAGGAGGACTGAAAAGACTTTTACCTAAATTTAGACATATCACATTTACAATAGTCAAAGCTTGAAGAGAAAGAACTTGTCGAGGATGCTTTGATGGCAAATTACTTAGAGTCTAATGATCAAAATGCATTATACCTTCAGACTGAAGAAGCGATGAGGTTAGTATGAGAGATATAAATATTTTGGAAGATTATGATTGCATTCTTGATCCTCACACTCAACCAATGTACATAAGGATGAACTCATATGGTCATTTCACATTTCTAGGTAACCAGGAGAATGTTAGCTATAGATGGAGATTGTCACACATTGGTTAAAGTCAAATTACACACAAAAAATCATGTGAAAACTCCACATCAGGGTGGCACAGTGATCAAAAAACATTCCCATTTGATCCTACAGGAATTAAATCAAAGTTTAGGTCAGTTTTATAGTTAGTTTATTTGTCCAAATAAGTATTTTGCATAAGTTTGTGGGTTGTGTCTTGTTGTCTTATCCCTTCCTTTATTTGTCCTTAGTTGTTATGTGTGTTGTTTAGTGTTAGGTTATTTATTTATTATGTTTGTGTGTGTCTTTTTTCTACTATAAGTCTCTTAGGTGTCAAGATAATAATTTAATTTAGAGATTCATCATATTATACTTCTTTGTTGATTCACCTTGTCATGAAAGTATATGGGTTCCATGACAAGCAAGATGGTCAAGCCATCAGAGTCACTAGAAATGTTAACATTTTAGCCTTACTAGCCAAATGTCAAACCCTATATCTATAATATTTGATGACCATTTCCTTAGCTTGATTTTGATGCCTCATAGTGCCTTTGTTTAAGAAAAAATGACTCACTCAATCTAGAGAATATAGACCATCATTAAAATGTCATGCAAGAGTAATTTTGTAGAATAAAACATGCATGGGGATGTCAATTTTAAGAATCATGAAGTAGTTATTTAAATTAAAATATTCTTAAGGCTGAATGTAGATATAATAAGTGTCAAGATCATGAGAGATCAGGTAGAATATATATGATGTGTGGTGACTAACAAAGCTAGTAGGTCCTAAATATCCAATGGAGTGCATTTAATCACATAACAAAGATCCAATGGTATGATTGAATTCAAGAAGTTAGTGACTCATAATATTAAATGTAATGGTACCAAGTATCATGATCATAATGGCTTAACAGATCTAATGGTACATGTCCAATCAAGTAGAGACATATCAATGACATAAATTCAATCACCCCAAATAAATTAATCATGCACATGAGACCCAGGTTGAATGAGTTGAGAAAAATAATGAGGCCATCACATGGTGTAAGTGTATTAAATGATGTATTTGAAGTGGATCCACAAGAAGCATGTAAGATTATCAAGTATCAAATTCTTATAGGCTAAAAGAAAAATGAATGGGTAGATGAAAATTTTCATAATCTAAGAATCCAACCATAGATAGATGGTCAATGATGAAAGTCAAAACTAGGAAACTTTTAGGGAAATTGATGGGGAAGATAAGATTGAATGGGATGGTCAAACATGTGCAAAACTAGTAGCATGATCAAGCCTTTGTCATGCAGTACAAAACATGTTCTTTAATGGGTTTAGATCATTTAAGGCTATTCAAAGAGAATTAATACAATGAGGAGATTAAGGAGGATTCAAGTGGGCATCCATGATTACTTGTAGTATAAATTCTAGTCTATATGAGCCTTTCTCCACTCTCCTACATAAAAAATAGTTTCAGTGACATTAATGTAATGAGGAGTTTGAGGAAGTTACATGATCTTGGTCATTGTGATCCCTTCTCCACTCTCCCATGCATGTTCCCCATATATATATATATATATATATATATATATATATATATATATATTCATAGGCTTCTAAGCCTTAGAAAAGAATCCCTCAAGGCTAGTATGAGTATACTCTACTAGAAATTATACTTTTGCATCTTTTTAGATTGAATAACAAACCTTGTATCTATTTAATGGTGACATTATAATGTATTCATGCATATTGACATGAAAATGTGATAGTTTTATTTCCATTTCAAGTCCTTATTAGCCTAAGTGCCAAGAAAGTGTCTTCTATAGGCCATGTGGAGTGTATAATAATAGATAATGGAGTTTTGAAGTGTGTCATTGCTAGTGATTGTCTTCTAATGGACATAATTGTCATAATCTTGGTGTTACATTAATATGAAACAACCTCTATATTAAATACTCATGTATAGGATCCATGAAGATGACTGTTTGGTAGTGTTTAGTCCATTAGTATGTGAAAGCTCAAGATTATAAGAGGATAGCTAAATTCATGATGCATCACCACATGTTAGTGTAGGTTTAATTCATGAATTTAATTCTCTCTTTTCATCCCAATACTTTTAAGTCTTAGGTGATCACCATAATGAGTAATCTAAGGAGCTAGCCTCATTAAAAATACTAGAGGTCTAGCCCAAGATTAGGTGACCCACAACCTAGGGTCATTCCCATGTTGGACTAGGTTTGAGAGTAGGACTTGAACACTTTTAACTTTATCTAGGGTGTAGCCTAGGTCTAAAATATTTATCATGACTTCCTTATGCTCATGGATGGTCTATGTCATTCACTTATCCTCTTCTAATCTTTCTCTCTAAATGGACCAAAATAGGCCTAAATTTATTGCTTTATACAAGTCACTTGATCATATCCTTCTAGGTCAGATACATATTAAAATCAGTTAAGCTAGCCATGAATAAGTATTACCATATTAAAATAACATGCCTTACTCATGAATAAATTACTACAATAAGTTGTCTATACATTAATTAGCCCTTACTCCTCTTTTAGGCTTATGGATACCTAATAGGCCTTTTTAACAACACATTACCCTTTGATATTTCTTGAAGATTATCCAAACATATCATAATTCACTCCAATATCCCTTTTCAAAATTAACTTTATGTCTACAATACCTCTTAGGTCAAACTACTATTTGAACCCTTCTTTAAATCACTATTTGAAAAAGGCCTATGCATATACATAAAATCTATCTTAAATAACTAAGGCATATATTCAGTTTTGACAAAAAACCATGGAAATAAAATAACTATATAGAAACATCAAGACCTTAGGGTCATAAAAAACTTCATCTAATTCTTCAACTCAAGGTAAATAGGTTCAAATATTTCTCTACAAGATGTTCACTTTGAAATGCCAACTAACTCCAAAATACAATCAAGGAAACATGAACATCTGACACATGATTGAATATATTAAATGTATTTCAATACATGAAAATTATATTATAACATCCTCAGATAAACCTCAATCAATAAAATCATGAGATCTAATGAAAACTATTGTTCTTAGAGACCAATTTTCCAATGTTCTCTTTCATAGACTATACTCAGTCAGATAAGCCATTTTGGATTCAATGATTCAACATCTTACTTGACTTACAAGATTATGAAAAGCATGGATAGATCATTAAAGAACCAAACAACATCAACATGCATTTCAATGCATCATTATTACATGAAAGCACATCAAGAATCATCTTCTCATTCTTGTCTGATTACCTTCTTATCTACACCAATAGGTCTTTTTAGCAACTAACAAACTTGGATTACCAACTTTGCACACCTAAGATCAAGAACATGTCCATTAATATTCATGAACATTAAATATAAGTCTCACACATTTATTTTCATCCACTTTTTGACTTTTACTTGGTCAACTTTATATACTACAATAAGTCTTTGAAAGATAATCAATTTTTGTAGGGTCAGCTCCCTCACTTGAGAAATCAATCACCACTAAAGATTATTAAGAGAGTACACTTCAACCTCAAATTATTTGTCTAGCCATATCAAACCATTCTAAGCTCTTTATAATAATATCTTCATCATCAATTTAGTTTTAGTTTTTTATGAGGGTTTAAACCATTGTACTGTCTTCACAATCATTCATAAAACTTAGCTCCTCTTTCAAGAAACCAATGGTTATAATTGCTAGAACCCTTCCTCATCTACCATGAACATCCTAGGTTCTCATAAAAAATATACATTTTCCAATGATCACTAGGAAAACCTTTTTGGGTAGACCATTATTCATTATATGCATTTGAGAAACCTTGTGTAGATATCCAATTCCTAACACCATTTGTGTTTAAATTCTCAATCTTACTCAAATTTCACTCAAATTAAAATTATAGGGCAATGCATTTTATGGTCCAACTAACTTTGATCAGATCATTTTGAGTCAAAATGAAAATTTCACCATTTAGTGCTCTTGATCACTCTTTTCTTCTAATTCATTAGTACATGTCACATACCTTTGTTAGTTGGTGTTGTCAACATCCTAAATGGGAATACAGCTCCAACACATCTAACATCACCTTCTAGTTCCTCTCTAGTCAAATTACAACCTACTAATATGACTTTCTAACCATTATGATTAATTGAGGGCCAATTTTCAAATAATTGCACAAATGTTGATTAACCTTGTTTAAGATTAATTAATCCAAATCAAGAGCTTAAGTGGATTTTCCATGAGAGTTGTTGAATATTTATTTTTGAAAATTTATTCTTATTAACTACATCATTAGGTGACATCATTTCTTGGGAAGAAATCCCTAAGCCATAAATTCCACAAATATCAGGATTATGGGTCACCCATGCCTTATTAATTTATCCCATGCCTCTTCAATGCCCCTTCTTCCAAGCTCATGATGAATATAATTATGGATTTATTTCCAAATATTAGGATTATCCATGGCCACACATCTCAATCTTGAGATGGATGGTCATGGTTGATCCTGACCAATATTAAGAATCTATAAATAGAGAGGCTATGGATGTGAATTTAAAGCTATTTTGGTGCAAATTTATTATGATCAAATATCTTAAAATCTTGAATATTAAAAAGTTATAATGTTAAATTGTTTCCATAAGGTTTTGCATTTGATCATAGATTTTTCTTGCAATCTTCATTCATAGGCTACTTTAGTAATTTGTAATCAAGAGACTAGGTTTTGTGGAGTGTTCTTGAGGAATTGGAGGAGCTTACCACCATTGTTGACAAAGATAAGGATGCTCGATTAAGGGAGAACATGTTTTTGAGCCACATGGGTATGGTGAATCCATTTAAGAAGGTAATATGGTGTTTCTTTCTTTAATTTATTTCTTTCTATCCTTTGTAATTCCCATAGGAATAGATAGGCTTGGTTAGCTCATTCTTTATGCATATTTCATTATTTATGGACTAATGATTAACTAACTTTCTTTGTAATCCTCTCTACAGCTTGGCACACCCAGTGGGACAATATGCATCTCACACATAAATAAGATCACTTTGAAACTCTTAAATATCTATTTGGACCATTAAAAGTCATATAAATTGATTTTATAAATTTATTTTCCTATTTTTTGTTTACCACAGTTTTATATTGTAATTGATGTCAGCAAGAATACCGACATCAGTTACCTACTTAACAAATGTCAGTTAGGAAAATTAACATCAATTAGATCTTGGTTATCCAAAGTAACCATCGTTGACGGTAATAACCGATGCCAGTCACTATTTTTTTTAAAACATAGACCCAAGATCTACTTTTCCAAAGTTCATTGTTTCAAGCTAAAAAGAGCTTCAAAGCTAAAGGACATGCTAATAATTTTGTTGTAGGACCAAGCTTGATATTTGTTAAAAACATGTTTAAATCACCTTTTCATGCTTAAAAATCAATTAGGAACCTTGTTTTGGTGTTTAACAAATAACTTACATGTTTTGGTGAATGTTTTCAAATTTTACAACTAAGACCAAGGGGTCAAATGAACACCACCAAATATTTTGTTTGGGTTTAAAATTAAACACACTTGTCAATTCTTGTTTGCACTAGTTGTTTACCTAGGTTTTGTTTATCAAAAGGAGGAATGTTGCATGTATGATCTTCCATTTGTCCCATATAGGGAACCCTTGGAATCAAAAGCACCATTCCTATTACAAATAGCCTAGTCTAAGGCTTAGAAAGAAAGTCATCTATATCACTCCCCAAAAACTCATCAAAGTTTGGGTGATCTTGAAAATGACCCTAAAGTCTTTATATTTTATGATTTATTTATTTTCATTCAAACTTGGCTTGTGAGGGGGACATTATTACCTCTCAAAAGTTCTTTATGGAAGCTTTGACCCAAGGTTTCACTTCCTAGCATTGACCTCATTTGACTCCTTTAGATTTGTACATGGGATGTATCTACATTTGGATATCATAATACACCAAGCAAACAATAAGATGTAGTGTTTATAAAAAGGAATAGACCTTTTTATAACTAGCCCATGCCATAATCACCCAAATTTAGTGCTTGTCTATTGCATCATTTGACATGAAAATCATTGTGCAACTAATTCCCCTAGAATGATTGAAACCTTGCTAGTTTAGTAGACCCCACTTTGCCATACATTATTAGTTTAGACTTAAGACATTTATTTGTTGTCATTAGCTTAATTCATCTTGATTTGTGTCTAAAACTACTTGCTAACTCAATGAACTTAACCAAAATACTTTATCCTCAATATTCTTAAGCAAGGGAGGCATTATGCTATCCAAATGGAAAATTCATCTTTTTCTTGTTCAAATTATTATCAAAAGCTTTGTGTCATGTTATCCACTTTAGTGCAGTCATGCTACCCAATTGAGTCTAGATATTTTACCAATTTTTTTAAATCCTTCATTTATAATCCACATTAAAAAATGAACCTTTCTATGTTCTAAGGGCTGGTGTGTCAAAGTGGGTTCGCCATTTACGTACTAGGCTTTTTTTAACTTGGGTTCAATTTTCCATTTGGATTGAAGGTCATTTATTAAGACTCAAAATCACATTATCAACTTGGAAGACTCAAGTCATCTTACGTATCACTCATGCTTTGACTCCTATAACATATTTTATCCTAATAGAATCATGTGGTGATGTTATACTGCCTATTTGATCCTAGCTTTATACTTAGTGATTCACGTATGTTTTTACATCTTGAGTTGCTTAGTTAATTTTTTATTCTTCATAATCGAGAGAGATTTCCTCTAAAACTTCTAGGGTCAACTTGTCAAAGTTGAAACTAGATTTTATAGTGTGGGTGTCTCATAAAGATCTAGGCTTTGGTGTACTAGTTTTCACCTTGGGTCTTTGATTAACATTACTCTCTTCTGATCCATATGATTTCAACTTTACCAAAGGTTGAGTAAACTTGTGAACCAAATCTTCTAAATTGTGCATGGTTTCAAACCATCCTACTTTATAGTCTCATTGGTACCTTGGTTATTTTAAAAGAGAGTGAAATCATACTTTGATTGGTTGCCAAACATTGGTCCAAATTTAGTTAAACACACAAAGCGGCTCTTTTTAGGCATGACTCAAAGGTTCAATCATAGTGGGGCCTTTTATGATCTTAGTTATGAAAGTGATAAATTTTATGATGATCAATATAAACCCATTGTTTTTGATGATATCCCTACAATATTACGATCTAAAGATGATTACAATGGATATCAACCTCAAAAATATCAAGATGAAGCCCTTCTTAGATTGATAGAATTAGGTGCTAGACTACCTTCTACTTTTCCTACAAAATAATTACATGCCTTAGTTAGAGAAGGAAAACAATGACATCAAGATCAAGATTTTGCACAAATGAACATATGTTCTTCCTCTAACAAAGGAAAGGAAATACAAATAGAGTCAAACCCCACAAATCCATATCTTCTAGCTAAGATCAAGATAAAAAGTCAATGATATGAAGATCAATTTACCATAGACTTAACTGACTCCCTAGTTACCACTTCAATTCATAATAATGTTTTGAAAGAATAAGGAAATGTGGTTGAAATTAAACAACAAATAGTGGATGAGGACATTAGCATAGTGGATCAAGGTAATCTAAATGAACAGTTAAAGTCACAAGAAACCTTACAAAGTGTTCCATTTGATACGAAACATACATTATTTAGTCATAAAGAACCTTTGGTTACTTTACAAACTCAAAAACCCAAACATTCAGTTTGAATTGAGGAAATACCTCAAGACAATTTGGCTAGTTCTTTTCAACCAACCCAAATATTGGTAAATAAACATAGAAATTTCCAAAATCAATAAATTATGAAACAACCAAATTTAGGGAATTTTTATTAATCCAAGAATCAATGACCTATGTTCTCAACTCAAATAAAAAATTAGAACCAAATCATGGATTGAAGGGTATACACTCCCTATAGATCCACACAAAACTAGGGGCACATTCCACCCCAACAACAAAACCAGGAGCACATTCCACCCAAACAACAAAACCACAGGCACATTCCACCCCAAAAATAACAAAAATAGGGGCACATTCCACCCCAAAAAAAACAAAACTAGGGGCACATTCCACCCAAATAGAAACAAAACTAGGGGCACATTCCAACCCAACAACATCTTATCCAATTCAAAAATGCACCAAACATGAAAGAATGGAATTCTATGAAGTAAATTGTCCAAAGATTGGAGATGACTAATAGAGTCAAAAAGTACAAATTTGATGAGATATGCCCATATTCATTTGACTTATCTATTCTCAAAAACTCCTTTCCACCTCATTTTTAGGCACCCATGTTTGAAAAATACAAAGGGAAAGGAAATCCATGTGAACACATACAAGCATTCTTCATCCTATGTCAAGAGGTTGCTTATAGTAACAAGTACTTACTATGACTATTTCTATGAAGTTTAGTAGGATACTCTCTTGATTGGCTACTTAAACTACCCAAGGGATTAGTTGTGGATTAGAATGACTTATCATAAAAGTTCATTAACCATTTATCATATAACATAAAACATGAATTAACTATTGTTGACTTATGCAAAGCCAAGCAGCATGATGGTGAAATTTTTGATGTATATCTACAAAGGTGGAGAGCATTGGTAGGTTTCTTTCAACGTAATTTCTTAGAAAAAAATCAGAAAATATATTTTCATAGAATTTGCATCCTAAATTTATGCATAAGATATGGTTAGGTTCTGCTAACTCATTTGAAGAAATTATTGACAAAGGAGTAAGATTGAGAAGGCTATTTTTTCTAGGGGCATTGTTAATATCTTTGTGTAAGGTCAAGTATCTAATCAAACTAAATCATCAGCTCAAATATCTATGCAATATAAGCCTAAGGGATTTAGCAAAAATAATAACATGGTTGGAAATGGGGTGACAAAAACAAGACATATACAAATGGTACATGCTATGCCTCTTCTAAATGTATAATTAACTCCCTCAAATCCACTACCTACTTTCTAGAGACAACCTCCACAAAGGACATTTCATAACAATTTTAGAGTCTTTAGAAAGTTAGGATAATCAATTAAAATAGTGTTACAAAAGCTCATTGTAGCTAGTTTAATTATATGGCCAGTATCAAGGCCATTTCCTCAAGATCAACCAAAACCAGACTATTACAAAGAGAATGAACGGTGTAAATTTAATCATATTGCTAGTCATGGTGCATATCATTACATTCAATTATGACATATTATTTTGGACTTTATTGAAAGTGGTAAACTAAAAATTAAGTTGGCCCCTAATCATGACACAAATTAGGATATGGGAATCTACAAAGACCCCTTCCCTCGACATGATCCACCACCACAAATAAATAATCAAAATGCTCACAATCAAGGACAAAGGTAGAATTAGAATAAATAACAAGGTTAGAATCATAATGATCATACTCAAGATCATAATTCCCACACTAATAATGTGGATTATAAATATGTACCTTATGACTACAATAACACTATGGGATGCATTTTTGTAACCCACATTGCTACTATTACTATGAAGCTGTATGGCGAATATCATGTTACTTGTAATGTGCAACCCATCATTATAGGTTAAGCACCCTCTCCTCCTATTAATACCATGTTAGGTTCACATCATCATGTTACTACTCCATTTACATGGGTTACTAATCCTAAATAATAGTACCTTTTTTATAAAGGCTCCTCACTGACTAAAAATTATATAAATATGGTTAGTCACCCATGAATCACCATCTAAGGCCCTTTTCCTCCCTCTTATAATTTTAATAAATCCCTTCCACCTCTAGGTTGTGTAGTCAAAACTAGACACCTGTGAGTTACCATTCAAGGCCCTTCACCCACTTCTTTCCATAAACACAATGGGAACATTGTGTCAATGGTTCCAAAGCTAAATATTATCCCAAAAAAGACTAAACTAGTTTAATATATAGTTTAAAGGCCTTATATTCTAATGGATTCATTAGATAAAACCCCTACACAAATTTCCATATTAGAACTCTTGCAGACATCTAATGTTCATAGAACCATTTTCAACAAAATTTTACAAGAGTTTATTGTGCCTAATGACATAAACCTTGATTAGTTACAAAACCTAATTGGACATTTGTCTTCATTTTATCAAATCACATTTGATCAAAAGGACATGTCCACCCTTAGCTCGAATGACAATAACCCACTATACATTGAGATAATCATTATGGATCAAAATATCAAGCAGGTTCTTATAGATAATGGTTCAGGGTTGAAAATCATATCTCTTAAATTGGTGTAACAATTGGGTTACATGGATAAATAGATTCATCTAGAAACTATTACAATCAAGGCTTACAACAATGCTAAGAGGGAGTCGTCTAGTACAATTTGGTTACTAGTCATGGTTGGGTCTATTTCTCATCACACATTATTCCATATTGTGGATATTGAGCTTCCTTATAGCATACTTCTTAGTTTCCCTTAGATCCATGAAGTACAAGTAGTTCCATCCACTCTTTACCAATTCCTTAAGTTTCCCCATGATGGGATTGAGGTTACTATTCCCACTGATCAGTAGCCATACCAACACTGTAAACATCTTGAAGTAGAGTTTCATAATTATAACTATTTCCCAAGTTTTTAATTCATTATAAATAAGAACAAAGCCATCATTTCTCATCCATCTCCATCTAATTATATATACCCTAGTGCTCTATCCTCCACTTTGACTGATCCATTTCCTATAGCTTTGGCCAAGTAGGTTACTATTAAAGACACTAGCATTTCCATGTACCATATAAATGACATCCTCCATATTTTAAAATTACCAAAATCCCCTAAAACATTTAGTAAGCCTAAAACTTCCAAAGCTCCTAATAGACCCAATCTGATTTGGCAACCAAAGAAGAAGCAACCAAAACCTCATGTGGTTTTTGTACCTATAATTGCACCAAAGAAAGATTGAGAGGCTTTTACCGAGGGAGATTGGTTATATTCTCAAGGCCTCACCAATTTTTTTTAGAATCCAAAGTATCCTATCCCTAATAGGATAATAGATCATCTTCACTATACAAGGAAAGGCCTTAGCCCACAGGTACGAGGAATTTTAGAGCCCTTATCAATTGGAATCATGGTCTCAAATTTAAACCACTAGAAGATGACCTCATAACATTTAGTAGTGACTTTTCAAAGTAACTAGTAATGAGACTCATAGTAGTGACACAACATCCCATTATAACCTTTTTTGTGAGGTTGTTGATTTATATTTGTATGATTCAAATTTAATATTGACCATAACACCTATTAGAGATTCTCATCTTGAATCAAGAACCCATCTTAGTGGTGTTTCCCTTCCTAAAATAGGACATTATATCTTTACCATTGGTGCTTCCCATCTTAAATCAAACCCTCACTGTAACCTATGCCTTTGTTATCCTAAACTCATAGATTGGGATCAACAAAATTCAATCATATGCCTTGATGAGTTTCAAAATGAAGAATCAATTATAGAATAGATGGGCCTATGAGATGATATCCCCATTGGTGATCATAAGCAGGGTTTTCATTTTTCATTAAATTCTTCTTCCTACTTTAGAGATCAGGAAAATTTTCTTGGTCATAATAAAGAACAAACATTGAGATCTTTTGGTGAAAACCTCTTTGAGGCACTTGTTGATCAGGGAAAAAGTAAAGAAAAGACAAAACTTTGAGTAAAACCAATTTTAGGCACTCCCAATTGGGAAAGTTTGCTTAGCCCCTTAGGATGTAGAAAGTCCATCTAGCCCAAGTTCCATAGCTAGTACAAGAATCTCTTTAGAACAACATCAAATATTTGAGTGTCTTACTCTTAAGCTTTTAGATTTTTTTGCCAATTGGCCTTTACCTGAGAAGGTAGATTCTGATTCTTCATATTATCCACATCTTTGGGAAGAATAAAAAGAAAATTAAGTAGAGGATCATGACCATACATTACCTATAACTATAGAAGATATATCCATACTCCTTATGGAGAGCACAATAGAAGTAAATTTGGGAACCCATGAGGATCCTCAAATTTTTAAATCTTGGAGCTTCCCTTAATGAAGAAGAATGTGAACATATTATATCCATTCTTAAGGATTATATAGACATATTTTCATGGGCATACTCCAACATGACAAGCTTATAAATAGATTTAGTTGTGCATCATCTTGTTGTTCACCCTAATGCTAAACCAGTCAAGCAAAATTTTATAAAGATGAATCCATTCATCACCCTTTTGGTTAAGACCATGTTAGAAAAGTTGTTAGGAGCCAATTTTATTAGACCATTGGACTACTCTGAATGGATTTATAACATAGTGCTAGTAAGTAAAAATACCCCTAGTATATATGTTTGTAATAATTTTCATGATATTAACAAAGCATGCCCAAAAGATGATTTTCCTCTGCCTAACATTGACATGATTCTCAAATCAAGTACTAGGTATGAGATGCTATCCATAATGGATAGATTTTTTGGTTATAATCAGATAAAGATAGCCCCTAAAGATCAACACAAGACCATGTTCACCACTCTATGGAGGACATTCTATTACCAAATCATGCCATTTTGTTTGAATAATGCTAGAGCCACATATCAGTGTGAAATGGATATCATCTTCCTTGACATGATTCATGACATTATCGAGGACTATGTTGATGATATACTATAAAAATCAATAACAAGAGTGGTACACCCTAACATTGTACAAAGAATATTTGAGAGGCTTCAAGCATATAAAGTCTACTTGAATCCTAAGAAATTTGTATTTGGAATCAGATTAGGAAAATTTATAAGGTTCATTGTATCACAATAGGGGATTAAAGTTGACCCTAAAAAGGTCACCACTATTATAGAAATGCCTCCACTAAATAATCTTAAATAGTTGTGAGGTCTACAAGGAAAGATCTAGTCTATACGTAGGTTCATTTATCAATTGGTAGGTAAGTGCCACCCATTTACCCACCTCTTAAATAAAGGGGTAATAGTTTAGTGGGATGAATATTGTCAGATAGCATTTGCAAAGCTTAAAACATACTTGGCCAATCGATTGGTCTTATGACCTCCAACACAAGGAAAGCTACTTCTTATTTATATATCAACCATGAAACATTCATTGGGGGCACTTTTGGCTCAGCATGATGATTATGGTAAGGAACACATTGTTTATTATTTAAGTTGCACATTGGTAGCCTATGAACATAATTATATGCCTATTGAGAAGACATGTTTAGCTATGGTGTTTACCACTTATAAATTGTGACATTATATGATAAATAACAAAAGTATTATTATCACCAAGGTAGATCCTCTCAATTTCCTCTTATCTAAAGAATCTCTTCAAGGATGAATGGTTAAATGGATTATGCTCCTCAATAAGTTTGATATTGAATACCAAAATCAAAAGGTAATTAAAAGATAGGTTCTTATAGACCAACATGAAAAATCCCCTATTATAGCCACTCAACCTCTCAACTTTGACCTTCTAGATGATTCTATCACGATGATAGAACAAGCATAACAAGAACCTAAATAGTGAATTCTCTATTTTGATGGATCCTTCACATCCCAAGGATCTAGAGCTAGCATATTATTGATCACACCAAAAGGGGATTTGATCCCCACATCATTTCATATATAATTTTAGTGTACAAATAATATGGTCAAATATGAGGCATTAGTTATAGGGCTCCATCTTG
This sequence comes from Torreya grandis, assembly GCA_037957365.1. Classification (NCBI taxonomy): domain Eukaryota; kingdom Viridiplantae; phylum Streptophyta; class Pinopsida; order Cupressales; family Taxaceae; genus Torreya; species Torreya grandis. Next base: position 269,721 of record JARHVA010006437.1, on the reverse strand, counting down.
CCATACAATGGGACATTCAAAGCTTAAAAGTCTATGGAGATTCATAGCTAATCATAAATTAGACAACTGATCAGTATCAAATGAGAGATGATAAGCTTGTTCCTTATAAACAAATTGTTGATGACCTCAAAACACATTTTAAATCTTTGAAATTTGAGCAAGTTCCATGACTCAACAACAGATTTGTTGATGCCATGGAACCAATTTCCATGGAAAATTTTGGTTCCATGATTCAAATGCATGAAAATTCTAAAGAGTATCATTTCCTAATTGAAAATATTCTTTAACTATCATATTTTATTATATTCAGAGAAGATATGCACCATTTCTGATCCTAATCCCTCCCCTGAGTTACCATGGTACCAAGATTTTTATAACTATTTCCATAACCATGTATTTCCTACCAACCTTTCTAACAATAAAAAAACTACCCCTTCATCACATAACATATTATATCATCCTTGGAAACATGCTTTATAGAAAAGGTTATGATGGAATTCTTCTTCATTTTTTATCTTTGGTAGAATCCAAGCTGACAGTAAAGGATGTTCATTAAGGAATGTGTGGGGCCCATACCAATAGTGTAGTCCTAGCAAAGAAACTTCCTAGAATAGGCTATTATTGGCCCAAAATGGAGACATATGCTTTTAATTATGTAAATAAGTGTGTTCTTTGTCAGCAACATAGAAACCTTATAGATGCACCTTCCTTACCATTGTAATCGATTACAACACCATGGCCATTCTCAAAATGGGGTCTCGATCTCATTGGGAAAATTAACCAAACATCTTCAGATGGTCATAAGCACATTTTGACTATAACTAAGTACTTTACCAAGTGGATTGAGGCCATTCCTATCACTTATGTTACCAAGAAATAAATAGCCAAATTCATTCATTACCATATCATCTATTGATACGGCATCCTAGCCCATATTGCATTAGATAATGATGGATCCTTTATGAACCAAGATATGAAATATCTTTATGCAAAATTCAAGATTAAGCACAAGAAATCTACTCCATATAACCCACAAGGCAATGGACAAGTTGAGGCATCAAATAAAACCATTCTAGCTATCTTTAAAAATATTGTCAATGATGTTGGCCATAATTAGCACTTGCAAATCTTTCCTACCCTCTAGTCTTATATAACCAATCATCGCACCCCAACTAGAGCTACTCCATACTCACTTATGTTTGGCACTAAAGCTATAATCCTAGTCAATATTGAGATCTCATCATTAATAATATCACTAAAGCACATTGAATATGATGAAGACTATAGAGCCTCATGGCTGCAAGAACGAGAACTTCTTGATGGTAAGCATTTGGCTACCCTAGAAAACTTGCAAGCTTATCAAAACAAAATGTGGAAAAGCTAAAACAAACACTTTCTCCCTCAGGAATTTGAGATTGGTGACTTAGTTTTGAAAGAGAACCAGAAGAGCACAAGTGTTAAACCCAAAAAGAAAGGCATTTTTTAGCCTAATTTGTTAGGACCATATATTATCACAGTAAACTATGAATCAAGAGCATATAAATTAGCTAAACTTAATGGTGAAGAAATTTTAGAGCCCACGAATATAAGATTTTACACATGAATAGATTTGAACTATAGTCTATAAGACCCATAACTTGGGGGCAACTTGTGTTGTCATAATTTTGTCCTACCCTTTTATCTTACCTTGAACACATTTTATACTACCTTGGTTTACTTTTCATGAATCTAGATAGTAAAGGCTTTGAACCCTTGGCACTCTGAACACATTCTTCATCCCATTATGGGTTTCTCTCTTTAAGAAGTATATTCTTTGTTTTGTCTAAGACATGGTATAAGTTTGAACATTTTTTATCCCTTGATCAATTATTATCTTGATTATGTCTCATGAATATTATGAAGATCTTCAACAATAGTTCTACAAAGTAGTTCAACTAGGATAGTCTTGTGCAGTTTTAGATAAGTTAATAATTGTATCTTCTCGATTAAAGTATTTACTAATCTTTATTATTTAATAAAGAACCTCACTCTCATTGATTTGTGAGCATGGGCTGCTGCAACTAACTTATCTATATTATTGGAACATCTCCTCTTAGGACATGCATCTCTTTGATTAGATGGTTCCCCCTTATTCATATTTTATCCCAAAAACACTAAAAACATTAGAAATAGTTTGGAAATATGAAAAACATTAGAACATGATCCAAAAAATAAAATAATATTGTATCACATTTCTGTACATATGTACATTCCCATTCCAACATGCTATGCTCTTACTATTTTTCAAGCACAAAAACACCAATTTATTTCATCTTATCCCACACACTTGCCATTTTTTTAAGATCATTCTTTCTCATCTCATCAACTTATTATTTGTCAAACCATTATCATTTGTTTGTCGTATCTTCCATTTCTTCTATAACATTAATCATGATGGTCTGATCATTATTTTTCTTCTATCCCATTTCCTGGGAGAATTACATTTGGCCTGAAGTTCATGTTAGAACATGCATCCATGGAATTATGTAGGCAACATCCACTTGTCTTATACATCTAGAGTTAGCTTGGTCAGCCCTTTCCTTTTCTTCTCTTCCCCCATTTCTTCTATCATTATTATTCTTTAATTAGGGAACAATTGTCATGTCATTGTTCTTTGTTATGATGAGGTAGAAAGTAATGCCTCTACCGCATAGGTATGAACATTTGTATTTAAACCACACTAACTTGGTTTTTGTTTGTGTGTGTTTATTTGAGTTTTCTTGGTGTTTTATTGTGCTTTCGTACCTCTCCTTTTATTTATTCTCATTTTCTCTTTTTATTACTCCTTATCTCATCTTGGTCTTGTGTTTCCTTGTTTGTTTTTTGTTTATCTCTTTTGTGTTTTAGAACATGATTCACATGGATCTCAATTATTTATATCTTGATCCTATGTTATTATGTTGCTCTTGGACCATTTTGTTTATTTGATTATTATTGGTGTCTTATTTTTTTGTTTGATTTTGATTCTCTCTTTTGTGTTCAAGAATGCCTTGATAGTCCATATGGATCTTACTTATTCATATCTTTGTCTCATTCCATTAAGACATTTTTGACTTTTATTTTTAAACATTTTTGTTACTACTTAAGTCTTGATAGATTATATCTTGATTTGAAGTTAGGTTCATTTATGTTTATCTTTTTCTTTGTCTTTTGTTTCTTTGTTTAAAAGTAAATTACTGTAACTCTAGTTTTGGCCATTATTTTACCATTATCCTTAGTTATAGGTATTCACATTTGAACTATCTCAACACAATTGCAATCTTATGTCATTCTAAGTTATTCATACTTATGATTCCTAATTTATTTTGTTATAACAAGTACTTTGTGCTCAGGTCTCAAGGTCTTAATGTCAACATCAGCTCTGATGAATGATTCTCAAGAACACTTAGCAAAACCTAGGCTCATGATATGGAATTAGGCTTATAGGAAGCATGAATTTTAGGCTTCCTTCTCTATGGTTAGATGTACATATATTTGTATACATTGTAAGTCTAATCAATTCTTGGCTATTTTTCATCAATCTTCATTCCTTTCTTTCCCAAACTTGGGTGAACTACATTGGCCTAAAGTTCATGTTGGAACATGATTCCATGGAACTATGTAGGCATCACTAAATTTCTATTGAGGTTAGCTCAACTATCTCCATTCTTCTTTTCATCTCTCTCATCACTTTGTCCATTCTCATATGCTTGGTTGTATATGGATTTTTAAGTCATTACACCATTGCATGTATGTTTACACCTACTCGCTTTAACCTATATTTTAGGTTATATCCTTGAGCTACTTTTCTTGATAATTACCCATGCTGGGGTACTACATTTGAACCACATCTGAATCAAATGATCTCTACAAGGGAAAAATCATTATTTGTTCTTTATCAATGATCAAAATTTTCCCTACTAGGGCACAACTATTTTATTATGATAAAATCTACTCTATTAGAGTAATTATTATATTCTCTTTAGAGACCCCATTCTAGTGGTGATTCCCTTCCTAAATCAAAACATTATCTCTTTTCCTCTAATTCTAGTCTTTCTACATTAAAGCCCATGATGTAAATATTTAGTGTGTAATTTGTCTCGAGATTGATTAATGTCATAAGCACGTAGCTTATACTCTCAAATTGGGTACGTTTAAAGTGTGTCCCTTACATTTATAGATTTTATCTTTCCCATTCCTCCTATCTCTATGGCCTATTATACTTCTAATTATATTTTTATCATTGATGGTAATCACGTGTGCAAGCATTAACTCATCTAGATGTGATCTATTCTATGGGTTAACCTCTCACTTTCTCTCTCTTTTTGAGAGTCCATCCTTTTATTCCATCCTAGTATGTCTTCTCAAGGGGGAATCATGGGTCTATTACAATTTATTCTTGACAACTCTTTTCTTTGAAAAGATGTTGTTTCACCTGAATGTCTTACTACACCTTCTCAAATAGGGGTAAAATGTAGGCATCTAATTCCTAACACCATTTGTGTTGAAATTATCGATCTTACTCAAATTAAACTCAAATGCACATTATAGGGAAATGCATTTTATGGGCCAGCTAACTTTGATCAGATCATTGTGAGTCAAAATGTTAATTTTACCATTTAGTGATATGGATCACTCTTTTCTTCTAATTCATTGGTACACATCATGTACCTTTATTATTTGTTGTTGGCAACATCCTAAATGGAAATATAGCTCCAACCCATCTAACATTTCCTTCTAGTTCCTCTCTAGTCAAATTATGACCCAATAATATGACTTTCTGACCATTTTGATTAATTGAGGGCTAATTTTCAAATAATTGAATAAATTTTGATTAAACTTGTTTAAGGCTAATTAATCCAAACCAAGATCTTAAGTGGATTTTCCATGAGAGTTTCTAAATATTTATTTTTGAAAATTTATTCCTATTAACTCCATCATTAGGCGACATCATTTCTTGGGAAGACATCCCTAGGCCATAAATGCCACAAATATCAAGATTATGGGTCACCCATACCTATTTAATGCCTTCCATACCTCTTCAATTCCCCTTCTTCAAAGGTCATGATGAAGATAATTATGGATTTAATTCCAAATATTAGGATTATCCATGGCCACATATCTTAATCTTGAGATGGATGGTCATGGTTAATCATGACCAATCTCAAGAATATATAAATAGAGTGGCCATGGATATGAATTTAAAGATATTTTGGTGTAAAGTTATTATTCTCAAATATCTTCAAAGCTTGAATATTAAAAATTTATAATGTTAAATTATTTCCACAAAATTTTGTATTTGATAATAGATTTTGCTTGCAAGATTCATTGATAGGCTAGTTTAGTAATTTGAAAGTAATAGCCTAGGTTTTGTGGAGTGTTATTAAGGCATTGGGGGATATTACCACCATTGTTAAAAAATTGATCCGTAAACTGAAAAATATAAGTGTATTACATTCAAAAATCACTTGTTCTTGTTTATGAGATCCTTCAAATTTCCACTTTCTTGTGTTTAATTTGCATAAAGAAATTAAAATTAAAATTAAAATGAAGATTAGAATGCAATAATAAACAGAGAAAATCAAAGATAACACCAGCAAGTTGATAACGGAGTTTGGCTCCAATAGCCTACATCTCCAGGTCCATTCCAAGTGAGGACCATTCTATTAAAATGCTGCAACAAAAGGCTTCAAAACCTTTACAAATCTTCAATTTCTCCTTGACCTGAAAATAAAAGCCCAAGGCTGTACAAGGCAAAAACAAGGCTCTAATCCTCTTAATTTTCTTTACACAGGTAGAAATCCATCAAAACAAGTAAAAATAACTCCCTTTTATATCACTTCAGCCACTATGGCTGAAGCGGTCAAGGCATTTCCCTTTTACACGGGAGGTCAAGAGTTCAAAACCTCTTCCTCCTTTCTAGGTGCTCAGGCTCTTCTCCCTAGGTGCCAAGCATGCAATTTGAATCTTCTTCCCTCCATTTTTGGTGCTTAGACTAATTCATTATCCCACATGGGCTGCGTGGAGGTGGCTGCATGTTTTTAAGAAGCTGAAGTGTTTTATTGAATGTGTCAATGCCCCCTTTTGTGGGAAACTTGGCGCCTAGTCAAAATATCTTTGATAAATGTGCCAAACAAAAATTCTTCAAACTCAATCAACTTGCCACCTTGCTTGCCACATGGCTCAGTCAACGAGCTTATCTCTGAACTTAATCATGCCATGTGTCAACCTCCCATTGGTCCACTTGTCGCATGTAAATAATGCCACATCACTTGTCGACACCAAATTTTTCCCTGTTGAACCAAAACTTTAGCAGCCTATAAATTTTGCATACAGTGTCCATTTTTTGAACCTAAAAAAGCGTTGAAAATCTCTCGACGAGTAATACAATGTGCAAATGATTTAAACTAAATTTGAAGATTTTTGCAAAATAGAATAGTACATGGATCCATTTGGATCATTCCTCCCCACTGGGAACTTTTGGACCTCCAAAAGTTGAAATTAATTGGGAATGAGGTGAGGATATTTTTCCCTCACATTTCCGACTTCCATCCATCTGGCCTTACTTGGGTGCATCCATTTGAGACCAACGCGAAGATATTCAACATTACCTCTTCATGAAGTCTGCATATTCCTGTCAAGTATAGTATCTTCCTGCAATTCTATTATATATTCAGGAGAAAAATCATCAACAGAAGGAATGGATATACTTTCATCATGATCAATGATCATTGGAGGCTCATACAATTTCAAATTTTTGACATTTACAACTAAATAAATCTGCATGTAAGATGGTAAGTCTATTCGGAAAGCATTTGTGCCAATTTTTTCCCTTATCTGAAAAGGACCATACCGGATTGGTTTCAACTTTTTACCTTCACCTGTCAATCTTTCCTTACTAATGTGAAGCCATACCATATCACCTACAACAAATTGGTGATCAATATGATGTTTGTCATGCCTGGCTTTATACTTGGCTTGACTTTTCTCCAATTGAGTATGAACAATCTGATGAATGAGTTGTATTTGTTCAATGAACTTTTTGGCTCGAATGGCTTCTTTTGGTTCACCAACAGTTATATCATGTCCATAGCAAACATCTAGAGGAGATTTAGGTAAGTATCCATAACAAACTTCAAATGGAGATTTCATAATAGAAGAATGAAGTGCCTGATTATATGCATGTTGTATGTAACACAATTGTTCATCCCATAACTTTGGATTTTTTTTACTATAACCCCTAAGCAAAAGTACCACAGTGTGGTTCACAACCTCTATTTGTTCGTCTGTTTATGGATGAAATGCAGTGCTCTTTTTTAACTTAGTGTCCATTAGTCCCCACAAAGTTGACCAAAACTCCCCAATAAATCGAGAATCACGATCAGAAATAATTGAAGTAGGCAAACCAAAATGAACCCATACATGTTTAAAGAACAAATATGCAGTGCCTTCACCAGTAATCTGCTTAGTGCAAGGAATCAAAACACACATTTTGCTAAATCTATACACAACCACATATAAATAGTCAAGTTTTATTTGTGTCATAGGCAATCCCCCCACAAAATCCATAGAGATACTTTCCCAAGGGCGAGTAGGAATAGGTAGAGGAGTGTAAAGTCCCAATTTCCTGTTACTCAGTTTACTTGTGGCACAAAGAGTACATCCCCTTATATATTTAGCAACATTTTCCTGCAACGAGGCCAATAACAATACATTTTCAAATGTGCAACCATTTTAGCAACTCCAAAATTACCAGAAATAAGAGAAGTATGTGCTTCTCTAATCATGTGCACCCTCTCATTTTGAGGAATACATAGTTTACCCAAATGATACAAAAGATCATTGTGTACATGATAGTCCAATTCTTCTACTTGTCTACTACTCATCAAGTCTTTATAAACATCCTGAAAATCAAGATCATTCAGATATTGTTCTTTATAAATTTCATGAGACAAAGAACCATGTTGTAAAAGTATACATGCAACAACCATAGGAGGCCTAGATAGCATATCTGCAACCTTATTCTGAATTCCTTTGTTATACTTGATCACAAGATGAAATTGTTGTAAGAAACCCATCCAATGAAAATGTCTAGACTATTGTAGCTTAGTTTGTGATTGGAGATACTGTAAGGGCTGATGATCTATATGTATTATTGTTTCTTTGCCCATTAAGTAGTTTTTCCATTTTTTTACACTTTGAACCAATGCATACAATTCCTTATCATAAGTTGGATATTTTCTTACTGCACTTGTAAAGGTTTCAGAATGATAACAAACTAGTTTCTTACCTTGCATTAAAATAGCTCCCATAGCATACTCGCTTGCATCCATCTCGATCTCAAATGGTTGTTGTATATCCGGAAGTGCCAAGACCGGAGTAGTACTTATCTTTTCTTTCAAAGTATCGAAGGTTTTTTCATGTTTGCCTCCCCACTAAAAGACCTATTTCACACTTGTCAAAGAATGTAAAAGTGATGCAATATATGAAAATTGAGCAATAAACTTCCTCCAAAACTGTACTGCACCAAGAAAACTCCTAACCTCAATTGTGTTAGTGGATGTAGGCCAATTAACAATAACTGCCACTTTTGTAGGGTCAATTTTCAATTTACCATGTCCTACAATGTAACCCAAGTATATCAAAGAGGTCTTGCCAAATTCACATTTTGACATTTTCAGATAAAGTTTTTCCCTTCATAATGCATCCATGACTTTCTTAATATGGATCACATGCTCTTCCCATGACTCGCTAAAAATCAATATATCATCTAAGTAAACTATAAAAAAATCATCAAGGAACTGTTTAAAAACATCATTCATCACTCTCATGAATGTAGCTGGGGCATTACACAACCCAAAAGGCATAACAAGCCATTCAAACAATCCATGTTTTGTCTTAAAGGCAGTTTTCCATACATCACCTTCATTAATTCTTACTTGATGATATCCACTTCTCAAATCCAACTTAGTGAAATAAATAGCATGTTTTAATTGATCCAACAAATCATCTATACGAGGAAGAGGGTAACGATTCTTAATAGTAATATTGTTTAAAGAACGAAAATCAACACACATTCGCCAAGTGCCATCTTTCTTTGGCACCAAAATAATTGGCAAACCAACAGGAGATGAACTTGGATGAATAACACCTCTATCCAATAAATCCATTACCTGTTTCTTGATTTCCTCATTTTCCACCACTGATAACCTATACATGCCAATGTTAGGGAGAGGAGAATCCTGCAATAGCTAAATTTCATGTTGAACTCCCCTTTTAGGAGGTAAGCCTTTAGGATCCCGAAATACATCATCATAAGTAGACATGATTTCAACCAATTCATTCTTGTGTCTAGGATCACATTTTTCCAAAGCTTGAGTATATTCTTTTTCCTTAGACTTAATCAACATGAGACAAAAAGTCTTGCTTGAATTAACTAGTCTTTTCATTTGCCCTGCTGTAACCAAAGAAAGACTTGTTCTAATGTGATGTGCTCTAACTATATATTCAATGCCATCCTTAACAAGCAAGTACTTATTCTCCTCTCTATAGAAGATTGCTTTTCTATCATAAAGATATGGGCTTCCCAAAACAATCCCACATATGTCCAATGGAACAACATCCAACTCAACCTCATCTATGAACTTGGATGTGATGGCAAACCTTAGCCTACAAGTTTGTGAGACTTGTAGCTTTGCATTGTCACACACCCAACCTAGTGGATAAGGCTTCGGATGGGGATTGGTTTGTAAGCCTAGCTTCTTAACAACCTCTTCAAAAATTAAATTTGCTTGTGAACCACTATCAAATAGAGTGTCAATATTAGTATGCTTTGAAACAACTCTAATGTGAAACAATTCATTTCTTTTCTTATCAACATGCACAAAATTTTGTCTAAAAGAAGATGCATCATTTGATGACTTACTGCTAGAAATTAAAAGAGAAAAATCATTATGTAAACCCATAGCTGTGATCTTAGTTTCATCACCTGAATCTGATCCTAAGTCTTGAACCATAGCATTAGCCTTCTTTTCTTTCTTTTGATACTTCTTAGGCCTTAACTCAGGATGTAATTTCCAACACTTAGACTCATCATGATTTTTCCTGCAATGATTACAAAATGATTTTCCTTCTTCTTCTTTTTTAACAGTATAAGTGGATTTTTATTTACCCTTTCCTGATGAACTTTCCCCTTTGGATTGCTTAACATTAGATTGCTTACTTTTTACTTTAGGAAAAGATTCTTTTGATTGCTTTCCTCTAGCCTCTAAATGAGTGGCTTGAACAAATATTGCATCTAAATTAGTGGGATTGAACATAAGAATCATATGTCTTAAGTAACTATAGAACCCACCTATATATTTTAGCAGTGTTTCTTGTGTGTATAAAGGAACATTCAAAAGTAAAGCTTTTTTCCTAAAATCTTGTGTATAATCTTGAACACTTTGGCCTTTTCCTTGTCTGAAACTTTGCCAATCCATCATGGCGTGTTGCATATAGCCTAAAGGATAGAATTGCTTTCTGAGTTCGTCAATAAATTCATTCCAAGTGGAAATCAAGTTACCTTTTTGAAGCTTGACTTCCTTCAACTTACTCTCCCACCAGATGAGATCTATACCTCCCATACGAAGAGTAGCCAAATGAATTTTTGACTCATCCCCTGCAACCTTTTGGACCCTGCAATAAACTTCAATCTGCTTGACCTAATTATCCAACTTTTCATCATTAACTTTGCCATTAAACATTGGTAATTCAAACTTAATATCCAATTTTAGTGAAGGGAGAGATTCCACCATTTTTTTATTGTCATATGATGGAGAAGGTTTTTTGGTTTCTTTACCTTTTGATTCTCGTGAATCACCTTCTTTTTCATTCTCGAATTTCCTTTGTTTGTCATGGTGTAGTTCCTCAACCATGCTTCTCATGTCCATGAAAGCTCGACGAAAAGCTTGTTCAGATTCCATCTCTTCTTCGGCCATCCTTGAAGCACGCCTTGAACCAATCTTTGGATTATACTTCACGAGTTTTCCTTCACCCTTTTGGGATTTAGACCTTGTCAACATACACTAGCAATCACTGTTAAATAACAACCGCTTTGATACAAGGATATTTGATCAAGGTAGACCATGTTTTTGAGCCACATGGGTATGGTGAATCCATTTGGGAAGCTAATATAGTGTTGCTTTCTTTCATTTGTTTCTTGTTATCCTTTGTAATTCCCATAGGAATATATATGATTAGTTAGTTAGTTATTTATACATGTTTCATTATTTATGGATTAATGCTTGACTAAATTTATTTATAATCCTCTCTACATCTTTACACACTCAGTGATTAACCATTCTCATTAACCACTTTTTTAGCCTTTTATTACAAGCCTTGATTTAAAACTTTCATACACATACTTAAAACAACTTGACTCACCTCTATCAATGTTCATCTACTCACACATGCCATGTAAATTGATCTTGTTACCTCATCTAGCCACCATCTCTCTTCTTACTTTCTAAGCCATGACCTATAAGTCTTATTAGTCCTTTAATCTAACCTTTTATCCACTCTATAGACTTCACTTTGGAACTTTCCTATGTTTCAATGCCTTTTGTGTATGATCAAGTCATTTCATATAGTCACTCTTATTTGAAGATTCACTATAACTTCTTCAGAGCTATGTATATATCTTTAGAGATTGACTATCACATCTTTGAATCTATGTACATAGATCTTTAGAGTTGAGCTTTTGATCATTCACAAGGTCCTCAACACATCATTTAAAAAATTGAACAACCTTTCTCATGGTTAAACAATATTAAGTGTTCTTTGGAGAATTCTCTTTAGATAATTCACATCTTCATAGGTCTTTCAAAGCATCTTCATAACTACTTACATAGATCTTCATAACATAGTTTATTATTCATAACTCACTTATCTCATCATGCCACCTAAAAATATTATCTCACAAGGTCTAGACAAAACATTACAAGATGATTTATACTTTATGTAATGACCTATACATATTCATGCTACTTCTCAAAGATTTCATTTAGGTTGGCATTAGAACATTCTGCAAATAGTATTCTATCATCATTACTCTCTTACATCATTAACACTTACTATGTTGACAATCATAACTCATTCATATATAAACCTCAAGACTTATTTGACCAAGTGCACAAGAGCCTTTGAAATCAAATGACATTAGATTGAAATAAGTGAAATAACCATGAATCTTCATAATAATCATTTTTCATCAATGACAAAATTAAATATCAAATCTCAACACTCAAAGTCAGTGCTAAAAAAAATCTCCCTTAATCAATTATAATGTTCAACAACCTACCAGTTGAACCAAGACAAAGTTGGTCTACAAAGGAACCACTAAGGTGGGGATAAAGATGTCCAAGGGTGGTGACTCTAGGGTTTTATTTGATTTGGAGGCATCCCATACATAAATTACTCAAGGGATGAGCCAATGGAAATATTGTGCCTGATAGATGAGAAAATAGAGAGATGGTAATTGGTGATACTAGGATAGGTAATAAATGGTTGTAATTTTTATTTTTTGATATATAATACTAGTTTTATAGATATATTTTGAGATGTATATGTGATATAATATTTATCTAGTCTGAATGGTGTAGATTTTATGGATGACAGTGAGGTTAGATGGGGATCCCTGGTGATAGGAGTACACCATGATATTTTGGACGGGGTGTTGGTGCCATACAACCCCAAATTATTGGATGATCATATGGTACCATCTACCACATATCATGTAGGTTGGTTTAGACTAATATGGGAGGTTTCAAGGTAGCTATAGGCATATAAATATGGGTTAAAACCACCAATAGGTGTGAGAACAAGAGAGGTATATACATGGTATGCCTTGGCTCAGGAAAGATCCATGCATTTGGCTACCACTATCATGTTGGGATAGGTACAAGCCTAGGTGGCCCACCTATAGGGACAAGTAATAGGTTTTAGATATAAGATAACCTCATAAAAATTTATTATTTAGAGGGGATAGTCCAAGCCATCTATGGGTAGCATGGCTTGACCATGAGATAGATATGATAGAGCCTAGCCTTAGAGATGGAGTGATGTATTTTTGTACTTATTATTGAAAAAGCATGATATAGTTTAAGATATTCTATTTGATATTTGGATGTTGATCTTGTGGTTTGTATTTATTTTTTGGTTGTGGATGCATGGATATATTTCTTTATATCACATGTATTTTGTTTTTATTGTGTATGCTATAGGAAATATATGTGCAGTGTTTTATTTCCAAGAATTATGTATCACACATGCATGGCTAAAAATAAATAGGGGAAAAGACTCGAAAAATCATAATTAATCAAAAACAAGTTCATTACATATTATATCATGATGGTAAATGTGTAATAACAAAATATGACTAAGTATAATAAACCAAAAATGTGTTAAACAAGAGGGAACAAGTTGTTTTTCAACCATGAAAAAGAGTGGCACCAAATTAAAACAAGTAAAAACGCACTAAATCACGTTGTGAAGTATGAGAATAATGTAATAAAATGGAAAGGATGTGAAATAAAAATGGTATAAAAACAAATTAATTAATTCAATCAATCATACTAAATCATGTTGGGAAGTATAAAAGAGGAACAAAATTTGTAAAATTGTCTTAAATTAATCACACTTGAATTCTCACATGCAATTGGAAAATAAGAAGATAAAAAATGAGAGATTAATGAAGTAAACATAAAAAATACTAAATCAAGATGGTATGTCAAGGATGTGGAACTGATAATCAATCACATCTTATCTCATATTTGACACCTGTAATTTTATTGTGACTTGGATAATTGGAGAATTTTGTGAGGAAGGCCAAGTTCTATTCATGGTCTTACATTAAAACTTACAAATGGAACACCAATGAGGTAGAAATAATATTAAAATATATTAAAAGGTAATTTTTGGAATAGTAATGTAAAAATTTGGTAGTTTTTAAGGAAGGGTAGGTCCTATCCATTATCTTACAATGCAATTCACAAATGGAATCCCTAAGGGAGTGATCAGTGAACAAAACAAGATTTATCAAGGGGAAATATTAGGGTTATAAGGAGTGAAAAATTGAATGTAATAACTAAAATGTATGCATCTTATAATAATAACTTAAAATACATGAGGAATACTAAGGATGTAAGAAGACACTAAATGACTAGTGACCATTAATATACTAAGGATACCTATTTGATATAGACACAAAGTTATGTAGGTAAATAAGGATGATACTAAGATAAAATCAAGTTAGAGGTTTTGAATAGGAAAATTAAAATTGACCTAACTTCCCATGATGTCTTCCCCATTCTTTGGGACCCCTTACAAAGCCATCGGTCTACTGCAAAGATTGGGTACTTGTATCATAAAATAGGTACCACTAAAATATTTTTTTATTCTCCTTTTCTAATATACTAGCTTACCACACCAAAATAGACCTAAAATATATTATGAGGCCAACTATGGAGTTTAATGTTTGATTATAAAAAGTAAATGTGCTTAGAATCACATCTTTTAGTGTGATTTAACTTTTGAGAATTTTAAATGTTGCCTTTTAGATCATTACATTTTATTAGCTAATTTATCTTGTTAACCAAACTCCCCATCATCAAAATATAAAACCATCACCCTTAAAATCATCAAAATACCAAATCATCAAACTCCCTATCATTATTAGCTAATATATCCACATCTACCTTCCCACCTATCACCAAACCTTCACCCATGACCTCTAAATATTCCACCTCCAAACCAACCATAATAAAATAATCCCAACCAAAACCAACTACCAAAAACTAAATTTCCATGGTGAATCCTAATCCTAAGAAGGCTTCCACTCATACAACCAATAACCGAACACCTTCAACATATTTGATTAAATCTTATTTGACAATTCTATAAAGTTTATTGCAAACCTCTTCCTTAACCCTACCACCCATCAAACCTTTCAACCCTTCATGTCCTAAACCATCATGGTTCAATGAAAATTTTATTTTCTCATACCATAGGACTCCTAGACATGATATAAAGAATTTGAAAGATCTCCAAACACTTGTACATAGCTTATGGGATTGAGGATGATCTATTATTAGATGAACCTCCCTTGAGCCCATTACCAACCCAACCACCAACTCAACCCATCTAACATTTACCTACTCCTCCACTCTTATTTAAAAGTGAGGAGGAACCAAATAAACCATCTAGCCCAACACCTCCCCTAATCCACATTATCCATATGGTTACTCGATCTTGGGCCTAACAAAGGATAATGAAAAAGACAAAGTGTCCATATCATTAACTTACCTTTATACCCCTCAACCTTCCTACCAAAACCAAGCACCCTCACCTTTACCTTCACCTTCTATAAAACACAAAATATTCATTTTGGGTGCCTCTCCTTCCAACCCTTTTGAAACCATCTAGTGAGTAGTGTTAAAACAACATCACCAAATATTCGTGAAGATGAGCCTTTATGAACTAATCAACACCTCACCCCATCACCACTAAACATTTATAGAGGCATTGAAATTTTTAGAGGTTCAACAAAAATATCCTCAACCTCTTCCATATTTTATCAAAGCCCTTCAACTTTCTACCTTCGTCATCATCCAAGATTTGAAAATACCTTATATCCATTCTAAAGATCTTGATCCTCCCCTCTTCATTACTATATACATCAATCAAGCCCACATCAAAATGGTTATGATTGATGGAGGATATATTATAAACATCATCTCCTCCCATGCATATGAGTAACTTCAATTTCCTAAGAATATTATGTCAGAAACTATAACAGTCCTTGACTTTTTTAATGACACTGTGGCTACTACCTTGGGGACTATTATCCTTTACATCCACTTGGTACATCGCACCATTCCTAAAATCTTTTACATTTTATAGGGTGAGTTCCAATACAACATCTTACTTGAATTCCCTTAGATCCATACCATGAGTTGTGTCCCTTTTACCTTACACTGATGTGTCAAATTTGAGCACGAAGGTCAAGTTATTATCATAACATCTGACCCTAGTCCTTTTACCTCATACAACATGACATATCAACCTAATAATGTTCTTCTTACTCATTCATCCAATTCACCACCAATAAATAATTACACCACCTCACTATCCAAAACCAACAATACTTCCACCCCTACCATCAATGAAGCTTCAACTAGCTCATCCATCCCTTCTTCCCAGATCCCCATAGAGGACCCCTTAGAACCCACATTTCAACATCTCTCACTGGGGGAGTATCATCATCTAGCTTTGGATGTTTTCCCTACTCCTCAATAATATGGGAACCTTGCCCATGATCCTAGCTATGACTCCAACATTGGAACCATCATCCTTTTTGGACCTCATAACCATCCGACCAACTTAATTTATGGAGGGCTTGATCATCCACTTCTCACTTCCACCAATACCTCTACCATTTAACCATTTACCTCTAACTTCTCTTATCTTGACAAACTAGAATTTTCCAAGCTATAATTTTATAGGTTGTCCTAAAAAATATTTATCCTAGGATATTATAAGCATGTACCTCATGAGTTACCTACCATTAAAACCCAAAAACCACGTAAGTTATTTAGACTTGGGTTTTTAACACCAAAAGAACCGACCTCACATAAACCCATCACCACCATTAATGAGCATATCCCATCCTCACCAACCCCATATCCTTTAAAATCATAGGATTTCAATGTCATTCCATATAAAAAAATTTGATCAAAAGGATGACCAAACTAAAATTCTTCCTCTCATCAATCTAAAAATGGTAGAAAATGATTTTCCTACCATCAACACCATCCAATAGTAGGATGATGATTAAATTCTCACTTAACTCAGTGTAGGGATTTATTTTATCCCTAAATCCCTTCCTCATGAGATCCAAACCATGTTGAATGAATCAACCATCGATGCCAACTTGGGTACTTCGGATAACCCTCACATTGTCAAGATTGGACAATCCTTAAATTCTTTGAATCAAAAGGATTACCCTTCATGACCATAGCATTGAATTTGTTTAGTCCTATTAGGATATGCTTAAAATTGACCCTTCCATATCCATCCATAACATTTTCACCCATCTTGATTCTAAGCCTATTCAATAAAAGATTTTCAAGATGCACCCTTGCATCACCCTTCTAGTCAAAGAAGAAATTCAACATCTCTTGTCTATCAAATTCATCTAACCCATTGATTATCCTTGATGGGTTTCTAACATCATTCCCATTACCAAAAAAATAATGGGAATTCACCTTTATATTTAATTTCATGACATCAACCTCATTTACCCAAAGGATGACTTTCTTTTGCTTAGTATTGACCAACTTATTGACCTTATAGTTAGCCACGATATGTTATGTTTCATGGATGGTTTCTCAGGATATAATCAAGTCTTGATTACCCCCAAAGATCAGCATAAAACCTCTTTCACCACCCCATGGGGAACCTTTTTCTATAGGGTCATGTCATTTAGTCTAAATAATGTTAGAGTAACCTACCAATGTGTGATGACCTATACCTTACATGATCTTATCCATAAAATCATAGAGGATTATGTCGATGATATCCTTGGAAAATATAAACATCATAAAGATCATCTATTTTTTCTAAAAATCATCTTTAAATGCCTAATCCATTTTTATGTCAGACTCAACCCTAAAAAATGTACTTTTAGGGTCCTTTTTGGAAAGCTTTTTGTCTTTATCATCTCTCTTCAAGGAATTGAAGTAGACCCTACCAAAATTATATAAATTTTGGAGATGTCACCTCCAACTGACCTCAATAAATTCCACATACTATAGGGTAATATTCAATCCATCCATCACTTCATCTCTTAGTTATCTGATAGATGTCAACCTTTTCACCATCTTCTCAAGAAAGATACATATTTTAAGTGGACCAAGTATTTTAAACAAGCCTTTGATTCACTCAAAGAGTAACTCCTTTCTCCACCTATTCTTACCCCACCTATGAAGGATCAACCCTTATATATTTATATATCTACCATTGACCATCCCTTAAGGGCCATGCTTGGTCACTATGATTAACAAGATAAAGATCAAGCTATCTACCACATAAGTCAAGTTCTTATAGATTATGAGACTGGATACACCCATCTGGAGAGACTTTACCTTAACTTATTCTTTATGTCTTCCAAACTTTGTCATTACCTTCTCAATCACAAACCTTGTGTCATCACTAACACAAACCCACTCAAGTACATGCACTCTAATCCATACCAAAACCAAAATATGTCTAAGTCTCCCTTGATTTTAGCTGATTTTGACCTTGAGTTCCTTTAGTAAAAGTCAATTAAATGGAAATTTATTATTGACCACTTGGCCAAATCTCCTTTACCATACAACCAACCTCTTCCTCTTGCATATCTAGATGAGTCTATCACTACTCTTTCTTAAGAGGACCCTACTTACCAAATGACCATGTTCTTTGATGTCTCTAAATGCTAGTGTGATGGGTGTGCTAGATTTATTGTCATTCCCCTTAATTATAAACCTCTTCCCCTCTCATTTAAACTTTACTTTGAATGCACCAACAATTTGGCTGAGTATGAAGCCATCATCATAAGTCTCCAAACTACTTTAGCCTTAGGAAATAAGACCATTAGTGTATTTATATATTCCTAACTTATGGTCAACTAGGTCAAAGAATACTACTAATGTAAGAATGATGTCTTGAAAAAGTAAAAACAACTTCTATATGTACTCTTAGGATCATTTGATCATTATCTTATCCAATCTATTCCATAATCTACTAATAAGTTCATAGATATAATGGCTTCCCTTGCTTCCCAAATCCCATATCAACTTGTTAAGTATAAACTCTTTGTTATCATCCACCATTTAATCACACCTTATTATATCCATTCTGACCTTCCTACCATTTTTAGTGTAGAGAAATCTCCATCTGACATATGATAACATCAAACCTTCAACTATCTAAACCTCAACATAATTCCTCACAAGCCCTCTAGGAATGCCCAAAGAGCCTTTGTTTAGAGTATCAATCATTATACCATACTAGGGGGAATCATGTACAAGCATGGATTTGATGGCCTCCTTCTCCATTGTCTAAATATTCATGAAGCTTCTCATGGTATCAAGGAAACACATGACAAAATTTGTGGGGGACACTTTAATGGTTTAGCTATCACTAAATGTATCCTTTACCTTGGATACTATTGGCCCACCCTTAACCAGGACTAATGTGATTATGTAAAGAAGTATATTAAATGCCAACAACATTCCAATTTACATCATGCACCTACCCATGGCCTTCAAGTATCCAAATATTATTGGCCCTTTTCACAATGGGGCCTCAAAATCATTGGGTAAATCAGTCATCATTATTCAAAATAACATCAATCCATCATTACCACCATCAAGTATTTAACTAAATGGGTAGAAGTCATTCCTCTTATCTCAGCCAAATCTAATAAGATAGTCATCTTCATCAACTATTAAATCATCTATCATTTTTATGCTCCCCATAAGATCATAATTGATAATAGAAAATATTTCAAGAATGAGAAAGTCCAAGGTCTCTACGACACATTTGGAATTAAGTTAAGCTTTTCCTCCCTTACCATCTATAATCAAATGGTTAGGCAAAAGCCTCTAACAAAACCCTTAACAAAATGTTGACCAAATTAGTTAATGTTTTAGGTCAGGATTGGCACTTGCACATCCTTTTTGATTTATGGGCATATCACACTAGAATTAAAACCTCTATGGGTACTACCCTTTTTCACTTGTCTTCAAACCATCAAAAATATTGCATCTCAAAGTTCAAATTCCCTCTCTTTATATATATTTACAAGAGATCATTTTTAAGAGAAACTATCATCAAGAACATCTAACATGACTTGAAATACTTGATAAACATCACGTCACAACACATAACCATCTTTATGTATACCAAGAATGAATCAAGATCACCTATAAAAAACACCTAAAAGAATGAGAATTCAGTATTAGAGACCTCATCTTAAAGGAAAACCAACATGTAAACAATATGGAGAAAAGCAAAAGAGTTAAGTTTTCATTCAATTGGCTTGGACCCTACATCATAATCCATAAGTATGGATCAAGAGCTTACCATTTAACCTCTCTCTAAGGAAAACTAGAACCTGAGCCTCTCAATGCTTCACATCTATGTACTTTCTTTTATTAAAAAAGGATCAAGCTCACTTTTTGTCTACCTTAAGCTCATCCATTGATTTATGAGATTTTCACCTTCACCTACCTTTCCATTTCCCTTTGAATACAATTGATTACAACATAGAACTATGTGATTAACCATCATAGTTATAGCCTAATCCTAAATATAGGTACCATAGCTCTATCCATCGCATGGTTCTCATGGATACTTTTTATCTCTAACAAGATGGAATCCTATGATATTTTGTCTCTCAAAACCAACCCCTTTTACCTATCATTACCTTCTTGTGCTAAATGTTTTTCCCTCATAAAGGTAGACCTCTAAGCCTAATTAGACCTACCCATGTTTAAAACCTTACATCAAAACAATTGGGATACCAAAATACCACTTGGGTCACATGTCTCTAGCATAGCAAAATGATCCCTTGAAGGATAGCTTCCTAAAACCAAATTTATTAATAGATAGACTACTCACTTGAAGGACAACTATGAAACACACAAACCCAAACTTAGACAATTCCCTTGATGGATGTCTAAGTCAAATGCATCAAAATTAATCATTTAAATATTCTTACATTGATCAACTTTACAACCTATCAAAAACAAAAACAACAAAAGAACCTCAATCAAAATAGAACAAGCTATACCAAGAAATCTATAATTACCTTTCACATATATAGCTTTAGTATACTTCTCACATTAATCAATTTACATCTTGCATTAAGACATGGACTTTTCTAATTTAGTTCCTAGGTCACCAATAGAAGGGATTCTAAGCTTACTTGACATAATGTGATCAAGACACTATTTTACAAACCAAATAATGATAATGAGAAGCATTCAAAAGGATTATGTTCTTTAATCCAATCTAACTTTGGTTTTGTTAGGTCCCTACCAATGAAAAGGCATCATAATTTTTACTTACCCTTTTATCATTGGTTCATATGAACATACGTCTCATGATTCTCATTTTTTTTTCCTACATTTAGTCTAACTTACTTTATGTATTTTCATTACATCATAATCACATTAAAATTCCATGATCATAAACAACAAACATTAATGATGAACACAAACATTATGAATCATATCCATGAACCACATCTTATCATACACCATGTCAATAATGATAATTTAACCATTCATAAACACAAACATCATATCCATAAACAAAATAAAACATCATCACATGCATAAAGGTACTAAATATAGATCACATAAAGCATCTAAAACATCAAAACATGTAAACCGTGAACAATGAACATACATCATATATATCATTATGAAGATAATAAAACATAATCATCATATATATCATATTAATCAACATAGATAATACATGTATCAATCATTATACCATACTAGGTGGAATCCTGTACAAGCATGGATTTGATGGCCTCCTTCTCCATTGTCTAAATATTCATGAAGCTTCTCATGGTATCAAGGAAACACATGACAAAATTTGTGGGGGACACTTTAATGGTTTAGCTATCACTAAATTTATCCTTTACCTTGGATACTATTGGCCCACCCTTAACCAGGACTAATGTGATTATGTAAAGAAGTATATTAAATGCCAAAAACATTCCAATTTACATCATGCACCTACCCATGGCCTTCAAGTATCCAAATATTATTGGCCCTTTTCACAATGGGGCCTCAAAATCATTGGGTAAATCAGTCATCATTATTCAAAATAACATCAATCCATCATTACCACCATCAAGTATTTAACTAAATGGGTAGAAGTCATTCCTCTTATCTCAGCCAAATCTAATAAGATAGTCATCTTCATCAACTATTAAATCATCTATCATTTTTATGCTCCCCATAAGATCATAATCGATAATAGCAAATATTTCAATAATGAGAAAGTCCAAGGTCTCTACGACACATTTGGAATTAAGTTAAGCTTTTCCTCCCTTACCATCTATAATCAAATGGTTAGGCAAAAGCCTCTAACAAAACCCTTAACAAAATGTTGACCAAATTAGTTAATGTTTTAGGTCAGGATTGGCACTTGCACATCCTTTTTGATTTATGGGCATATCACACTAGAATTAAACTCTATGAGTACTACCCTTTTTCACTTGTCTTCAAACCATCAAAAATATTGCATCTCAAAGTTCAAATTCCCTCTCTTTATATATATTTACAAGAGATCATTTTTAAGAGAAACTATCATCAAGAACATCTAACATGACTTGAAATACTTGATAAACATCACCTCACAACACATAACCATCTTTATGTATACCAAGAATGAATCAAGATCACCTATAAAAAACACCTAAAAGAATGAGAATTCAGTATTAGAGACCTCATCTTAAAGGAAAATCAACATGTAAACAATATGGAGAAAAGCAAAATATTTAAGTTTTCATTCAATTGGCTTGGACCCTACATCATAATCCATAAGTATGGATCAAGAGCTTACCATTTATCCTCTCTCTAAGGCAAACTAGAACCTGAGCCTCTCAATGCTTCACATCTATGTACTTTCTTTTATTAAAAAAGGATCAAGCTCACTTTTTGTCTACCTTAAGCTCATCCATTGATTTATGAGATTTTCACCTTCACCTACCTTTCCATTTCCCTTTGAATACAATTGATTACAACATAGAACTATGTGATTAACCATCATAGTTATAGCCTAATCCTAAATATAGGTACCATAGCTCTATCCATCGCATGGTTCTCATGGATACTTTTTATCTCTAACAAGATGGAATCCTATGATATTTTGTCTCTCAAAACGAACCCCTTTTACCTATCATTATCTTCTTGTGCTAAATGTTTTTCCCTCATAAAGGTAGACCTCTAAGCCTAATTAGACCTATCCATGTTTAAAACCTTACATCAAAACAATTGGGATACCAAAATACCACTTAGGTCACATGTCTCTAGCATAGCAAAATGATCCCTTGAAGGATAGCTTCCTAAAACCAAATTTCTTAATAGATAGACTACTCACTTGAAGGACAACTACGAAACACACAAACCCAAACTTAGACAATTCCCTTGATGGATGTCTAAGTCAAATGCATCAAAATTAATCATTTAAATATTCTTACATTGATCAACATTACAACCTATCAAAAACAAAAACAACAAAAGAACCTCAATCAAAATAGAAAAATCTATACCAATAAATCTATAATTACCTTTCACATATATAGCTTTAGTATACTTCTCACATTAATCAATTTACATCTTGCATTAAGACATGGACTTTTCTAATTTAGTTCTTAGGTCACCAATAGAAGGGATTCTAAGCTTACTTGAAATAATGTGATCAAGACACTATTTTACTAACCAAATAATGATAATGAGAAGCATTCAAAAGGATTATGTTCTTTAATCCAATCTAACTTTGGTTTTGTTAGGTCCCTACCAATGAAAAGGCATCATACTTTTTCCTTACCCTTTTATCATTGGTTCATATGAACATACGTCTCATGATTCTCATTTTTTTTTCCTACATTTAGTCTAACTTACTTTATGTATTTTCATTACATCATAATCACATTAAAATTCCATGATCATAAACAACAAACATTAATGATGAACACAAACATTATGAATCATATCCATGAACCACATCTTATCATACACCATGTCAATAATGATAATTTAACCATTCATAAACACAAACATCATATCCATAAACAAAATAAAACATCATCACATGCATAAAGGTACTAAATATAGATCACATAAAGCATCTAAAACATCAAAACATGTAAACCGTGAACAATGAACATACATCATATATATCATTATGAAGATAATAAAACATAATCATCATATATATCATATTAATCAACATAGATAATACATGTAACAATGTATAAGTCACTTTCTCTCTCTCTCATGTACATCTCATATCATTGACATGCAAGCTAGTATCAAAATCATGTACATACAACATATCAAAACATATAGTATCATCCCCCTGGGGCACTGATACCACTAGTCCCTCCTACACCTACAATAACATCTAGTTCTAGTCCTCCTAGGATTCCTATATGCCCAATCACTATAGAGGACTACTACCTTAGAGGTACCATAGTGGTCCACCTACTAATCTAGCCCTATACTCTCCCCATCTAGGCTTCTCTAGACACTATGCCAACACTATAGCCTCTTAGTATCTCAACTCCTCAACTATGGTTAGGTATCATGTAATAATGATCATACCTAGTGGCCCTCTTTTTGGTGTTTCCACTACTCCTACCCTCTTCCTTAATGTATCCCTCTCCTAGGTCACCAAATCTAGGGAGGTCTTATCTTGATCTCTCTCTCCTATCAAGGTGGCAACCTGAATTTATAAAGTGACAATCTAGCCTTACAATATGGCCACCTATCCTTGTAAACCTATTATTTAAGACTATACAACTACTAGTTCTAATGCTACATATCCATCCTGACCATGAACCTATATCTATGCTATAGTTGGATCCACATCCATGGCCTATCGGCCCCCATCATCCAATCTAAAATCAACTAATGTATATAGGGCCTGATATCATGCTACATATTCCTAAATAATATTAGCAACATCTATCCATACTCTTGCAGGCAACTCCTCATGATCTAATACTACATCCACTAGTTGTGGCTTAGGTAACAAAAAATTTGTATCTTTCTTATTGTACCTTAGGAAAGGAGCCATAATCCCCTACACAAGGCCATACTTCTTTTAAACTTTGTTGAATGGGATGAGCTTGTTCTTACCATCTCTCCTCTCATATATCCACCTATACCACTACAAAGACAACATGTGATAGCTATATATGACCCACCTAGGCTAGTCCACATATTTCCTCCAAATGATGTCACACATAACCAAACCCTCCAAGGCATCTCTGAACCAATCAATGTCTATAGCACCACCACAATCCCCTATCAATACGTAGTCTCCCCTCCATCATAGGAAACTCACTCTATATTCCATGTAGGAATAACCATCCCATGGTATCTCTAATGGTCTCAAAACTTGAATGTATTTGTATGACCAATAATGGATCATAAACCCAACACTAATCCCATATCACCTATGAGCTCAAAATTCCTAGATCTCCATGTATATCTAAACAAGTAAGATTGGTGCCCATCCAAACATTATCCTCACCAACCACATCTCTACTAGCATACCCAATAGTGGATAGGGAAATCATCTACTACTTGAATCAAGCAACACAAAATAAGACACTACCATCATCATCATATTTATCAAACATAGGTCTTTTGGCTCTCTCTAGTATAGTGGCCCATAACCAAAACCACCTGAATGCCATCTAGCATGGGCATGATCCTCATGATATAATAGCTCCATTTGGTAATACCTCTCCTCAATATCAATATGGTAAATATGCTCCCCTAGAATATGAAGCTATGTAATCCTATAGAAATCATCTAAAAGGATGGTAATATCTCTTGTTGGTAGTGAGAAGGTGTTTGTGACTAGATCCCATCTTTTGATGAGGGCCATGATCATTGCCATATCTCTCAATAATTGATGATAATGTCACATAGATCCTAAGCCAACCTCATCCATATGCATCCAATAATCTTGAGTCATACCTCCAGGGATCTCTACAAATATCGTAGGAACTTGATCCCTCATTTGGATCTAGTCTTGTTCCTACAAAATAAATAATGTTAACATGCATACTTAGTTTTTCATTGCCATATCTCATTTAATTTTATTTCATGTAGGCTATCGAAAATCACATAAATCAACTTACATCCACCCATTTTCCAATACTAACACACAACCATTACCTCTATGATATTATCTCTAGCACTTAAACATGACCATCACCCATAAACATTCTCAACATCTACCCTAACCTATAACACTAATACCTAGTTCTTCTATAAAAAAAATTGACCCAAACCAATAAATTTTTCAACACCCTACCTTAACCTATCAAACTAGTCTGAAACCTATAAAATCACTACCTAACTCTACCATATCAACCTATCATTCCTACTTACCCTATCTTATCATATCTTATATTTGACATCTTGATTAACCCATACCCCATTACTACATTTTAAAACACTTATATATATATATATATATATATATATATATATATATATATATATATATATATATATATATATATATATATATATATATATATATATATATATATATATATATTTGAACCTCACCTTCCCTAAATACTCAACCATTGATGGTCCTTACAACCATCAATGGTTAAATGAGTTTCCTCCTTTGGTGGTTGACTATCGATGGTCATGTCTGACAATTTATAGTCAGATCTAACCATTGAAAGTCACTGTGTGTGACTAATAGTGGTAAAAGAAGTAACCTGTCTTCCCAAAACCCAAAAAAAAACTACCAAATTCAAGCACTAAATCACCTAAATCTAACCTATTACCTATCTCTAACCCAAAATTTCACTCAAATTTGAATTTTATCCACTAAATTTCTTGATTTTTCTTAAAACCTAAACCTAAGTCAAACCCTCAAAACCATATCAAATCCACCACAAAGAAAACCACATTTAACTTCAATAGCAAACATATCAATTAAATAATAATTTAAAAACATCACCTACCTCATTCCTTGATCACTATTGAGGTCAGAGCCAACATCCTACTACTTGACCACATTTGTGTCTACCCTCTATATCTAGTCTTAGCTAATCTCCTCAAACATATGCTCAACCAATCCATAATCGACACCTCACCCAAATTCTTAGTCAACTCTCATAGTTAAACTTCAAACACTAAATCACTAAAATGAATGGAAGAATAGAGGTCAAAATGTCAAAAGTGAAAATGAAATTTCATTTTCACTTTTTATATTTGTCTTTTTGGGGTTTTACCCTGACCATTGATGGTCGACCTTGGAAACCTTGATCATCGATGGTCAGGATATCAATTTTAAATTTTTAAGCACCCAAACTAAGTGACTAATTTTTGGAGATCACCTATTCTATCCCCAAACCAAAACGTGAAATTTTGAAGATTACCCTTCTCCAACCAAACATTAGACTACATCTACCTCAATATTGGCCATTTTGACCTAAATAATCACATATTTAGTGATGACCTTGCATTGGTATTTTTAACCACACCAGCCAACCTTATCATGTTAAACATTTAAATTTTCACCACCTGATGCATGACCAAACCATTTTTATTTTTAAAGGGAGCACTTCCTACCTCAAATACTTGTGAAAACATTGACCCTATTTAGGAGACTTATAAAGTGACTTGATTAGTTATGACCAATGTTGTGGATCGATTACCCTATCAGTTGTACTTCTAGAAATGACATTATTTTTACAAACATTAGAAATATTAGTCAAATTTTATGCACATGTTTGCATCTTAAATGCCTAACCCATTCTATCACCAACCTCATGACTCACCATATACTACTTATCAAACCCTGACTCAATTTTGGTTTAACCTCATTAGCTCCTACTTTGAGGGGGAACACCTCCTACGATACTTAGGTGAAATAAACCTTTGACCAAAAAATCTATTTTTTTTTTCATATTGTTAATTCAAATCTACATAATAAAAAGGGGTAAAAGGTAGAC
The DNA here is from genome assembly GCA_037957365.1 of Torreya grandis. Lineage (NCBI taxonomy): Eukaryota > Viridiplantae > Streptophyta > Pinopsida > Cupressales > Taxaceae > Torreya > Torreya grandis. The sequence continues at coordinate 241,886 of JARHVA010006437.1, read as the reverse complement.
ACTAGAAAACTATACTAGATGTTGAAATGCCTTAGGACCCTTTTTGACCCTATCAAACCCTGATTCTAGTTGACTACTTAGTTAAATAAATTAACCAACCTAATAACTTAAACTTTAACCAAACCATTTTAACCCATTTTTTTATCCCTTTACCTTTATACACTTGACCATTGATGGTCATCTTAACCATCGATAGTTATCTTAACCATCGATGGTCAGGTCCTCACCTCTCTAACACATCACCAAATATGTGTGAGATATTGAGACACAATTAAATATATTCACCTTATGTGGTAATAATTAACTCATAAAAAACAAAATTAGTACCCTCACCCTATAATAAACCTTCTATCTTCCATCTCTCTTTTCCTATAAAAGATGAGGAGTAAGAGGTGAAATACATCCATCACCACAAGCACTCCTGCATACAGGTATTTAATATTTATACCATCTAGTCTTCCTTCAACAACTTGAGAGAGAGAGAGAGAGAGAGAAATAGACCTATTTTTAATTTGATTTTGAGGCCAAATTAGTGTTATTCTGGAAAAATTATCCCAACCTTTAGCCATTTAGAAATCTATAGGTATATTTTACTTATTTTTTGTTTTATTGGATTTCTAACCTTCCTAACCTCATCAAACCTATATTAACCTTAGTTATAAAATTTAATATCCTTAACATAACCCTTATTAGTCCATTCACCTATTTTTCAACTTTTTTCTAAGTATTTTTAGAATAGAATAGACAACCACTGACAGTCAACCCTAACCATCGATGGTTACCCAACCACCAATGGTCAGCTTAACCATTGTTGATTCACCTAACCACTAATGGTCACTATGGTAGAGAATAAAAAGCTATTTTTATCCCCTTAACCCCAACCAAACATATATTTCTATGTTCTTACTTGTTTTAGATTAAGGTAAAAACTAGTTTTGAAGGGACCCCGAAACCCTGAAACAAAGGGAGAAGGATAAAACAGTAACGTCCACAGGCAAAGCCAAAAACTTAATTCAAAGAAGTATCAAAATAAAGTTTTACATGGACCTAAAACCATCAGAATAGAAAATCAAAAGATAGACCCCAGGTTTTACAGAGACCTAGAAACTCCATGTAACGAGAATACATAAAACCAGGTAACGAAACCAGTTATCTTAACCAGCTAAAATAAATAGGATATTTCTTCTAGTTCCAAGATCATCTTAAATACTTCCTTACCTTTCACATTAGTTTCATAAATGGAAATAGCCACCGATGTGGCTCCCTCTTGTATTGCTTTCTTTCTTGAGCTCTGTTTAGTTCTCTTGCTAGGCCCCTCCAAGGATTTGATTTCCTCATTCGCTCTTTTTCCAATATTTACTGCAGCAGCACATATGCTAGATGTAACCTCCTCCATCTTCATTATACTTTCCTTAATGAGTTCCCTTAGGTTGTTCTCATAGTCTTTGAGTTATATGGGAATGTCCCTCATCTTCTTTTCCATGATAATGATTTTGTTTTGAACTGCCTCCTAGTTACCTTCCATTATTTCCATTTTCCTATTGAGTTCCATTATCTCCTTATACATCCATAAATCGAATTAAAGGATAACATCTACTTTACAATTGGCCAATATCGTAGGAGGGTTCCTTTCATCATTTTGCCTTTTATCTCTCCAATCTTTTGTGTTCTTTTTTAGACTATTTCTAGCTTCTTCTATGTGATCCTCCCTTTCCATTCATTTATGTTCCTTAGTTTCAACAGGGCTTTCATTTTGGTTACTAACATCCTTAACTTGAGCTCCTATTTTTGTTACTAGGTTAGTGACCTGAACTAGATTTTCCCTCTCATTTATCGAAACAGGGTCCTCAAAAGGATCATCCAATTCTTTATCAATTTCCTCCAACACTTGCTAGTTTTTCTCAAATTCATGGTTACTATTTTCAAATTTTTCCTCTGTAGTGACTCCTTTCTCTTTCTTGTCTTGAACTTCTTCATCCTCGCTGGAACTTGATTGCCTACTTTTTGTTCCTCCCTCGTCCACCACACTCTCCTCCTCAATTTTTTAGGACTTTCCCACTCTGTTTCCTCATCAGCTGTCTCATTTTTGAAACTAGGGAATTTAAATTTAGCTTTTTCTTTCCCTTTTTCTATTTCATTCTTGTTACTCTATAAGTCCTTATTTTTTCCCAAATAAGGATTCATTACAATGGACTTATTCTTGCAGTAACCTTTAATTATAATAATTAATCCCTCATGCAATATAAGATGAGACTCCTTTTTCCTATGAGCAAACAGACTTTGGAGCAAAGAGAAACACAAATAGAAAGGAAAGGAGATTCTTACTTTGTGTCTGAAGTGATTAAGAAATACAAAATGAAACTTGTGGACTCTTTTGCTTCTTCCATCAAGTATGAAATACTCACGGATACATCATAAAACATCCCGCCAAATACCCTTAATCTGCTCCAATTCAAAAAAATCCCCACTTTTTTCCAACTGATGCTCCTCAACATCCATCTTTGGGAATTTGCAAAAATCCTCATTTGAAATGCTGGTCTACTTAGAGAATTTTATTCCCTCCATTGGAAGCCCCGTGACCTCCGCTATGAATTCCTCGGTAAGATTCACCGTGATGCCATTCAGGGTGACCCTATCATCAGTCCAATTTTTTGAAAAAGCCATTGTAATATGGGGTTTTGAGCCATGAAGCCTTTCCATATAGCTCATAAACTTCCCTCTCTGAATGATCTTCTAGACATCTTGTTTTGCTTTCCACTCTTCACAATTTTTGGGTTCCTACTTCCTTCATTCTCCTTTCCTTGTGTGAGCCATACAACTATCATTTAATGCCCAAACACTGTAAGCTAAACAACGAAACCAGCTATTACCAATTTGGAACAAAATTCACCTTTTTTAGGCACGTACAACATCCATTTCATGTACTCTAGAACATTTCTATTTAATGAGTGTAAACCTTTCTCCATGAAGCCACTCCATTGAATCATTGATTTTATATTCCAAGCTGATCTTTCCCTCCTTTACATGAATTGCATCATGATGAATGATCACTCTAAGATCCACATTCTTGTTTAATGTATCCTACCACCTCACCTTGTGTCCTGTTTGAACCGCATGATTTGCAATCCAATCAGCAACTTCGTTAGCTTCACAGTAAGTATGGGTAATATTAACTTTCTCAAATTTTTTGATTAAAGTTTTCATTTCCATCACCATAGCCTCTATAGACCATGAAACAAAATTTTTATTGTTTAAAATATTTATGATATTTAAGGAGTCCCCTTCCAGCCATAATTTAGGATATCCCGATTCAACAGCTAGTTTGATAGTTTGAAGGGCAGTTGAAGCTTCAGCAATATGACAGTTCGACTTACCAATGTGGATGGAAATAGCATCGATTAAGTTTCCCACATCATTTCTTAAGACTCCTCAAAATCTTGCATTCCCTGGGTTCCCTTTAGTAGCTCCATCAAAGTTTCCTTTGATCCACTCATGAGGGGGGACGTTCCAAGTAACACCTAGTCTAGGATTTTCAGTTTTTACATTAGACTTTTTTGATCTTAAGGGATTATCAATTTGAAAGGTTAGATTGGGATCCCTTTGTGATGAGAAATTATCCTTAATATCTCTAATAATGTTCTGCCCCACCACCCATCCTGGAAGTTCTTTACTTCTAAAAATACGGTTATTTCTTTCTTTCCATATTCCCCACCAAATATGGGGAAGAGTTAGTTTCCACAAAAAAAGAACATCAAGATTCTTAGAGGGATAGTACCAAGTTTTAAAAGATAGCTTTACACTTTTGTGGTGAATCCATGCAATACCCCAATGTTCTTACTTGTTTATAGACCCTTTTCTTATTTTTTGAACCTGACTTCACCCACTTTAGCACAAGTATTGACCTAATTTTATTATATTTAGTAATTTTATTTAATAAGCATTCTAATTTATTATAGTATTTTATTTAATTTAATTTATGCAAGTACCTTAATTTTATATCTTTAAACTTGATTATTTTCAAGAGTTGATTGAAAGCCTCCTAGCAAGCTCATGCTTCTTGGATCTAGCTCACTCTAGGTGGTCCACCCAAATATATTTATAACAACCCATTTGTTAGTAATTTTTTATCTACATGTTATTCATTATAATACAAAGAGGATGTGTCCATATTCATATATATTATGCATGCATCACCAACCAGGTATTTCTACCACACCCTTATGGTTAGTTTCTTATCTTCTTCCAAAATTAAGAAATGAAAAAAAATTAAGAGAAACAAAATGATTTAGATTTTGAATGTTTTACGGATTTTAAGTTTCCTCCTCCATATAAAATTAGAATGACTAATCATGAGAGATATATTGATACACATTATTTATATTTTAAGCTTTTGCTAAAGGAAGCTAAGTATCATAAGACATGATTTACTAGAACATGTAGGCTTAACTATGAGCCAACATGTTATCTCAAGTATCAACCATGTGTATGATTAGTTTATGAAAGGGAATAAATGGGAATAAGAGGAGATACAGATTAGACAATCAAAATGATATTATAATGAGATGGATTATTTATTAATTGATCACATGGTAAAGAAGAAATGACTAAAAGAGCAAGGTTTGTATAGCCAAGTCACAATAACAATTATCTATGTTTATAGAGATAAGATATAAAACAATCATAAAAAGACAAGGGAGTCATAATAAATGAACTTAAAAATAACAAGTATGGAATTATGAAAAATAACCCATAAGATAACATAAGATAAATAATTACATCATAAGCAATGTGTAATGCAAAAAGTCACTGTGTAAGATAGATAAGAATTTAACATGTCAAATGATATGAAATAGATAAATGTAAAGTTGGATCACATATCCAATCGAAATAAAAATGTAAGAACACAATGAATTTCTCATAAGTACTGATATATTTGTCCAAATATATTATCCATAACATCTCATAAGTCTCTATGAGGCTAAATACAAACTGTAGCTAAAGTCTAATCAATCTTCAAGGAAAGCTCATAAAATAATTCACATTGAATCTCCTAGATATAAAATGTAAGAATGTTTGAAGGATCATGTTGACAATTTATATCATGTAGGGGATTATTAATAGAATGAAATGGAGTGGATTATATGGGAGATGAAGGGGTCATTAGTGGGGAAGGTGTCACTAGTGAAGGTGGATCCATGGGTGGAGAAATAATAGGTGGAGAAGGGACCATAAGAGGTGGAACCATTGAGGAAGAAGAGGGAACCTTCTTGAGAAAGAGACATATGGGAGGTAGAGTATAAGTTGTAAGAATGGTTGGAAGATTATCCTTGAGATATTATTGAAGGATGTGAAATTGATTAATGTGATGAGTACCATATTGGTGACAAAGATAATATACCTCTCCTTACTTAGGAATATACCCAGGTAATATTTTTTAGGGAAGCATATCCAATTTTGAGGTATAAGGAGTGGTTTGATTCAAGGTGTCAATATATTGTCACAATTTTTTATAATACATGGATTAATGGTTATCTATGCCATGGAATCAACATATGTGCTTGTGATTATACTTGGTAAGTGTACTCATAGGAGGAATAGAAATATAAGTTGAGGAATATTGATAAAATGAGTAGTCTTTCATCTAGTGATTAATTTTTTTATGAATGTCACAATAAGTTTGATCAACCCATTTGGTGGGGAAAGGAGCAAGCTATGGCAAAGGGAAAAAAACATCACCAAGGGAAGGTGGGATAGATGGAAAGACTAGATGAGGCTCGACTGAAGGAATAATAGTATCATAAATAGGAAGAGACTCAACTATAGTGGGAGTGGGAATGGGATCTAAATTGGGATCTACTGAGGGAGGAGAGGGATTCATGGAAGGTTGAAGGATATCTTTAATAATCTCAAGGATAAGTCAAATAGAGGTGTTTTGGTATTTATAAAAGTGATAGGTACCAGTCATAACATGATCCATAACCATACTCATATGAGGTTATTCCTAAATTAGAGTTGTGTGAACCATATCTACCATATGATGAAGAGGAAAAATGCTAAAATTAGGAATGATATAGGATGAAATGCTAGAAAATATACTAAAAGATTAAATAAAATAGGAATGATAGAAAATAATATCAACATCTTAGGCCTGAAAAAGACCTCCTAAGAATGGATCATCTAAGGTATATCCATAATCATAATTAGGAATATGAATATCAATGACACAAGTAGGGATGACCTTGTCATCTGATGGGGTATGATGAATGGAATGGCAAGTCTTAGTTAAGATAATAGGTATATCATCAAAAGGTGGCTGACAAAAATGTGGTTCTAAAGAAGTGGGAAGTTGAGAGATGAGATGAGGTGAGAGATATAAGGTTTTAATCTTGAGATTGATCTCATTAGGCTCATCTTTATCATCTTCATCATCATCATCATCATCATATATGAGTTTAGTGGGTATATTCCTAATGATTTTGGGGTGACCATTGTAACTTTGAGTGTAATTGACAAGAAAGTTAATTCATTGATATTCATGAAACAAAATTTTTGGCAAGGGTTCTAGGGTAGGAATCTTGAATACACCATTATCTTAGAACGATTTAAAATTTTAAAATGGTTGGTGTCACCCTAAATCTTGTAGATGGATCCATTATGAGAAAATTTGACACATTGACAAGTGGAAGAGGCAAATTCCCTCATGCAATGAGTCCAACTTCTACTAAGAAAAATATTATAAGATAGAGTAAATTTAAAGATCATCACCTTCACATGAATGGTAAAAGGTGGGATAGTAATGGGGAGCCACACATAACCTAAAGCAAGCATTTGAATTTTTTTATAGCCTTGACATGTGTTGCATGTGGATTTAATATTACACTCAGAATATCTAAGCTATTGTATAAAATCAAGATAGGCAACACATGTGCTAGAACCTTCATCAATCAAAGAATGTTTGACATGGATATCACTAATTTTGACACTAATAAAAAGAGGAGGATTATCCATATGAATTAGAATCTCATCATGGATCATAGAAGCAATAGGTAATTTGAGGGAAAGATAAGTGTTCATTATTTTTTCAACATGTCTGTACATCTCTTTAGACTATTGTAAAATGATATCTTCTAACCTGGATAAGGTATCTTCACATCCTATGAGGGGAGGATGAGGGATGTTAATTTTAAACAAAAGATGCATAAGATGATTATGGTGATGCATATAGGTCCAAATAAGTTTTATAAATTGGATTTGTTATGGGAGATTATTAATTTCCATGATAGTATTGCACTCATCATAACCCATTAGAGGATTGTTGGAAAGATGTGCATAATGTTGAAGGAGGTCTTCAAAAGGAGAAGCCAAAGTTTATGTGAATTTATGATGATAAGAGATTGAAGGTTTAATTGGAGGACAAGTTTGTTAATTATTTTGAGATGGAGAATTTGATGCAAGTGTGGTTTGAGATATATTGGAAGAAGTGTTGATATAAGTTTGATTATCATTAGTGATAGGTAAAGAGGTTGGAGGGATGATATAAATGGTATGAGAAGTGTTATCCAAAATAGGTGTTGGAATTATTTCATCAAAGGAGATGAAGTCTTCTTGACTCAAATTAGTTAAGTGAGTTGGAGAATAATATTAGATAACATGAAATGTGTGAGATAATTGAGGTGTGTGGATGGGTTGAGGATCAATAAAAGCAACCACCTTTCGCATGTTAATCATATTTAACATATTATCTCTAGGAGTTGGGTCAATAAGACTGTCAACATTATTGGTAGAAGGAGTAGGCTTGTATTGGTTATCTTGGTGATTTGGAAGAGGATATTTATAAATGGCCAAATGATCATTAGCCTGGTTTAAAACATGAGATTTAGTTTATCTTTCATGGGCTTTGAAGTAAATGTCATAGGCTTGTTCGAATTCATGAATGATAGAATCATGGTCAAAATTGGTACCAAGAAGGAAATATATATCCAAATTATAAATTTACCTACAAGTCTCTTAAGAATGACCCCAACTAGTATGAAGCCAAAAAAATTTATTAGGATCATACCAAGATTTCATGGGTCAAGTGCAATCAAGTTCTCATGGTAGAGGAGTTGGTAGACATTTTTTAAAATTCTACTAAGGATAAAGGTTTATGAACATTTATGTTATTGGTTGAATATACATGAGGGTTGGTGATGTGGTTGGGAGAGAAATCTTGTTCAAAAGTTTGGTTGGGAATAACAGCTTGAATAATATGAATGGTATCATAAGATTTGGTGACACAATCATTGGTCGCATGAAAATTATTATTCTTATGTAACATGGGAGTACCTATAAAAGGTTTGGATGGGTTGAATTTATGAATAAGTAAATATTGATGCTTGTCTTGGTCAATGGCCTCTTCTAAATTATGTGGAGAGAGAGATTCTGGACACAATACTATAACTTGGGAAAAAGAACATTGGTAAATAGATGAAAATGGTTATCGTATACCATATTATGTTCAAATTTTATAGAAAAGGTCTTCCATCATTTCATGTAATCTTTAATGGTTTTGGTCTCAAGTTGCTTAAAATTGATAAAATGGGCTTAGATATGTTTAGGGAGATCAATAGTTTGGAACTCTTGGACTAAAATATTGATTAATTCTTCCAAAATAGTGATTAAATGAGATTTGAGTATTTTGTGCAAGTCTAAATCATGACCCATGAGATTCTTTTATAATAACTTGGTAGTGGCAAAGGTATTTAAATTAAACTAGTCCTTATATATATTTATAAATGTTTTTAAATGAAGAGTAGAATTGGTTGACGCATTTTAAGAAATGGTAGGGGTGATACCTCCTATATAGATACTAGAAATTTAAGATGTAAAATGACATTTTTGAATATGTTTGATTGTTTTATTAATAAGAGGAAGTTAAGGGATAAGATTACCATCGGAATCCCAAAGAGGGGGTGGGGGATATTTTGATTATGCATACCCCATGACATTTGTTGATGGTGAGTTTGAATATGGATAAGATTATTTTTAATTTGAATTATATTATTTACATTTTTAGCTTGGAAAGCATTCATTTTATTAGGAGTTTTTAATATAAATTGATTGGTTTGAGTTGCAGTATTAGAATTTTTTAAAGTATTAGAATTAGTAGTAGTGGTTTGTGTACTAGTATGAGTGTTAGTAAGATCTTGAGAAGAACTATTAAAGTAAGGCACTAGTGACATAATTTGCTTATGTGGTAAAATATGTGATAGTAAAGGGATGATAAGAAGAAACACTAAAGGCATGATTATTATGGATATTAAATGATACATTATTGGAAAAATTGAGAAGAGTGGTTTTTCGAAGAGCCCCCCTAAATGTAGAACCCTCCATGTTAGTAGAGATATTATGCATGGAGGTAGAGTAAATTAAAGAGGAAGAAGTCATGGTATGAGAAGGGGTAAAAATAGAGGTAAGAGGTTGAGAAGTAAAAAAGGTTGTATCCCTAAACTAATGTGAGAACATAGGAGAAGGTGAATGGGGTTCCTCACCTTGACCACTTAGCAAGAGATGGTAAATAATATAAGGATAATTTCCTTAATTTTGAGGAAAATAATTGATGAATAAGATAATTTTTGGTGTATACTATAATTTAGGTTGATATTCAAATGAGAAGAGAGGATTGTGAAGTGAAGAGGAATGAGGAGGGGTCCCATAGTTTGTAGTGAAATTGGATACATGAACATTACTTTTATCTATGGTAGGATCCATAAGCTACTTATGGGAGAACTTATTATGGTTGGTAAGACTCATCATATCTATTGAATTCAAGTTCATGTTGTCTTCAAATAGAAATTTCATGATGAAGGAGAGAGATCTTGTATAAAAAAGTGGATGAAAAATCAAAGAGAAACAACACAAATAAGAGTATAGAGTCAACTAAGTTGACCTATTACTAAAAATAGGGTATGAAACTAAGCTGGTAAGGATACAAATTTGACCAAGTTTATTGATTACAATAACTTGGGACAAAGGATAGATTAATAAGGATACAGAGTCGACTAGGTCAACTTAGTATTTTAACTTGATAGGCAAAAATGAGTACTAGATTGACCAGGTTGACTTAGTACTATAATCAAGGATAAAGATAGTTTGTAAGAGATGGTGTCAAACATAAAGATACTATATTGTAAATAGGGAAAAAAAATTGTTATACTTTACATCAAGAAATGGAATTAAACACATAAATAATTAAATCAATGAGAATGACCCAATTAGGGCATGCAACACAAAACCTTGCACCAATGTTGGCCAATGCAAGTTTTTTCAATACAACATACAATGAGTAGAGAGAAATTAGTTAAAATAAAATAAAATGATAGATAAATTGTCATCTTAAATGTTATTAGATTATTTTAAAGTGTTATTTTAAGTGGGATAGGGATGTTAGCTGAAAGTAGGGAACTAAAAAGCAATCTATGGATGGTTTCAGGATGTTTAGCCTGAAAGGGATCTATGTCGATAATGGTACTAGCTTAGTATTGGGTCTACCCGATCACTTAATAATATCATAGCAATAAGGGTATCAGGTTCTTTGCCAATATCTAACATTAACCACATGTTTATACTTGGCTAGAAAACTAAGTCAGCTTCCCCCTTCGTGATGAAATCCAAGTAGGTAGGCATTGGGTAGACAAATGCTTAAATGCATTTTGAAGTTATGTGACTGGGTAGTGTGTGAAATAAAGATAAATGTATTGAAAATAAATGGTATATCAAAAAACCACCTAATTATACTATGTGAGATACTATAATCATCTAAACAACTAAAAATGAAAGTGTGAATTAATTACTAGCATATAGTTATTGATTCCCAAATTAATCATAGTACAGAGTCTATTCAGATGATACTATATGAAAACATTATAGAAAAAATTTGATAGGGTTTATATTTTAATTCATAAGCAAGAGTCCTTAAGAACTAAGTCAACCAGGTCAACCTAGTATTTTAGATAGAAGATAGACTATAAAACTAGGTTGACCAGGTCAACCTAGTTTTCTATAGGATTGTAGTTTTGAAGATTACAAAATTGTAAAAAAATAGAACTATAATAAAGAATTTAATTTTAAGAGAGAGAAATAAAGGAACCTTGGTGGGTTAAAAGATGTTTAGGGTTGCGAAATTTCTATTGAAGTGCCTTGTATGTTGCTTGCAAGTTCTACCAACTATGTCAACTAGGCCAACCTAATTCTATAATTTCTTATTTACTAAAGCTTATTTAAGATGTTTGAGTTGACCTCATTTGATTGGTTTGTTGTATGAAATATGTCTAAAATACTAAGTTAACCTTCATGACTTAGTTTTCTATTATAGATCTGAATAAGAGACTAAGTCAACCTATTTGACATAGTTTGTTGTCTAGAATTGAATAAAAGTGATGTGATTATCTATTCATTTTAGCAACACGTATCTAATGAATACCTACACAAAAATAATAGAGTTATTTCAATGTGACTATGTGTTAAACCTGTGTATATAAGTTAGTAACTATACCAACCTAGTCAACCTAGTATTACAAATATAGATAAATAATAGAAATGAAAATCATGAAAGAAAACTTGTAAGGGTTAGACTCATGTCAGGTTCACCAGAATGTATATAATCAAAAATACATCAGATCTACAAATCAATCCTATCTCAGAAAAGATAGATCCTACTTACACTTCCTATTGGGGATACATTAGATAATCAAGTTAATGACCAATATGGATCCACTAGACCTAAATAAGGGATCTCTTAAAATAATAATATTATTAGGAAGGGTTACAAAGCCTCTAGTCAAGCAAAACTATCAAATAACCCTAACTAGGTCCTGTGTTTTCATATTCACTAAACTAATAATAAGTAAATAAAAATATAATATAGTGCTTACCAAATCTTGTGGCACAAAGTGGGGGTAATAAACACTAAAATTAAACATGTATAGAATACATATACTCATGTCACTTTATACATAATCCTAATGCATGGAAAATAAGTGTAAATGCATATCTATCTACTCTTACAAATGATGAGCAAAGTTATAAATACTTACCATTGAAGATGAACCCATCGAGCTTGAATCTCTCCCTTGGATAAGGTGATTCACAAGAGGTTATTATGGTATGTAAGGATGACAAGGATAAATTAGTTCTAGGATATATAGCCTATCAATGCATAAAAAATACTTCTCCACAAGACAAGATCCGTATCTCCAAATAAAGTATGAAACCCTAAGCTTCTTCCTTAATTAGAATGGTAGATAAGTAGATGTGAACTATATATTACTTCTTATTATATTATATTATAAATGGTTAAATTATTATGTTTAAATAGGTAGATCTAACCCTAAACCCTTCCAAATTTTTTGGCTAGCAGGGTCAACCTGGTTGACTTGGTATCATTATTGACAAAAAATCACTAGGTCACAGATTATGTCAGCTAGTGGCTGATCTAGACCCTAAATAAGTTTTGTTAATAAGAGTACAAGGTTGACATAGTTGACATAGTTATGTAAACTATGAAAATGTGTTTTAGATTATGATAAGGGCTACTAAAGGTGGTAAATGATTGGAGGAGTGTGAAAAAGAAAAGGTCAATATTAGGGAAATGGTTTTTAGTTGACAAGTGTGTAGATAACAAGTGGGAAAATTGAAAATAATCTTGTGAAGCACCAATGTTCTTCTCACCCCTTTCTCGATCCACCCCTTAAGGTAGGCACTTAGAGAGATTGAGACTTAATGGGTTACTACAAGATAAAGAGTGTCAGTAATTGATAAATGTTTGAGAATATTATGTGTATACAATACTAACCCACTATAAAATCATTTCAATCTCATAAATAAACATCAAAAGAGGGGTAATTATATAGTATAAAATATAATAATATATTCACCCATCTATTGATTAGTAAATAAATCACTAAATGATATCTATTGTAAAAAAAAATATTAAAACCTATATTTACGAAAATTCAAATAAATATATAACTAAAGAGTATGTATTTAGTAACTCTATGAGTGAATACCACAATCATAAATTTACAATATAATATGTTGAAGAAGATAAATAAGTTATAAGATATATAAATATGTAGTAATGGTCATTATTTTCCAACTAAATATTTCAAATAACATAATATCAATCAACCCAAATCATAAAATAATAGAGGTCAAATCAGTGAAAAATTGAAGCTAAGCAAAAGATCATTTATCTAATTATCAAAGGGGGAAAATATTAAAAAAAATGTACACAATAGTATATTTAAGATTATAAATTCAACCAAAATTTGAAATTATCTATCTTCAATTCTAGTTTAAAAATGAATTAATGAAAATTATTTATGATAGAAAGGATGGGATGTATCCACATCTTCAAATTAGTTACATGTTATATGATAATACTTGAAACAAAGTAACCAACTTAAACTAGATCAAAACTACTCTTAAAGTGTTATACCACTTTGTGACAACTAATATGAAATTTATACTACATATTCCTATATATTTATCACTTGAATGGAATTATATGTAAAAAAATATGACAACTTCTAAATTCAAAATCAATCCACCACCACTTACTTCCCCTTGAAATATTACATACAAATATTATATTCCTCATCCAATCATGAAATATAAATAATTAGATTCATAAATTTAATATTAATTTGGGTGACCACTTGTGCATGATTCAATAGAGAACCCTTGAGATACTCTCTAATAACATGTTCTTTCTCAATTATATTTGTTGCATATTTAAAAAATCCAAGACATGTTGACTATAATTTTTATTTTCAATTGCCACTTCTCCTTTGAATGAGACCACACAAGTATTCAACATTTCAGTGAACTCATCAAAAAATAAAAAATTTCCATTTTCCTTGTATAATTGCGATAAGCTTGAATTTTCAAAGAAAGGGATAATATTTTATGTGAAAATTTTCAACTATAAGACTATAGATTTAATAAGGTGTCATAATTATTCATAATTTATCTTATTTTATGCAAAATTTATTCAAACAAATTAAAATATAATATATATGCATATCTGGAATGTTTGGGAGAAAACCATGTTTAAAACCCATCACAATGACATTTAATTTATTCTCCATATCATAGGTTTATAACAAATAAATTTCAATGTCTTATTGTGAGTGGTCAATCTTCTATTTATCTATATACACCTCCATAAATAAAATTAAAATCAAATCTAGGACAGCTTTAACATCCTTTGAAATACCAATTATCACATTAACTTTCTCTAGAGTCTATAGCCATTTCACCTTTTATTCATTCCATGAATTACCTTTTCAATCAATGTATTTGTGGCCTTAACAATATAATTAGGATATTCTAAATACCCTTATTTAATAATACAATATTCAATGCTTTAAAAAAATATTTACTATCCCTATTCCTCTTTTATTTATTAAACATTAATCCTCATCTATCTCATAGATTTTTAAGGATGCGTATTTTTATAATATCATATTATTAATCCTCTTCAACTTCCTAATGGACTTCATAAATTCCATATTGACTTTTGGATATTCATTTATACTCATACTATCAATATGAGCTTCAATAAAATACATATTTTGTAACTAAACCACTTGAGATTATCCTTCTCATGTTTGACATACCATAATTAATTTTGGAATAGGTTTCGATAATCCTTAGGTTACAAATGGAGTTAGAATGATCATAGTGGAACTCATAATAACATATTATGTAGTGGATGAAATAATAGTAGAAATGGATGTTTAAATAGATGATAAAGTGATCAAAGTAGACTAAAATGGAGGTGAAATTGAAATAGCTAGCCTTTTATGTTTATTTTGATATACACTTGTCACTATATTAGAATAATTAGAATTAAAGTCAATAAGAGAAACATAGGAGTAAGTCATAGTTATTTATATGATCCTTGATTTTATCAAACTAGAAATGGATGGAGGTAGAAAAATATTAGAACACATAATATATTATTAATTTTTCATAGTGGTAACAAGAATTTTTGAGTAATGTATACTATAATACTTTTTATAGCGACTAAATGTGGAGTGAAAAATACAAGATCCAAGAAAAACATGGTTTCACATACACCACATGTTTGGATATTTTATAATAATTTGGGTGATGGGGCAATATATTATTATTTAAAAATAATTCCCCCTTGATGTTCATTAATTATTTTTACACCATTAACCTCAAAAATTAAAGTAATTGATTTGGAATAAAGTAAAAATAATAAACACTTTTACTAAGTAGATACAAAAATAATTCTTATAAAAAACTGATATGATCACTAGACACACATTAAATACTTGTTGGTAATTAAAAATTAGATAATTCAGGAGGCATAATAATATTCAAAACAATAGAAACATGGGTGACAAATGAAGGTCTATTAAATACAATAGTGATAAGGATAAAATTGAACTTTATACATAAGGCATTATGATCACTAGAATGATCATTTATGGTGAGGCTAGGTGAAATCCATGTATGAATTTACTCATCAATATTTGACTAGTCCCTTGAAGCTCATCCCTTTCCTTAACCAATGCATTATCATAATTAGCTAGTACTCTCTATATCTATTGCATAGTATGTATACAATTGTTTCCTCCTAATTTTGATAGATTACCAATCATTTTATGGACTAAGATAATACAATTATTTTAAATGACCTTAGTATGGAGAATGAAAACTAAAATTCCTCTTCAATCTTCCTCAATTCTTTTACATAATTTTATAGTGATCCTAAATTCTAACCTCATCCTTTTCAAATTTACTAAATGTCACCTATATACTATAAGCTATTATATTGAAGGCCAAACATTATAATATGAATTCTAAAGTTCCAACAGTGTTGGAGGAAATTTTATTTAATTTATATTCTTGTAAATTTCCCCGCTCCATGAAAAAATTAATAGGCCATTTTGTATGAATAAATTTGTATTAGGTACATAATGACGTATTTTATAATGGGGACCATATCCCATCAATCATAAAAAATTGTTTATATTTCATATTACCAATAACCTCTAATATTTTTGATGGATTCTTAATTTTTTTATTTATAAAATCTTAGTAGTTTATTTGTAATTAATTCCCAAGAACATCAAAGGATAAAAGTAATCAACTATGTCTTGCATACGTTCTTGATATCTATATAGATATATTTTTTTGCATAAAACATATATGGGTGAGTTAGAGGAATTATGCCACAAAGGGAAGCCAAAATATTTGAATCTTATAGCTAAACAAAAAACATATACCAAATAATACATCATACAAAAGTTATAAGACTATTTAATCCCATTAATTTTTTATTTCAAATTAAAAGAAAATATTTCACCCTAAGCAAGTTTATTATTTTCATTGATAATAATTGCAAGTGAATGTTCAAAAAACTTATTTTCATGGTTGATACTATGATCATAGTATATCCTATTCATCAAAATCAATCAAAATATGACACTATAATTGAAAATATAAATAGTATAATTATCCATATTGCCTTTGTTAGTCCAATTTTATATGTCTACACCCCATTCCTTCTAAACTTCCATTAAATAATTTTATTTCATCCACATATTGGTGGAAAATTTATTATGATTGAATATTAGAGATGGAATTTTTTAATATCCATCATATTCTTCCATGGAAATATAAGCCATTATATTTCTCGTATTTGGAGAGTAAAACACATCATCTTTATAAACACACTTTGATAAATCACCATATAAAAATCCTATATAAGTAAATAAATTAGGATTTGCATCTACTTGATGGAGGCCTATTTCAAGAGTAAAATAAAATACTCTTTAAATTCATTATTTGCATTGGTATTTTTTTAACATAAAAGACCTTTTCATATTCATTGATTTCATAGAACACTATATACTAGTTATTTGGATCAATAATGGGTGGAGACAATATTTTATCTATAAATTTATATGGTGGGCCTAAATAACAAGATGTAGTGCCTTGAGACATTATGTAATCTCTATGACAACTCAGTGACTTTGATGAAATTTGGTGGTTATCATATAAATATTTTCACATACTTTGTCCCTTATAATTTTAAGAAAACATTCTTTGCATTTATGACACTCTTCAATATTTGACAATAATTATATATAATGTAAGTCTATTATGAATTAAATTAATTTAAAATACTCAATAGATCCCAAATTAGTTCTAAATTCAAGTTTTAAAACCAAAGTGTCACATCTAATTCACCCTTTAATACTTTGTTCATTTTGAATGAATGGTGAGTTTTATTAAACCTACATATTAATTATTCTTTGAAATATGTATCATTATAGATTTATCTATCTATGAATTTGTGGCCTTAGTCAAATTTAATAATTTTAAAAAACCATGCATCTCAATCTTGTAGTTTTGAGGTTGCATGGTTATAGAACTGTAAAATTAATCATTGATGTTCATGTCATCTCTTATGGAATATTTCAAGGAATTGAATCTTTGATTTATTTGTATATATTCTTAGGTTGAAATCATATTCATGTTTACATGTGTCATTTCCATGTGATGAAATCTCATGTAATATGTTCTTCCCAAATTATAAATATTCCTTCCATTTATACTCTCTCATTTCCATAATGTGATAAATTATCTCTTATATTTCAAATGACACTATTAAACATTCATGGATCCATTAAATATTTTGTATAAATTTTTACATTTCTTTACATCCACTAGTTTTATTACACAAAATACATTAAAATATAATGATCATATATCAAAAATAAATAATGCGTAAATAGTTTGTTAATGACCTTTCAATATAAAAAATAAAACACATGGAAATAAGAATAGAACCTTTAGGTCGCATAGACACAAAAACTTTAAAAACACAAAGTTAATTTTTAAATGAAAAAAACATGTTTAGACATGATAATGTATGAATCTTGATTTAATATATGGTTAGGTAAACTTGATATAAATATTTATAACTTTAAATATGTGTATATGGTGGCCATTTTGTCTACACAAAATGGGTTATTAAGTGAAATAAGCTTTCAATGCAATATTAAAATCCTCTTAAAATTATACAAAAGTGACAAGTTTTAATTTATCCTCTTTTATATTTTTCCTTACTTTAAACTATTGAAATTTAGAATAAATAAATAAGGTGGATCATGCAAATGTATTTTAATCTCAATTTAGGATGAAAAAATGGGGTCCCTATTTTATTTTAATAAATGTAAGGGAAGAGGGTTGTCACAATGTTGACAATTTGACCTCCCAAGACAAATTTCAACCCCTATAATCAAAAACAATTCCATGACACCCATCCAAGCTTTCACATGGTGTCTTTCATGGATTGTGATGTCTTATTTTTGTCACTTTTGTAAGAATTTTACAATTATTTGAGGCATCAAGTTTGTGTTAGTCATTGCTTGAGACATCATCATATAAAAGCATGTTTGAGTCATTAGATGATGTCTTTGGGCCTTCATGAATTGTACTTGTGTGAATGAAAGAGTGTTAAAGTGGTTTTGAGGCCTAGAGAATGAGATAAACATTGTTTTACAAAGTTAAGGTTCTTTAGCATAGATTAACATAATTTGGAGAGTTTAAGGTTGCTTATTCTCATGATACTTAGGCTTATTTTAAGCCATTTCTTGAGGAGAGACCTTGATAACATATGTGAGGAGTTTCTAAGCCCTTTTTAAGTCATAACATGAGATTTGAGTTGTATTCGAGGTTATTATCCATGGTTTACTCACTCAAACCTATTTCAAGCCTTGCTTAACCCTTTAAGTAATCAAATGGTCTTCCAACATCGCATATGAGTCAAAAATTTCATTATAAAACTTGAAAGGGGAATGTTTTGATGTCACAATATATTATTAAGGTCTTAATATGTCCCCATAATAATCATATTGTCATTTTAGGATGATTTCATATGCATAAATGGGTCTTTTAGAATCCAAACCCATATGTAGTCCACCAAACGGGTCCCACACAAGTGGAAATGTGGATCTTAAACTTCCCTAACTACACCATCTGAATCAAAATGTTGTTTGACATATATTTTCCCTCCTCTCATCCTCAAATGGTTTTTCAAGGAACTAAAACCATGAAAAACTACAAAAAAGGAGGGGTTTTGTAGGAGTTTCAAGCTTGTATGAACCTGTACAAATAGGTTAGGGTTAGAGGAAGTCAAAAAAATTTAGAAGGGAATTAGTGTAGGAATAATATAAAGATTTATTTGTGTTTTAAATTCAAAATGGCCAAAAAAATTTTCCCTCTTTCCATCATCCTCCTTTGCAGCTCAAAAAAGATTTCAAGTTTTTTATGGTGAGATAATATTTTAGGAAGAGAAATGAGGTATCATTAAATTTACATCATAGAATTATTTTTAATACTCATATCCCATTATTTATGAATAATGGCTAATAATCTAGGTAGTCAAAGTTGTCTTCTTAATTTGTGCAAGGATAAACATTGGAATGGTTTTAATACATTTTAGTATTTTTTTATGAAACTAATGGTTTCAAATGTCTTAAAAAATACATAAAGTTAATATCATTAAATTATACACCCATGACTCACATTTGTGAGGTTTTGAGATAAAATAAATATTCATGTTATCACTTGTGCAAGTTGTAACAGTTTGTTGAGTCTTCAAGGCATGAAAATGAAAATGGATGATGTTTAGGTTATTTTTTAGGTTTTTAGATTACATAAAATTATAAATTTTATATAATAAGTACTTATTTGAGTCATAACTATCAAATAAATCTTTAAATATCATGTCTCCAATGTGATTGATGTGTATGTAATGTGATATCCATGCAAATGTGAATAGGTTATTATGGTAATGACTATCGAGAACCTTCATTAGTTTATTTTAAATATACATATGATATAAATATTTTATTAATTATATATACTATTTATTCATACTCCTCCATTCCCTATACTCATAACCACTCTCATCTTCAACCCTAGAAAGACAAGCCCTCATAGTCATGACTATAGTGGCCTATTGGGTAGATCAAGTAAATGAAACACTATTGGGATGAGATATAAAGAATACTTGGAGAATATTAGAATTAATAGCTAACTATAAGGAATAATTTATGATATATATAATATGGTCCATCAAATATCAACACATCATCTCTACTGAAGAAGACAACTCAATCAAGGTTTCCCTTCAATGCAAACAGGGTTGTGTTAACAAATATAAGAGACTCTAATGGAGTGATTAATTTTATGGGATGTAAAGTAATGAAGGAAAAAATTAATAATAAAATAAATTTAACTTAAATTCTTTTTATAAACGAAACCTTAACTCTCATCTCTCTCATAGTCACAGTCAAGAGCCTAGAATGTGAACATATATAGGAATGACTGTTGATAGAGGAAAGGTTGAGCATAGAAGCCCATTTTGAGGTGAATTGAACGGTGTGAATTAAAAATGTGTTGAAAATTAATATAATAAATTATAAATTTTTATGGATGAATATAATATTGTCATAAATGGAAAAAACCATTCTCTCATATAGTTAGAATGCACAATTACCACCTACATGTAGGATTTTTACATGGGAAGGTGAAAGTGTCAGAAAAATCATGCATAGTGGTAAGGTGAGAGAAATATAAGGGAGAATAATAATTATTTTTATAATTATATCATTCAATTTACACTATATATTTCTCTAAATTAGAGTAAGGAACATTGACAAGCTATTAGGCCTAGTAGGCATAGACAAGCAGACATAGATCAGTCATGAGAAGGAAAGATAGTTGAATAGAAGATGTATTAATAAATAAACTCAAGGATATATATATTTAAATTAACCCTATTAAATATTATTTAAAATATTATAAACAAAATAAAAATCCAACCCAAGGATTCCATTTGGACAATCTATTGGTAGGTCTGAGAATACCTACATGCAAGGTCACATAAGAGAGCTATGGTAAAGGAACCATGCATATGAGTACGGTAAATAAATGAAAATAGAAAATATGATTTTTGTTATAAATTATATAAAATTATCAATTAGGTTATTTTATCCTTTGAAATGATAGAGAGCCTTGATAGGCTAGTCAGACCCATTAGGCCTAAACAGGAAGTTTCAGGCAAGGCCATGAATAGAGGAGTTAAGATACAATGAAATATATAGGGGATTGAAGTGAATAATATTAATGAGGTTTCATAATGTTTTTTTATATATTTTATAATTTTTAATCATTAAAATTGTTTTGTCTTCTTGAGTAACAAGATCATTGAAAGATAGTTAGACCTTATAAGCCTATAACTGCCATGTACAAGCATGTTCATAGAAGTTCGAGATTAATTACATATTAAAGGGTATATGAGGGTTTAAAACATATAAGGAGGAACTTATATTACATTAAAAATTTTAAAGGATGGTAATATACTCAATTTAAGGTAGGAAAGCACCAAACTAAGCCATTAGGGCTACATAGGCTTGATTATCCATAAACCCTAGTCCTAACTATAGATGGAGCTTAAGAGAATATAATTGAAGGTATACCAAACCAAAATGATGTTTTTATGTCCTATTAACATGTTAAATGACTTAAAACCCCATAAACATAATAACCTACTTGGTTTCTAACGTAGTTGGTCAAGCACTTAGGCTAGCAATGAGACTTAAATGTAAACCTACAAGATAAGGGTGTAAAGATGGTGGTTTGGGAAATTAGGGTAAGTGTGGAATATGTACATCAGATAGTGAAGTGTGTTATGGTGTATTATATCCATATATTAATATATAGATATATCAAATCCATAAATACTTATTTTAGGCCTATTAGGCCTAAAATCAACCTTAAGGCCTCAAGACCCCACCACCACCTTGTCGCATTTCTAGATCCCCATATCAAAATGAAGGACATGATTATTTTTATAGTGATTTTTTAGGCCTTTAAGAGAGTATTTTATATAATTAAATCAAGGAGTTGTCAAACTTAGTCTCAATACCTCTCTCAAACTATACTACCCCAAGATGTCACACCGAGTTGTCAACTGAAATGCTCATATCTCACCCAAAAATAAGACTCAAATATAATTATATTAAGGGTAATTGGGTAACCCTAGGCACTCACCATCCATGGAGTAAATATTTGGATTTAGGAATCCAACTCTATGAACAATCACTAACTCTATAACGTACCTAGAATACTTTCAAAAAGCTTAAAAGCCACTAATTTTCACTCATATCTCATTGTACAAGTTGAATGGGACTAAGATATCTTCAAGATATTTGAGGGGATATATGTGGAAAATATGCATATAAAAAATGTTTTATATTGGAGGCCTATACTTTATGAAAAATGGTTAAGATGGTAGGTCACTAAAACCCTACATAAACCCTAGTAGAGACCAAATTGAAAAACAAATTGAATAATTTTCACTAAAATGCCTTGTATTGAACCTAAAACACCTAAATCACATGATAAAATCTAAGGAGGTCCTATTCATGGTATTAAATTATATAGATATTTTTACGTATCCCTAAAAACTCTATTTTTTTCAAGTTTTTATTGTATTTTTAAGGTGCATAATTAATGAAAACCTAAATTTAAATTGGGAAGGTAGTATGAGATGTATTCTAAATTTTAAAACCATAAAATTCTCACAATTATACTTGGAAATTATTAAATAGGTATGCACCAATTATCCAGTTTATAGGTGTTAGTGGGAGGAAGCCTAATCACCTAAGTCAGGTAAAGTTAAAAAATTTCACTATTGGAAAGGCATATGTCATGGTATGTAACTATTTTTAGACTTGAAACACACATTTTTACCTATTTTGAGGTCTCTATTTATGCTTCATTACCATGTAATTAGCTAAAAATCAAGTAACTAAGCTTAGTTGCCTAGTAAAAATACATAGCCAAATAAATAAGATGTTTTTGGGCATAGAGGGGCTTCTAGATGAGTCAACACAGGTCATGAAATAGTCATGTAACTACTTCATGAGGTGATAATACATGTTTCCTATCCACCATAAAGGTTGGGAAAATTTTCCAAGTCATATTGGCATGCATGAAAGAGGTGGATACTAAATGTTTCATGGAAGAGGCCTAATAGAACCAGTTTATGCATTATAACTATCATGGGGAGATGTAATTAATTAGTGTTGGTGTTCACATACTCTTTATAGGGTCACATTTGGCCAAAAATAGACATCAATGCCCCAAAAGTATCATTCAAGGTAACTCATCATCATGGCAACACATAGAGAAGTGTGGAGGCTACTTCTAACTATTGGTTGAATGAATGGTGAATATTATTAAATATTCATTCCCATTATACACCACATTATATTCTTCCTCTTATTCATTATTATATAAATTTAGGCTCTTAAGCCATTGTAAAGATCCCTAAACTAGGTATGAGGAATATCTACCAAGATTTATATCATGTAAACCTATTAAACTAATATATGGACTATTTAATCTTCTTCATGTTAGTCTATATTGTGTTATAGTCTTGTTTGATATGAAAAAATGGTAGGTTTTATCCATATTTAGGTCTTTGCTTCATCTAAATGCTAATAGATTGTTTTATGTAGGTCATTTGATGTGTTAAAGGTTGGTGTCTATATTTAAAGTGTAATCTAGTTGGAAGTGTCTCAAGATAGACCTCTCATCCATCACCCCCAAGTTATATCCATCTCACATAACATTCATGTTAATTAATAATGAATATAAGTATTTAGAGAGAGTTTTTAGTTCATGTATTATTCATTACTATTTTTAAGAGGTTAAATAGAGTGGATAATCATATTGGTGCATCATCTCCATTTAGAGTATGTTTCCTTCCATGCTTTTATCTATCCATTTTAACCCCTAACAAATCAATAGGTTTAGTTACTTTGATCTTAATGGATGCACCAAGGTAACTAGACCCATTAACTAGAGGTTTATTCCAACCATAGGTTACCCATAGCCTTGGGCTAATCCCATGTTACCACAAACTTGGAAATATGCTTGAACAACCTACTCCTAAGGTGTAGTTTGGAATGTTAGCACACAATAATCATGATTTTAAGTGAAAAACACCATCTGGTGTTTAAAATTGAGTACTTTTTGTATTTAATTTGAAATAAAACCAATTTATCATGTGAGACAATTTGATATCTTCAATAAATATTTGAGTATTTTATCTCCATCATAGAACATATTAGGGTTTTAGATATTTAATGAGTCAAAACTATGTGAAGTGATTCATATATCCTACCTTATATGAATTTAATATGTTAAAACACAAATAACATGATCAAATATTTTTGAAGTGTAAATAAATAAGGAATGGATTGGGCATAACATATGATTTATCTTCAGTTAACTAGGTGTAGAAGCCCAAACAAATTTACCTTTGATTTCAAACTATTCCTCACTCCCATATAATAATAAATTTAGATAAATTATGTGTCTAGAGTTAAGAGGATTAGATTATATTTTACACAAAGGTGGTTAAATAACCTAATGATTAAGCCAATTAATAGAAAAATTAGTCCAATAATATTATGAATTTATATAATTGAGAATCTTAAAAATAGTAAACCATAACTATTGATAGATATATAAATGAATTAGAAATAAAAGATACTTATTTGGTTTACTATGCACATGTATATTTAGGTAAGAACATGTTAAAATTGGATTGGAAGATGATCTTGGAATAGTCATCATATTTTGGGAATATCCTTTATGTGTCCTTAGATTTTTATATATCTAGATATTTGCATCAATGCAAGTGTCTAAATATATTATAGGTGTCCTATACATAATATTTACTAGATATGGATGAAACCAAATTGATCATTTAGGTTTTCTATCAACTTTACTCTATTGAATTTAAATTGTTCACACATGTTGTCTCTCTTTGTCAAATGATAAAACCCTGTCTCTTCACCCTTGGAGTGACTATGTGAAAAATGGGTTAGTGCATAGTGTTGAGATGACCCCAAATACCCCTTTATTAATAGGTTCTTCCTATATATAAATTACTTTGAAGAGGACCTCAAAATTATTTATTTTTTTACCTATGTGTTAGTTAGTGTGTACAAAAGTATGAAATGTTTGATAATTAAAGACATGTAGTGACATAAATTCTAACTTGGAAAATATGTCTCATAGGTTTCTCTTTGAATAATTTAAACCTGTGTAAATATTAATCCTATGAATGAATGGAAATAAGGATTAATAGGAAAAGTTTTCTCCCTTGAATTCTTGATTGAGTTCTTGGTATATTTCCTTGTGAGTTGTATGTTATTTCTAGGTGAGGAATGAATTATGGTTGGTATTCTATATATACCAATCACTTTTGAAAAAATCTCACATTAAATCACTTATGTCAATACTTTGGATGCACTTATTTTGTAAATTGGATGACTTTTGAGCATTAGATACTTTGTATGAAAATTTAAACTTGCATATACATGTGTTTTTTTGGGATATAGGTGTTTAAGAAGATATCAAATAGATTCTTCTTCAAAAACTAGTAGTGAAGGTTAATAATAAAGTTTTAGAGATTTTTGCAAAATATAGAAGGCCTACTCATAAAAATAATGATGTTCAAACTAAGATATAAAAAATTAATCACAAAGAGATATTGAATGGGATAATTTCATTAGTGGGAAGGTATACACCTAAAAGGTACATCCATGATATATATTTATTAAGTGTAGAAGAGTGAGGTATTATATATATCATATTTTAGTATCTACCTTTTTCTCTCCCTTTAATCTAGTAATTAAATTGCTAGTTTAAAGGAAAAAAATGTGTATGTAGGTGTGTATAACACATTTAATTTATGTGAGACAAGATTGATTGATTCATTGGTGAATGACATGTAACAAAGAGCATATTAAAGTATATAATCAGTGTACGAGATCTAAAATTGGAAGAATTTTAAATGATTGAAATTAAAAAGAGCATGGTTAGGAGAACACATGTGTGTTGATGAAACAAACTTGCCTTTTGGAAATTGAATTTGAAATGATTCATAATTATGAAATATTGATGGTGATATTAGGATAATTATGAACCTCCAAATTCATATATATATATATATATATATATATATATATATATATATATATATATTAGAGGACACATGCCCTAAAATTTGGTGTTAAAGTGATTTATATTATGACCATTGAGCTTGTTTCATATCAATAATTCAACCAAAATATTTTCATATCCTAGTGAGTGATAAATTCAATCAATTCACACTATATATATGGTGAGAGTGTATGATTTAATAAATTGGATCTTATAAGTCTGATGAAGTTAGATTATTTGATCAAATATAACTTATAATTTTCTTATGATTAACCAATTTAATCAACTCAAAATTAAAAAAGTGAACCAACTAATACAATAGATTGGTTTAATAACAATCCATGGTAACAATCCATAATAATATTTTAAATTTGGATAGTTATTTTATTTTTTGAATTTTAGGTGGCATCTGCATGGCATATGCACCTCATATATGTCTCAAGCTAAAGTCTGGATATAATAATAATACCAATGTATATAATGTTTCCACAAATATGTATTTGAATTATACAACTATGAAATCTAGTGAATTTAAAATTTTCAAGTGTGGAGGACAAGTCTCTATGAAATTTCCCCACTGATTCTTTCAAATTTGAGATTTAGTTCTAAATGTGGAGAACATATTTATATAAAATTACCCTAATGTAATATAGATATTCTAAATACTAAATAAATATGGAGGTCAAGCATTTTTGACATGCCCCCACTAAAATTAAATATTGTGAAAATGTGGAATTCATGCCTCTATGTCATGCCCCCACTAATATGCCCTCCCCACTTTTAGGGTGAGGGGAATTAAAATATTATAGTTACCTTACCTCAAAAGTCTAAGATAATTGTATAAATTATACATGGATCATGTATCATAAAGGAGTAACACATCTAGGTAGATATAAAATTAAAGCATGCAGTATGTGATCCTATCAATTATTAAGATGCATGATATAAACCATGGAAAAATATAGAGAGTAAAAATACAAGATCAACAAGTAATCAAGCACACACACAAGAATGCTCAAAATCAAATCAAAATGAAAATTTCTAAGGAGACATAATATAAGGGGCATGTTCAAATTCCATACAATCAAAGAGACATGACATAGTTAAATGTCTATAAAGTATAAAATGACATTTTTAAATGTACATACAACATAGAGTGAAATATTCAAATGTAAAAAATATGAAAAAAAAATCATAGGGAAACAATAAAAATATCATATTAAAATGATCAAACACATAATAAAATGTAAGATAATAGCAATCAAGGAACTTAATCAAGTAATTGCATAAATGAAAACATGGAATCTATGCAACCAACATAAATAGAACATATTATTTACCAAATTAGTGTGTTCATAAGAAATTTTAAGTACATATCATATCAAGTACACTAATAAAGATATAAAAATAGATAGAGTCATGTTTACGTATATAAGCTCAAACATGATAATGGAAAGTCATCATAAAATAATATAACCTAGGTTTATCATGATCAAATAAGTAGATACCCCCAATGTACCTTTGATGTGAGTAGAGTAAGGACGAATACATGTATGTGGATATATAATGTGTCTTGGTTATTCTTATATCACACTCAAATGATGCATGAAATATGTGTTTATAGGAAAG
Organism: Torreya grandis; assembly: GCA_037957365.1. Lineage (NCBI taxonomy): Eukaryota > Viridiplantae > Streptophyta > Pinopsida > Cupressales > Taxaceae > Torreya > Torreya grandis. Next base: position 214,145 of record JARHVA010006437.1, on the reverse strand, counting down.
AATGGTATTCTATATACTAACATGGACAAAAAAACCACATGTACATTAAATAGTACAACTATGAACATGTTAAAAGTTTTTGAATTTTATTGAATATTTTTGATATTTTTGGAATATTTGATTTTATTTATTTTTATTTAAGAAGGAAAAGTATATAAAATTATCCAATATAAGGGATGTTCATTTAGAAGTGATCTAAACTCTAAATATGGCATATCAAACTGGTGGTATAACTAAGAAGCATGTATAGGTGTAATATCTAGTGATGGAGGCTCTATTATGCTTTAAACATGTATCATAGGACTCTGTGGTAATGAAGAGGTAACATAAGGATTAGGGTTTCATGTAACCCATAATTTTATGCTCTATAGTTTATTGGAATAAAAATAATGGGGAAAATTTTAGTTATTCTAAATAACTAAGTATGTTTCTTAGTAATAAATTAGGATTATGTGGAATCCATTGTGTATTTATGATATAATGGTCTCTCAAGTATGATTTTCCTAAGAAAGTGGATTAAATTTTACTTAACCTTTAAAATAGGATTAACCTTAGTAGGTTTTATAATTAGATTTATTTGAATAAAATTTTCTTGTTGAAGTGTATGTTCATATTGATTTCTAATAATTGTGACTAATCTATTGGTAGAAATGTATTTAATACACACATGAACTGTGAATGGTAATTTACAAATTTTATTTATCCAATTTCATCCCAATAACATATCAAATACTCTCATGTATGGTATAAATAATAAGGTAGTGATCACATTTTCTAGGCCAAATTGTAAGGATAAGTCAATCTCACCAATAATTTGTTCTGAGGTCTCATTGAATGCTCTGACCATTTTGGTTGAAGGGTATAAATAATCATATATATATCCCAAATAAGAAAGTAATTTAATGATAAAAACGTTATTTATATCAAAATTATCAATCATAACACTATGAATTGGCTAGTGATCAAAGTATTCTAAGATAAATAATGAGTAAAAATTTGAGTCATCATTTGTAATCTCATTGTCATTAAAATTAATAGAGGGTATCTAAACCATATATATCTATGTTAGATCAAATATATATAGGTGGGAGCCAAATAAAATCTATATGGGGCCCTCTATATAAACTAAATACTATGTTTATGGATATAGATATGGGGTTAAGGTAACCAAATAATATATAGGTGACCCTATCTGTATATATGGGAAGATGAGCCATATATAGATAGGGACCCTAACCTAAATCCATATATCTAGAGTTATATTCTAGTATAGATTTATCTATATACATATAGGGGGATCCCTATATAAAGAGAGTGGGGGGGGGGTCAAGCACCCTTATATAGATAAGTATAGGGACCCCCAGTTGTTGTGTCATGTATAAGTAACAATAATACCATTTAATGAGTTCTCATTATGTGGTAGAGGAGGATGTATATTATATTCCATTTAAAATTTTGGATGACTTTGAGAGTGATCTTGTAATGGATCACTAAACTATTTTTTTATTTTGATGGTCACTGGGTTATGACACTAAATCCTTTGGAGGATCATCAAATGTAACCCACTTATTATCGATAAGGTATTGGATATTAATCTTTAAGGTATAACACCAATTATTATAATTCCTAGGGCCTTATTTATAGTCACATAAGCATTGAAATCATTTCCATGAGGTAGAGGTCTAATCATATCAGCCTCTATGTGAGGAGGTAGATATATAATATGACAATCTATAAGTTTGTTACTTAGAAAAGCTATAGGCTCAAGTAATCCTATAAATTATATCTCTAGTGTATTGGATAAGATAATCCAATTAGGTTCTTGTGACATTAAATTAATAATTTTAGTTGTATCTTTTTTAGGCTCTATAGGTTTTACCTTATATCTTTGTTTGATATGAAACGTGGTATTGGAATACTTAAGCTTATTCTATATAATAAGTTTCATTTTAGGATCTGAAAAAATAATGCATAAGTCATCAAAATATTTTAAATTTTTTAAAATAATGGACTCATGTAATGAGGAAAAAATAATTTTATTTATGATGTCTTAAAGATCGTTATCTGCCATTTGATTTTTCATTTTGGCCAACATTGTATTCTATCTCAAGTCATGTTCATTGATAGGTTCATTGGTTGATTTTTTATTTATGACACATGTTAATATATAAGTGTGCCAAAAATGATTAATAATAGGTTTTAATTTTTTTACTAATTGGATTATTAAATCATAAATCCATCTTAGAGCATATATCTATAGATTCCTTGGAAATAGTTTTGTCATAAAATTTTAATCAGAGTCATAATCAAGGCATGACACATAGAAAGAATAGATATGTTGTTCAAGATCAACCTTAAGATACTAAAATTTGAAATTTGGTAAAAACATAATTGGAAAGGGGTGAAAATATATCTTAGGTGTTGTGCAACACATCTTGTGAATCAATAACATAAGTTGAGTTCATATAATTTTTCTCAATATTATTAACCTTATCTTTCAAAACTTTTATAATTTGGATAAGATCTTAAAAATTTTGATTTCTAGGAGTGGAAATTTGATAAGCCACCAAAGTAAGTGTACCAATGGTTTTATTTGATATAGGCATTAAAAGTGGTAACTAGGTTGAAGTTCTAATGTTTTTCATGGAAGGTGTAGGAATAGTATGATTGTTTTTGGGTAACAATGGTGTAAATGCATAACTCATGCCCATATTAGATGTATGAAGAGATGAATTGATCAAGGGGGTTTATATTAATATGGGTATGTCCCATAAATATAATATCATGATTAATAGATGCACCTATCTGTTCATTATAGATAATAAATTTTGATTTATACATTACCTTAGTCTTGTACACTTGTCAAATACCTATCATGGTTATAACTTTCAATTAAATATATGTCCACTATTAAAGGATCATGTTCACTATCTCGTTATGCCTAAATTATTTATCTCTTAAATTTACCATTGATATTATAATTACCAAGCCTTTTATACTAAGTAAAAAATTATAACCTTGATTATTATCATTTAGTGCCAATTCTAAATCTGTACATGTTTTATAGTTCCTTTGACAATTGAATCCTAGAAAAACACCTATTTTGATGTAATTTTACACTTTTACTATAAATTTTTGAGTTTAAAATTCACCCAAATTTTACAAATAGTTTTATCTTAAAGCTCATCCTGTATGCACTAAAATCTGCTCACCCTCTTAATTACACTAATTTAACTTATAAATACATTTCCTAGCTAATTTAACTAATATCCCATTATACCATATTGCATTTAATACTTACTAAAAACCTTAATCCATTCCATAACCAAATAATCTCCTCATTAACCTACTAATAAAACCTATTTACCAACTAAACTACTCCCTAAGCCACTTATCAATTTACAAATACAATTTATTCTACTTACCCATCTACCACCCTATTCCTAGCTATTTATAAACCCATAAAACCTAATAATAAACTTCTCTAATTGGATTATTTTATAAATATTCTCCATTTTATCCCTTTTTCCTCTACAATTTTCCATTTTAGATATTTCTAAGGAATTTTAAATTCCTTCAAAATATCCTAGCCACTCATTTCTCCCTATATATACTTCCTATATAACTAAACTCACTCCCTCCATGAAAATAACTTGGAAATATATCAATTTGTTTCCACTATCTTTCATCCATATATCCTTATTTCATCTATCAAGAGCCACTATCAAGTTTAAGAATCCATTGGAATCCATTATCAACTATCAAGCAAGCAATCCAACATCCTTCAAATTTGGCATCAAGTATATGTTTGGAAATATTGGAGAGGAGATAAAAATAGGTAAAGTGATGGTAAGATTACTCTTATAATTGTTATTATCTCTTTTATCCCATCCTATTGATGTGTTTATATTTTAGGTTTTTATTCCTAAAAATAGTAATAAAAATTGAATTTAAAATTTAGGATACATTTTGGCAACCACAGTGGGAACTTTGCTCCCTAAACTAACTTTATATGATTTTTGGATGTGATTTGCATTTTTATAGGCCTAATTTGATGTAAATTAAGCATTGAATTTTTAAATTTCATCATATACAAGATAATTATGATCTTACTCTAGTATTAGTAATATTATAGTCACAATTTTGTAAGGGAAGTAGCAATATTGTCTAATGGATAGTATTAACTATTAATGATTTCTAAATTTTGTATATTTATGTCTTTGTTAAAAATCAAAACTTCACAAGTTGTATTTTTTCCCTATTAATCATGATTTTATAGGTTAAGTTACAATTTTTTGGATTCCATTAGTTAGGGTCATATCTTTGTGTTTTATTTTTTACTAACCCTTTTTCAAGTTAATTAGCATTTTATCTATTTTTTGGAAGTATTTTTATATCCTCTATGAAATTAAAATAAGGGGTTGTCTATAATTCTAAATATTTATGCCTCAAGCACAATATCATGACTTTTGAAGTAGTGGATTTGCCCTAATAATAGTGATCTTACAGTCAGAGTCACATTTTTGTCAAACTTCTGATTCGCTCTAATACTCATGTTTATTATATATCACTAATATCTCTAAAGGTTGTTATTATTATATTCATTGTACCTAGAGGATATTTTGGTTTATGGTGTGTAGGTAAAAGATAAATTAATCATACCTTGTCTGTTTTTGCCTAAACTACAATATCATGACTTTCACATCTACAATGTGGCCATGGTAACTATAGTATTACCTTCGTAAGTCATGGTATTACATAATATTAGTAAATTGTTTTATTTCCCTCTTCATACCTCCTAAGGTTGTTTTTATTGGTCTCTATTTTTAAAGTAATTATTCTATTGCAAGGTATATTTGTAGCTAGGTGATATCTTTTGGTAAAATTGGATTTGATTAATTGTGATCCAATTATCATAAAATTGAAGGTATTCTGACTCTGATTGACTAACTATGTGCTTGGAATTATTGTGTTCTATGAGGAAATAGGTGTATAAGAGAGAAAATAAATTAAACACCTCACCATTAACCTATTAAACCCCTTGTCATAATATCATGACTCTCAAATTAGCATTAATGCTCTGATATCTATAGTTTTGGATATTATAGTCATGGTTTTGTGTTTAGAAAGGACATATGATAGTTTTTCGTTACCTAATTAATCTTTTAGTTAGACATTAGACTCAATAATAATATAGTACTTGTTGTAAACACTATCCCCTTTCCTTCCATAAGAAATGGGGACCCACCTTTTTTCAGATTATAGTCTTGAATTTGAGTCCCACTTCTATATGTTTATGAAAATTTTGGAAGAAGATTGATTATTTTCCTTTTCATATTTTGGCAAAGTGGCATTGGTATTGTGTTCTCATAGACTAATATTATACCTCTCAGGAGTTTTTTGACTTATTTGTTTTGGGATTTATTATTTTAAAATTATTTTGTTTAGTATTTATCCAGTATCTTTATTAGGTTATTTCTATTAGACTTATTCTATCAAAATTAATTACTTTAGGTATTTTTTCCAACTTATATTTATTGGACTTATCTTTATCAGACATTTTCTCTTAATAATTTAGTCTTTGTCAGGCTTTTTGTTCAATAATTTTTCCATTAACTTCTTTCTTAGGGACATTGTTGAAGACATTTTGTCAAAAACAATTCCCCTAATGGAATTGACTTTGTGGGATTTTAATCACAATAATTTTTCATAGTTAAATAGACCTACCCTTCGGCCTTTTTTGGAATGACCCTTTGATTTTTTTATCAAGGGCACTTTACCCTATGAAGTAGATCCTTTGGGATTTTTATCATGGGCACTTTTCCTTATGAATTAGACCCTTTAACTAATTTTGCCTAATACTTTTTTCTTGCAACAATCTTTTTGATACAATTTTTATGAAATAGACCCCTAGGGCACATACCCTTCAGTATTTTTGAACATATCATTCAATATTTTTGTTACATTAGGTATTTTTACCAATGAAATAGGTCTTCAGGATATTTATCTTTGACATTTTGTCTAAAACAACTTCTTTGATAATATACATACTATGGACAAATAGTTCAAAATAATTTCCATATATAAGAGGAACCCAAATACCCTACGACATATCAAAATACCTAAGTTATATATATGATAGGTCATTTTCATTTATACTTGTAGGTGGAGAGAGTCCTAAGGAAATTATAAGTGTCAAACTCATAGCTTGAATTCTTATGGTCATGTGGATGTCTTTTATAGTCATGCAAATGTCAAATTTAAGCTCAATAATAAAATGACATGAGTTTAAATTTTTATGGTCTCATGAATGTCATTGATGGTTACATGGATAACTTTAATAATTTCACAAACATAAAATTTAAAATCATCAAGAAAATGATAGGGGATTGAATTATGATGATCATGTGGACATCATCGATGATAGTGAGGATGTATTTATGATCATGTGAACTTCAAATTTAAGATTATAAATTATCCATTTTGAAATCAAACGCTAGTGGGTCCACTAAAATTGATGGATAACATTGATTCATATAATTGATCCAATGGTTTGAGATTGATAAATACTTGTCAAAGGAGTGAGAATGTGATAAGTGTCAAGCTCATAAGATTTAATGAGATAAAACACTAAGATATACAAACTACATTAATTTGATCATAGATGATTGATGGTGCAAGATCAACATAGAAAATTCAAAGGTCTTGGAAAAGGTGAGTTACAAAGTGGCATAAATTTTTTTGACATATCTTTTAACTAATCTAGTTAGCTAATATGAAATTAAAAATTAGGAAATAAAATAAAAGAAGGATGTAGTTACATAGCATCTCAAACTATCAGTTATTTTGAGTTAAGACCATATAGATCCTTCCAAAGGGATATTCTATAATGACATAAACAACATGCAACATGATTATTTTTGGTTAGTCAAAGTTTCACCAGTTATAAAGCATTGATATAGTGATAATTGTCTTTGAAAAACAACCTATAGTTTGAGTTTACACCTCCCCAACCATTTATACCATGCAACCTTAAAAGGCTAAGACTTTTTGCATGTACAGTTTTGTAAATGGTGCATATATTTTGAAGTTTTCCATGCAGTTTGAGATATAATTGTAAAAATTATCTCCATCTTCATACACATGTTGCATATCTTTGGCAAAGGATAATTTGAAATGATAACTATAAATACACTCTTATACAGTTTTAGACCACAATTAGAACTTAATTTTTAATTATCACATGTAATGACCTTGCATGAACCTGGAAGATGAGGTGAACCCTTCACCAAGTCTATATAAATAATAGTAATCCAACTTGGATTTTTGTTAGATAATTTTGAATATAAGCACAACATCAATTTTGATCATCATCAAATGTGTTTTTGTATTTTATTTCCAATTACTATGTAATTAGTTATTACTTCTTGGTTGTATGTTTCAATAATATTTAGTGTGACATAGCTGTAAATATATTCTTGATTGTCTTAATTTATGTATTAATATATACATATGCATAGCTATTTAAATATTGGTAAATATATTCATTAGGATAATTAAGTTAAAATTGATTCATAATTTTGAATGTTCATGAGTTCTTTCTTTGATGTAGTTTTCTATGTATGTGTGCAATAGCTCCCTCAGATAATTCACTATCTTGATCCATAATCTCATGATTAAGAGTGTGTAAAAGCTACCCTAAAAGGAGAAACCTTTTTCTAAGGCTTGTGAATTTATTGCATCATTATTTCCTTACACTTTTTATCCACATTTTATTATGCGTGTGAAAATTTATGCTAGATACAAGCATAGGTTTTGAAAGCACTTATCCTTTTAGAAACTAGTAAGGGAATTAATTCTTAAAAACCATATAATTTTATTTTTTGGCTTACCCTTCCATCCTTTTTGGTTTGCCCTTCCCTCCTTTTTGAGTTTTTTTTTAGTTCTACCCACTCTAGATTAGAAACTAGTTTCCCATCCATCTCATATAGAGATTCACTATCCCTGTTAGAGACCATACCTCTATCAAAAAATCTTGTCAATAACCTACATGCCCTACCAACTATTCCATCAATAGTTTTTCAAAGACCGCATACCTACAACTCATGCCTTAGAGTGGAATTTACCTCCATTGAGATCTAAAAATATTAGAGGCTATCCCATTCAGCTGTGTTATGCACAAAACCCACATCAATAGTTTCATTGGTGCTAGAAAAAGGTCTACACCCCTTATAATAATAGTTATCCTTTGAATAGAGTTGCACTTGAGTCACCTAGGGGAGTTACTTGATCTAATTTCTAGGCTAGTTTTTTAGTCTCATCCCTGACAAATCATAAGAGACCTAGAACTATGATAATAGTCCTAGTTTAAAATAATCCAGTTCTTCCTATAGGGAACCCATTACCCATAAGGAACCCTTTACCTATTAATAAGCCAATGGCTTAGCCCTAGTTAGTTGGATCTGCTATTGTCATCTCAGGGGACATGCATGATTTGCCTCAAAATGTTGAGAAGTATCTACCATCCTTTGCTCCTTCAAGAGCAAGGACAATAGAGGAACATATTAGATCTTTTATATCTACATTAGGGCTAATGATTTTTTTCTATGAATATGTTACATGCAAATTGTTCTCTTTTACTTTAATGGATGCTTCTTATGACTAGTATTTAAATCTAATGGAAAATTACATCACTTCTTGGGATGAATGTCAAGTAACTTTTCTTGTGTAGTTTGGATAGGTCACCAATCTTGTTTTGGTATACCAGTACTTCACTAGCATGAAGAGAGAGCCTAATAAGCACATCTATGCTTTCAATGCAATGTTTTAAAAGATATATAATTGGTTAATGTTGAGATATAAACTAGATGATCCATTAATGTTAGAAATGTATAAAAATTCCCTAGACCCAATCGCTATCATGTTCTTGAGAAGAACAACTGTTATTAAAAATTTGACTTTAGAATATAAATAGGCTATCAATATAGATAATCAAATCAGTCCTCAGACACCTAGAGTGTCTAATGTCAACAATTTCCCCACATTGAATCTAAATTCACATGCAAGGTAGAATGTCTTGGTGTTCAATCAGAACCAGCTATATACATTGCCTCTTATGATCTAAACAATGTAGACAAACTATAGATTCTTGAGTAATCACATGTAAGGAAATAGCCACTAATAGAATCAATAATCGATTACATCTCTTGTTATTCTATAAAGAACTGACCCTAAAAAGGTAGAACTAGATTCTATTCATAAGATGATTCAAAAGTTGAGAAATGATATCTTGAATATGCATAAGAGTATGGGAGATGCCAATGGCCTAATTGGTAATTAGAATACTAGATTTTAGAGATACAATCAACCATTCAACAAACCTATGAATAATATGGATCAACTTGAAAAGCTCCCAGAGATCAACATAATAAAAAAGGAGCTTCCAAGTTGGTGTAGGATTCATAATAATTTCAAGCATGGTGAGTTCAATTACATTAAATTTTTCAAAACATTTAAAATATTTTGAAAAGAGGTGGTTAGACAAGATCAGATGCATAATCTACCTAAACTTCATCTCTATTCTAGCTCTTCCATCACTATTATTTTCTTTGAAACTCATGATTTTCCCTTCTAAGGTAAAGATGACAATGAACTGAAACACAATATAGATGAATTTCACACTTTCCAATAGTTCTAGAGAGGTTCATACAATCTAAGGAATAAACAACCACATACAACATCTACTCCTCCAAATACCATGGTGTTTCCTCCTAATCCTAAAGTAAATAATAATCTACTCCCTCTAAAGGGTAATGATCAACCATAGAATAAGGAAGAAACAAGCAAATGAGGATATAGTATTGTAGAGGATTTAAAAAAGATCAAGGTGAATATAACTCTTTATGAGTTAGCTTAGATCCCTAAATAGGAGTTTTTATGGAAGTTAATTATTAGAAAAAATCTTATGTAAAGAATTAAAGCATTTATAAACAAAGCAAAAGTTGTTGATGCAAATGTCATTTACAAGAGTAAGCTAGAAGTTACCCTCTTTTTGTTGAATATCAAGGCATTTGATAGGAATATTTATAATTATTTAGTTGATTATAGAGCATTTGTAACTTTCATGCCCACATCCATATGTAAAAATCTTGGTCTCACTCCAAACCCCTCTAAGAGAACAATTTCACAATTGGAAAAAATAATAGTACCAGTAATTAAAGAATTGACCAATGTGCACATTCAATTATCATATGATCTTTGAGTTTATATGACTATTGATATTACAGTGGTAGATATACCCAAAGGCCACAGACTGTTATTGAGCAGGAATTAGTCCAAAATACTCAATGGATATCTCTACATATTTTTCTCATAAATGGTTTCCATAGAGGGGAATTGTAAATCAAATCAAAATTGATAGAGAGCCGAGAATGAAGTATCCCATCATGGAATAAAATGTTAATAATGAATATGTAAAGTATGAAGTATCCAAACATGTTATTTATACTTTTAATACTAATAATCAATTATAAAATCTAGAACACGAAGGTTTGAATCAGCTATGGACTTTACACTTTGATGGTACTAGATGTAAACAAGGATTAGGCATGGGAGTAGAGCTGATTGATCCATAAGGTAAAAGGTTCTTGGTAGCATATAATTTACATTTTACTTCCACTAATAATAGAGTTGAGTATGAGGCTATAATTCTAGGATTATAGTTTGCACTTAATATCAATGTAAAGAAAATATCAATATTTGGCAAATCAAAGTTGGTGGTCAATCAAGTCAAAAATAGATATCAATGCAAGATATCTCATTTAAAGAGATATAAACACAGATCATGGGACATGTTTGAAATCTTCAAATATTTCAACATAGTAGCACTTCTTAGTGTCATTTAGGAATTTGACTCAAGAAAGGATGGTTAGTATGGTTTTAGTTTCAAAATGAAAACAAAATGAAATAAACACACTAATAACATAACATATCTAGGCCTAGACACTAGGGAGAGCTTAGCTAACAAAATCAAATGATAAACACAACTAGAAATAAATGAATGAAAACATAAGAATCATTTAACCTTCCTTAGATGAGCCAAATGCCTTTCAAGTAGTGGATTGTTTAGCTTTTTCTCATAAAGTTCTTGGCAATAGAAGCTTTGATACCTCCATCTCTCCTTGGCACCTTTAGCTTGTGGCTTGGCTTGGCTTGGAATCAATTTGGCATTATAACACAAGCTAATTGAAGCTTTTGGAACTAATTTGGTATTATAACTTTGCATCAAGAAAACTTTTGAAGATATTTGAGCATAATAACTTTGCACCAAAATAACTTTTTGAAATGATGTTGTGAGGCCTCGTATTTATAGATTTTTTATAATGTCTAGGATCAACCTGAACCATCCATCTCAAGATTGAGATGTGTGGTTGAGGATTAATTCAATTTTTGGAATTCAATTTTTAATTATCCTCATCATGACATTAGAAGAAGGGGAGATTAAGAGGCATGAATGACATCATGGAAGGCATTGATGAGCTATGGAGGGCATGAATCCTAATATTTGTGGCATTTATGGTATGGGGATGTCTTTATAAGAAATGAGGTTACTTGATGATGTAGATATTCAATATTCATTTTAAAAATAAATTATTCAACAAATTTATATGGAATTCTTGATTAGGCCTTGATTTGGGTTAATTATCTCTTAAAAATGATTAAGCATTTTATGCACAAATTATGTGAATTGATTAGAATGTCTAGTTATTGGTCCTAAATTTAACTGGATTAGAATTAGAAGCCATTGTCCAATGCATTGGATGTATATTTCCATTTAGGATGTTGCCAACAACAAATAACAAAATCATGAGTCTTGTGTAAAATATTTGATAGGAAAGAGCAATCTATATCACATGGGTGCAAATTTGGAATTTTGACTCAAAATGAATTAATCAAAGTTAGCTAGCCCATAAATTGTAATGCCCTATTTAGTGATACCCTGGCCAAAATTGGCACTTGATTATGTTAGTTTCGCATCATTTAGCATGTTTTAGTATTTTTAGGCCAAATTATGTATTTTGGGTAGAAATTTGCCAAAATCTTGATTATAGGTTATCAATGGCCAATTTTTGGTGTCTACAGTTTGCCCCTATTTGGGAATATGTTATAAAATGTAGGCAAAGAAATATATTATATAATAATTATAAATGGTATATATGCCAAAAATAAGATGATGGTTGAAGAAAAAAGCTCCAAATGGTTTTGGGAAGCCTATGATGATTCCCCCTTGAGGGAGTGATCATCACATTTGTTGATGGATGGTCCCTCAAAAAGAAACAAGAAGTAAGGTGAAATTAATTCACGGTTGAGATTAATCCAAATAAGAAAATGCTTGCATGAATTGATGTAAAAAGGATGTTGATTTGGTCAAAGGTAGATATAATCAAAAATAAAAGTAAAAATAATGATTTTCCCATATGTTGTTATAATCATTAAGAGGACCTAGATTGGCTAAAGATGGTTGTGCCCCAGTTAGATTTTATTAACAAGCATAACTCAAGGATAGAACCTACGATATAGATTAAATATGAGTGGGCAAAAAGTGATGAAAGAGATGAAAAGAAGAATACGATTGATCAGTGTGAAATGATTTAGTTGTACCTACCAATTAGGAGATGCTCATCTTGATTAACATTGACACAACTAGAATGGCCAATGGGTTAATTTGATCAAGGGTGGGATGGGAGGATCTACCAAGGTGCCAAGGAGAAACTTTTGTGGCTCCATTGATTGTAGACCTTCTTGAAGCTGATTTTTGCTATAGCATGTGATGGTAGGATTCATGATAAAACACCATGAAGACTTGGCCAAATTATGCATAAGGACTAACTCCCAGTCTAATAAACACTTGAAAAAAATGTACCAATGATAAAAACCATACTGTTAATGTTGACGTATGAATATGGATAAACTCAAGAATAATGTGCTCAAGAAATCACCCAATGAAGTCAAGGCAATAATGGTGAAAGCAAATAAACATGCAAGAAAATAAATAAATAAACAAAAAAACAAATAGAAAAATAAACAAACAAATAACGTAAAATAAACAAACAAATAGAAATCCTAAAAACAAAAGCAAAATAAAGAATCCTAACAATGACAATACCCCAATAAGGTGAATCAAGGATAACTGACTAGACTTAGATAGGACAAACATTATTGGATTTTCAAATATTATGAATGTTTTTGGAATTTGGATGTATCTTAACTAGTTAGAGAATGACAATAAACCTGCTCACAAAATGATGAGAGCATTTGGCTTAGGTTGCTCACAAAATAGTGAGAGCATATGGAAAGGGGGACTGAGGTGACCTTAACATGAATTGAGAATGACCCACATAGTCCTAAAATGAACTCAATTCATAGTAATTCCATCCACACAAAAGGTGAGGAAAAACCAACTAGGTCCCAACAAGTTCTCAAATTTGGCAAATGGCCAATGAAATGAAAATAGTAATGGCAAGGTGATGTGACAATGCATGATAAACAAGTATTAACCTTAGTTTTCCCATAGGTGATTATAACTAGGATACAACATAGTTTAATGATAATAATTTGCCCATATGTACTTATAATTAGTGTCAAGACTAGTGAGACACTGATTTATGCATAGGTGGTTATAAGCAACTTCACATAAACAAACTTGATAGGATGAAAGATATCTTCCCAGATCAACTATCACAATACTTTCATAGACTATCATTGTAAACATGGATTGGATTTATTGTTAAAACTTCATCAGAATCCTATCACAAAAAGTGTAGAAATAACCATAGTAGCTAAGATCAAAATAGGATTGGGTAGGATGACTAAAAACAAGCTTTGGTCTAGATAGGAATGGAATGATAGGATGGTATGGTCTTGTTAAGGATAATTATGGTTTTTAATAGTTTGGATAAAATGGTAAGAATATTTCCCCTAAGTGATGGGGTAAATGGCTAGGTACTTTGACAATGGCAAATGAATATGTAACAATGGTAATGGTATGATACATGTTTTTGACTTGTGTGTAGTTTTTGAATCTGTTATTCTTGTTGATGGGGAGATGCACGTCCTAATCAAAAAATGATATAAACAAAATACTTTATCATTCTAATTACTATCCCATACATATTTGGAATAACTACTCTATCAAGAATGGCCTACAAATTTGGTTGCTGAGAATAATTTTGTGATCTTTGTTGGTTATTGATTTTGATTCCTTAAAATGTTGAGACAAGGTATTTTTATAGCCTCTACAAAGGAAAGTGTAACCATGGATGGTAAATAGGGTTTAATTTTGAAATGGAATGGTAGATGATAATGGAATATATAATGGTGGGGAAACAAATGAAGATCAAGACTTTTGGTTACACGTAATGTTGTTGATGTTGGATTCAACATAATTTTGGTTATGGTGGGGCTGAAGACTTATTCTCTTGAGAAGACCACCAAATTATTCTATTGTTTAATCTTGAGAGTAGCTTCCATCTGAGTAGGTTGTAGATATAAAGTTATTTTGATTTGATCTTTGATTTTGTCTTCATCAAGTAGTGAAGAAATTTTATGCTTAGCTATTGGTGCTTCAAAGGGGTTTTCACCAATGAAGTTATCTTAATTGTCTCGTAGTGCCTTTGAGAAGGTTTCACTAAGGAATGTTCAATTTTGAATTTGATTGTCTTCTAGTACTTCTAAAAAAGTCCCACTAGGAGAGGCTGAGTTTTGACTTTGATGGTCCCCTAGCACCTTTAGAAAAGATTCACTAGGAGAGTGTTCTTTTGTTATATGAATGTTGTCTTGGCCTCTTTTCTCTTCCTCAATTGCTATGTCACCATGGATGTAGTTTAATAAAGTTTCATTCTGTCATTCCTAATCAACACTTATGGGAGATGCAATGTGAATAATATGGCTATTTTGGTTGATGGTAATGGCCTATGGAATGGTAATGAAATAGGGAGAGGATGCACAATCCTCATAAAAGATACTAGGATAACTTGTGTCAAAGCTAAAGTACTCATACTAAAAAATTATAAAAGGGTCAAAAATGTATTAAAAGTGATCTAAAAGGCATACATAACCAATGTTGTAATAATCATGAACATATTTTGCATCTGAATCTGAATCTAACTCAAGGCACTCTAAATCTGATATTGAGATTGATGTTGATTTAGATTCTAATTTTGATGTTAAATCTGATGTTAGTCTAAGAGTAAAACATGACTCTAACTCTAATTATTCATTTGATGGGTACTATTTTATAATGATGTCTTGTTAAATATTTGGTATTAGATAAGTAGTAACTTGTAATAACATGATGGGCTCCACAAAGATTGGTTTGTCAAAGTGAGACTCTTTTGGGATGGGAAAAACATCAATAGACAAATCCTCAAAGACTAGCTTGTTAATAGGAGGCTCTTGAAAAATAGGCACATGGACAAGGTAATGATTTACCCAAAAGTGGTTATAATCATTAAGAAGTGATTAAGAAAAGATTGGCTCATCAATGTGAGACTCCTTGACAACTGGTATAGGATCAATAGGAAATTCATCATAGGATGGCTTATCACAATTAGTTGAGTTAATAGAAACATTTTGGATTGGTTTGTTCTCTTGGCTTTGGTTTCTAATGAGTTGTAAAATTCTAGTTCTGAACATATCTTGGTCTTAAAATGATTGGATTAGTTATGGTTTGGTTGGGAATAGTACCGAATGAGGAATAACTTACATTTGGATAATGGTAGGGCCTTAGGGAGGACGATTTCCTCCATGAGCTAAAGGAAAAAGTCTTGAAATGGTAATGATAGAGCATTATGGGGATTTATTTCCCACACAAGCCAAAGGACTAAGTCTTAGAATGATTAAGGGGTGTTGTGGAGCTTTATTGCTCACACAAGCCAAAGGATGAGGTCCTAGTATATAAATAATTTGGCATTATGGAACCTAATTGCTCACACAAACCAAAGAATGAGGTCTTGGTATGGGAATGGTGTGATATTTAGGTCCTAAAATAGAAATGGTATGATGTGGTGGATCATAATTAATTACATAAGCCAAAGCACCCAAGTCTTCCTCATAAACCATATCATCCCAGTTGTGAGTTGGCTCATAAGCTAATTCTTGACTATGTTCCATGTACTGATTATTGAAAAAAGGGTATGGATTCATATCCCAAAAAACATTATCTATAGTTGGGTCTTAAAATTCCTCTTCACAAGCCTCTTCATACTAGACAAAGTCTTGAGTTGGATTCTAAGTTATTCCATGAGTTTATTCCCATGAATGATTAATATGAAGTAGATATAAATTTGTCTCACAAACCATATTCGCATCATTGGGGTCTTGAATAAAACCATAAAAGTCATTTTGTGCAGCCATTCTATCATAATTTATATTTTAAGTGACTCCACTATAAGTGTACAAAGACATATCCATGTAAATGATGAAATCTCTAAAACAAAAAGGCTTAGAGCTATACAAAATCTGAAAAATTATGTCCTAATGACAAATGGTTCAAGCTTGGTTTAACTTGGTCGAAGGGGTGGAGCTACATCTCCACTATGGTCTAAAAGTGGAGCTATATCTCCAAAATTATTTGTGTTAAGACTTGGTATAAAATAGACTAACATCAAATGTCTAACGTCAAATTTCATATGAAAAAAAGGTCAAGCATCTAAATAAAAATTAGAATGTCAAAGGTCTAGGTCAAAGTTTTCTAAACAAGGTCTAAAATAGGAAAGTGAAAAGTTGAGTTACTAAGTATTTTGTCCAAATGTGGAGTTAACATCTAGGCTCAAACAAACATGCATGATGTGATTGGCAAATAACTTTGACATAGACCCGGCACATAGAATCAAACATAAACATGTTTAGTTGGCATAAGGCACAAGACAAAAGTCTCTTTTAAGAAGGACTTTTTTTTTCCAAAATAAAGGCACAAATAATGATAAGGATAGGTACTCAAAAAGATAAACCATCAATGGTTTTCTAATTTGGTTAAATGATTAACTGAATCTAGGCAACCCAAAAGATAAAGATCTATGCATCAGTCTCATGAATTAAGGCCTAAACAAAAATCAATCAATGTTTGAATCCAAACTTATTAAGTCTAATTGAAAAATCAACATTGACAACTAGGATTTGACCAAACAAGATAGACAATATTGGACAACATGATGACACAAGACAAAGGTCTAAATGATATATATGACATGGTTTGAAACAATGGTTTTTGGTGTAAGGTAAACTAGTCTTGAAATAAATTGAGCAGCCTAACGGTGTAAGAATGTTCAAATGATGTGATCTATGTTATGTTTAAAAGACTCAAAAGGCTGAAAATGTTTTGACATGATTTTGGAAACATAACACTACCCTATACAACTCAAATGACACACACACAAACAAGTTTAGCAAAAATTTCAAGGCATAAGTGTGGTGTAAAATGGCCACCATAACACCTCTTTAGATAAAAGAGTGCCATATAGACAAAATGGTTTTGACATGGCTTTATGAAAAAACAAACATGTTTTAGTCTCAAAACATACCGAGCAAAAATGACCAACATACACTAAATATAATCATCCAAATCCTAGCAAGGGTATGGCATGTGGGGTTGAATAAACTATCAATTTTTGAATGTATCTATGGGAATCAATTAAATAATGACTTTCACACTAAACAATGAAAATTAAAATGATTTATTTTGGGTCCATATTTCTTGGCTTGTTGTAAAAAAGTCTAGTCCTTTTTGCAACCACTACATCCTATTGTTCGCTCAATGTAGTGTGATGTCCAAAGTGCCACTATGTCCCATGTGTAACTCCAAAGGAGCCAAATGAATTCAATGCTGGGAGATGAAACCCTAGGTCAAATCATCCCTAAATAACTTGTGTGAGGTGATGAATTCCCCCTCACAAGCCAAGATACATAAAAACAAAGAAAGCATGAAAATAGAAATACTTTAGGGTCATTTTCAAGGTTACCCAAAATTTTACATGTTTTTGACGAGTGCTTTAGATGAATTTATTTCTAAGCCTTATAATAGGATACTTGTAATAGGAACGGTGCTTTTGATTCCAAGGGTTCCCTATAGGGGACAAATGGAAGAGCATACATGCAACAATCCTCTTTTTTCCAAATAAAATCCAATTAAACAACTATTACAAGAAAAAATTGACAAGTGTGTTCAATTTTAAACCCACATTAAATGTTTGGTGGTGTTAATTTGAACCCTTGGTATTAGTTGAAAACTTTCAAAAACATTCACCAAAAACACCTAATTTCTTTGTTAAACATCCAAAACAAAGTTCCTCATCAAATTTTAAGCATGTAAAGTGATTTAAACATGTTTTGAGAAAATTTTAAACTTGGTCCTATGGTAAAATTGTTAGCATGTCCTTTAGCTTTGAATCTCTTTTGAGTTTAAAAAAATAATCTTTGAAAAATTAGGTCTTAGGTCTATATTTTTGGAAAAACATAGTGACTAATGTCAGTTATTACCACTGACATCAGTTACGACCAACCAAGATCTAACGGATGTCTATTTTTTTCACTAACATTAGTTAAGTAGGTAATCAGTTTTGGTATTTCTATCGATGTTAATTACTATGTAAAAATTGTGGCAACCAAAAATGGTAAAATAAAGTTATAAAATCAATTTTCAAGAGTTTTAAGAGCTCAAATAAATATTTAATTGTTGCAAAAAAATCTCTTTCATGTGTAGGATATGTCTGGTCCCATCGAGCATGTCATTATGTGATCTAGGAATTTGAATCAAGAGAGGATGGTTAGTATGGTGCTATTTTCAAAATGAAAACCAATTGAAATAAACACATTAATAGCATAACATCTCTAGACCTAGATAATAGGGAGAGCTTACTTAACAAAATCAAATGACAAACACAACTAGAAATTAAGGAATGAAAACACAAGAATCCCTTCACCTTCTTTGGATGATCAAAATGCCTTTGTAGTAGTGGCTTGCTCAAATTTTTATCATAAAGTCCTTGGTAATGAAATCTTGGCTACATCTATCTCTCCTTGGCACCTTTGGCTTGTGGCTTGGCTTGGCTTGAAATCAATTTGGAATTATAACACTAGTTGCTTGAAGCTGTTGGAACTAATTTGGCATTATAAATTTGCATCAAAAAATATTTTAAAGATATTTGAGAATAATAAATTTGCACCAAAATAGATTTTTGAAATGATGTTGAGAGGCCTCCTATTTATATATTTTTAAAAATGTCTAGAATCAACTTGAACCATCCATCTCAAGATTGAGATGTGTGGTTGAGGATTAATTCAATTTTTGGAATTAAGTTTGTAATTATCCTTATCATAACATTGGAAGAAGGGGTAATTAAGATGAATGGAGGGCATCATAGAAGGCATTGATGAGGCATGGAGGGCATGAATCCTGATATTTGTGGCATTTATGGCCTAGGGATGTCTTCACAAGAAATGAGGTCACTTGATGATGTAGATATTCAATATTCATTTTCAAAATAAATTATTCAACAAGTTTCTATGGAATTCTTGATTAGGCCTTGAATTGGGTTAATTATCTCTTAAAAATGATTAAGCACATTATGCAAAAATTATGCAAATTGATCAGAATGCCTTGTTATTGGTCTTAAATTTAACTGGATTAGATTTAGAATTCACTGTTAGATGAATTATATGCATATTCCCATTTAAGATTTTTCCAACAACAAATAAAAAAGGCATGAGTCTCTTGCAAAATATTTGATAGGAAAGAGCAATCTAGAGCACATGGGTGCAAATTTGGCATTTTGACTCAATTAATTGATCAAAGTTAGTTGGCCCATAAATTACAATGCCCCATTTAGTGATACCTTGGCCAAAATTGGCACTTGATTATGTCAGTATCACATCATTTATCATGTTTTAGTGTTTTTAGGCAAAATTATGCATTTTGGGTGGAAACTGGCCAAAAGATTGATTAGAGGTTATCGGTGACCAATTTTAGGTGTCTACAATTTACCCCTATTTAGGAAGATGTTTCAAACTATAAGAAAAGCAATATCTTCTAAAATAATGAGAAATGGCCTATATGCCAAAAAATAAGATGATGGTTAAAGAATAAAGCTCTAAATGGTTTTGGGAAGCCTATAATGCTGTCCAATGAGCACACATAAACTAAATCAAGGCAATAGTTTTTAAATTAAACAAACAAATACAAAAAAAAACAAAACAAGTAAAAACAAACAAACAAATAAAAAATGTAATATAAACCATACAAACATTACCCCTAGAAAATAGGTGACAACTTAACAAATGAATAAAATGGGGGAATAGAAAAAAAGGAAGGGGACTTGCCTATATAGTTCTATGGATGTAATATCTAATAAAAAACTTCAAGCCAAATGTAGTTTTCCTAGGGAATGAGAAGAATGTGATAAATGAGGAAAATAAATAGAATGGATATGATAGAAGAATAGGAATGGTCTTAGAAAATGGTGATTGTGTGAGAGAAAAAGGCCAAAAAGGATGGGGAAACTAAATGACAAGTGATTTTCTTGTAACTTAGTAAGGGTTCCCAGAATCCTTAAGGCAAATAAGTGGTCAAAGTTTTTGTTCTTTTCTAATGATTTTTCAAATGTTTTTAGTAGTGTTTTAGAGGTATCTTAACTCAATCAAGAATGATGAGACACTAAACATGCCAAACTCACAAAACAACAACAGTGTGGGTAAAAGGGTGACTGAGCTAACCTCAATAAGTATTGAGCACTACCTACATAGTCCCAGATTAAGACCTCAAGTCACTGTACTTCAACCTTCTCATTGGAGAAATTCAACTAGTGCAGTAGCCAATTCAAACAAAATAGACATAGTTGGTAAAAATACATAGTATGTAAAAATCAAACAATAAACTCACTAGTTATTATTGCTACTAATTTGGAGCCATTACAAGAATCCAAGGTAAAAAGGTTTTCTATTAAATTGGCACTATGTCTTTCCACTTTGGATAACATAGAAAATTTTAAGGTCTTTGATAATGACTAGTAGATTATTTAGTTTTTAACTAATTCATGGGAATTTAAATCCCAAATCATCGATGATACGGACATTAATCACCTCTATCAAGAGGAATAAAAAAAATAAGGTATTGTCCATCTAAAAGGGAATAAAATTCTATTTAGGTTGGTCTCTTTGGAAATACCATTTAATATAAACCCCCAAGTTTAGTAACTTAGGTACACCAAGGTCAATGAATCAGATTTTAAAATAGAAAATCTAGGAGATGAGCACAACCCACACTATGTTAATATATGTCTCATCCACACCCCAAAAGAGAGATAGTGAGTGAAATATCTAATCATTCAATACAAGGACATCATTTCCTAGACATATTAATATCTGAAGGTGTATGACCCATAGGTCATCACTCACATGATTCCCCTGAAGACAAATCATAAACCATTTAGATAGAGGCAAAGACCAATCAATCTTATTATTCAACCTCTCATCCAAAGTGAAGTGGAGAAACTTTTAAGTGCAAAAATCATTTTTCCAATAAGACATTCTACATGGGTGGCCAATTTGGACCCAGTAAGAAAGAAGAATGGTGAGATCATATTATGTGTGTATTTTATGAACCTAAATAAGGATTCTAAATATAAAAATTATCCCCTACCTTCACTAGATGAGGTGATACAAATAGTAAATGGTTATGAAATGATGTCCTTTTTGGAGGGATTTTCAAGCTACAATCAGGTACTAATGTAATCTCAAGGTAGAATGAAGATGGTGGTCACTATGAAGTGGGTAATTTACATGTATAAGAGGATGCCATTTGGCCTAATAAATAGAGGAGAAACCTTTTAACATGTTATGGATCATGCATTCAAAGGACTGATAGGAAAATGCATAATCATCTACATGGATGATCTTACAATATTTTTAAAGAATTGGAAAGACCACATAGGTCAACTACAGTCCATATATTAGAGATGCAAAGGGTTTGGTATGTTTATAAACCCAAATAAAAGTATATTTGGAGTCATCGAAGGTAAGCTCTTGGGGCACATCATCACCAAATATGGGATCACTATTGATCTAGATATAATTCAAGGAATTTTAAGGATTACACCACCTAATAGTAAGAATGATCTCAAATCATTATTTTGATAGATTAAATTTGTAAGGAAGTTAATCTTAGGATTTAAAAAATCATTAGATCTCTAAATGCCATGCTCAAGCAGGATGCCAAAATAGAATAGAAAACTAAAGCCTGAAAGTCCTTCTAAGACATTAAAGATGTAATATCATAGGCTCTAATATTAATCAATCTAGATTTTATGAAATATTTATATTTGTATTTATTCACTTTAGAGCATATTATTATTGATATCATCAAGAAGAAGGAAGAGACTAAGCATCCAATTGCATTTATGAACACAAATATGATTGATGTAGAACTATGGTATTCTATGATTGAAAAATATATATTTTCCCTTATTAAGGTAATAAATAAATTTTGGAATTACATATTAAGGAATAAAATCCTTGCCATCATTCCTGATCCTACTATAAAGCTCACTCTATCATAGAATGAGATAATAGAATATTGAGGCAAATGGATGGCCAAACTTGAAGAATTTGATATAGAGGTCAAGCAGGAAAAGATCATTAGAGGCCAAGACATTATTTAGCTTATGTCTGATCCAAATCCATGTATCACCATTGAAGATGCATGTGAAGCTCAAGTATCTAAAGGAGAATGGTATACTGATATAACACAATATTTATTTATAAGAACTTGTTCTTTGGATCTCAATAGAGATATGAGAAGAGAATTAAGGATCAAAGCTATTTAATATATTATCAAGAAGGGAATAATTTATAGAAGAAATTATGAAGGTATTTATCTTCAGTGTGTATAATATGAAGATAAATAAATCTTAGATAACTTGCATCAGAAGATAGGTAGTGGTCATCCTTCTAGAAATACCATAGCCCATTATATCTTAAGAATGGGATAATATTGGCCAACAATTTTCAAAGATGCTCATACTCATGTTAGAATGTGTCATGAATGCCAAACTCTAGCCAAGATAGAATTAAATTCTATAATGCCTTTACATCCATTTGTTGAAGGAAGGTCATTTACCTAGTGGGGTTTAAACTTCATTAGTGTTAACAACCCAAATTTATTAGTAAGCCATAAATTCCTACTTACTACCACAAACTATTGTACTATATGGAGTGAAGGCATAGCCATAAATAATAGTAGAGTACAATAAATGATTCACTTCTTGGAGGAACACATAAAAAATATATTTGGCACACCCATTTCTTTGGTTTATAATAATGGACCAACTTTTATATTAGCATAATTTACTGAGTGAGCATATGATAACTACATTATTATCAGGTTAGGTTTTAATTATTACTTAAGGGGGGAATTGAATGGTAGAATCAACCAACAAAAATATGATCAATGTGATTAATAAATTAGTTGAGGACAAGCCCAAAGACTAGCATATTCTATATAAGTATGATCTTTGTGTAGCCTAGACTAGACACAAGCAAGCCCTTAAAGCTTCACCTTATCTGTTGGTGTATAGATGCAAGACAATATTCCTTATCATGTTGAATCTACTCACTTATCATTTTATGTAGGAATACATAAGAAAAAGTGATAAAGTAAATTCAAGATTGTTAGACATAATATAAATATAAGCTTCAAGAAATGAAGGCTTACAGATATTCAATAAACACTAGGATATGGTCAAGAGGTGGTTTGATAAAAGAGTAAAGGTCAAAGCATTTAATATTTTAGATCTAGTGCTACTTTGGGATAAATCCCATGATAAGAAAGGATAGCATGAAAATTTTACCCCATTATGGATTTGGCCATATCAGATTTAGGAGATCATGGGAAATAATGCATTTCATCTGAAGGACCTATAGGGAGATGAACTTACCTATCCAATCAATAGGAATTTTTTGAAGCACTACTTCATGGCTGTAGCATTTGAAATAACCCTACACTAACAAAGTAGATGAATGTATTTATAGGATTTGATTAGATTCCTTCTTTCTTAGATAAGATGTTTTACTTTCTTAGATTAGATTTCCTACTTTCCTAGTTTAATTTATAATTTTCTTAGATTAATCTTTCCTTCTTTATTAGATTCATTTCTATGATTTCTTAGAATAACCTTTCCTTCTATTTAGATTAAAATTTTCTTCTTTTGGTATTTTTATTTTTCATATTAGATTCTTGCTTTCTTAATTTAGGTTTCCCACATTCTAAATTAGTCATTCTCTACTTTATTTGATAATAGAAATTGTGTTTGCTTTGACTATAACCAAGTTGAAATCCAAACCAACTGATCTTAGAAGTTTTGGAAAGGGGGAAACTAAAAAGAGAATAGGAAATTTTGGATTATTTAATAGATTAGGTGTACTTCTATGTTTTTGAGTCTTCAGGATGAAGGTAGGTAATCATGGATTCTTCTTGATGGTATCACAATTGAAAACTTTTACCAAGAAAGTGGAAGTTAGTCTCAAATTACTTCTTACAAATTTATAAAGTTTTCTTGTTTTATTGGATCAAATGCATTTATCACATTAAATACTTGTTGGAAATGATAATTTTGGGTATAGATGGGGTTATAAATGATGTTCTAGTAATGATTTATTTTATAATTATACCAACTCATTGGGGTTTCAAATCTTCTCTTTTCCATTCAAGAATAAAATAAAAAAGAAAAAAGAAAAAGAAAGAACCAATGAATTCAAAAGAGAAAAATCAAATCTAAAGAAAATCAAAAGGTTCACATGATGAAATAAGGTCAATGTACCACACATCATGATGGAAAGAGAAGAGAAGGATACTAAGGTATCTTTATTGAGGCTATGGATGCCTGGTTGGTAGCAGTCAATGCCTGAAATTATTTTGTTTTTTAGCTTTAATGGACACTAGAATGAAACCTATAGTTTCATCAAGTCTTTGAATAACTCACCTTATACACACAAATCTAAGAAATTGGAAGGTAAGTATGTTTTGTAAAGGAAATTAGGAGTCTCTTCTATGTTTTATGATTTAAATATTCTTATATGACACACTTCATGATTGATTTAAGATTACAAACTAGAGTTTTGGGTTCTTAAATACTAAGGTGTATTCCCCTTGTAATTTGCCATTTGTTTTACCCAAATCCCCTTTATTTCCATAAGAAATGAGGACCCACATTTTTTTAGATTATAGTCTTGACTTTGAGGCCCTCTTCTATATGTTTATGCAAAATCTAGGAGAAGATTGATTATTGGGATTTTTGTACTTTGGAAAAGTGGCATTGGTATTATATTTTCATATAATAAGCTTATACCTCTTGAGAGTTTTCTTGACTTATTTATTTTGGGAATTATTCTTTCAAACATATTCTATCAAGTATTTTTTCTATTATCTTTATGGGTTATTATTATTGGGCTTATTATATCAGAAGTAATTAGTTCAGGTCTTTTATCTGACTTGTCTTTATTGGACTTATCTTTATTAGACATTTTCTTTGAAGCATTTTGTCTTTGTCAGGATTTTTTTTCAAGATTTTTGTTGTATATTTATCTTTGTTAGGGACATTGTTGAAGACATTTTATCCAAAATAATTCCCCCAATCGGATTGAATCTATGGGATTTTTTCCATAGGCATTTTGCCTAATAAAATAAACCTACCCTTCAACCTTTTTGGAATGACCCTTTGAGTTTTTTTTATCCAGGTAACTTTTCCCTATGAAGTAAATCCTTCAAGATTTTTGTCATGGGAACTTTTCCCTATAAAGTAGACCCTTCACATAATTTTTCCTAATACTTCCTGAAAAAATCTTGTTGATGTAATTTTTCCAAAATAGACCCCTAAGGCACATACCCTTCAGACTTTTTGAACATACCCTTTGGAATTTTTGAACATACATTTTGAAATTTTTGTTATATTGAGAATTATGCCTGAGGAAATAGGCCTTCAAGATAATTTCCTTGGACATTTTGTCTGAAATAATTTTCTTAATGATATACATATTATGGACAAAACTATCAAAATAATTTCCCTATGCAAGAGGAACCTGAATAACCTATGGTAGATAAAAGTACCTAAGTTACATTTATGCTAAGACATTTTCATTTATACTTGCAAGATTAGGGAGTCCCAAGGAAATGACAAGTGTCAAAATTTTATCTTAAATTATGATGGTCTCATGGATGTCTTTGATGGTCACAAAGATGTCAGTAATAGTCACACAAATGCCAAATTTAAGCTCAACAATAAAATGACACAAGTTTAAATTTTGATGGTCATATGAACATCATTGGTTGTCACATGGATGTCTTTGACATTTCTATAAACCTCAAATTTTAGATCAACAAAAAAATGATAGGGGATTAAATTATGACAGTTACACGGATGTCATTGATATTCATGAGGACATTATTGACATTAAATTTGAGTTCATAAATTATCCATTTTGAAATTGAAGGTTAGTGGGCCTATGTAGACTGATGGCCAACATTGATCTATATTATTGATTTGATAGTGTGAGATCAATAGAGAATTTTAAAAGGAAAAATGACATGATAAGTGTTAAGGTTATAGGATTCAATGAGTAAAAAAACTAAGATCTAAAAACTACATAAACTTGAGCATACATGATTGATAATTCAAGATCAAATTGGAAAATTCAAAGGTCCTAGAACAAATTAGGGGTACCAAGTGGCATAAAAACATTTGACATGTCTTAGAACTAATCTAGTTAGATAATATAAAAGTAAATATTAAGCATTAAAATAAAATAAGGTTACAGTTACATTGCATGTCAAAGGTAAATTAAGTGAACACTATCAATTAGTTTGAGTTAAGACCCTATAAATCCTTCCAAAAGGATATTATATAAAGGAAAGGGAAATATGCAATGCATAGTAATTTTTGGTTAGTCATAGCTTCACAGCTTATAAAGCATTGATATAGTGATACTTATCTTTACCACACAACCTGGAGTTCCATTTTCCACCTCCTCGACCATTCAAACCACGTAGCCTTAAAAGGCTAAGACTTTATGCATGTAAAGTTTTGTAAATGATGCATATATTTTGAATTATATCATTTAATTTAATCTATAAGTATAAAAATCTCCTTCATATTTATACACATGCACATGTTTCATATCTTTGGCAAAGGCTAATTTAAATTGATAACTATAAGTAGAGTCTTATATAATTTTAGACCACAATTAAAACTCAAGTTCTGACTATCACATGTAATGAATTTTCATGAACTTGGAGGATGAGGTGACCCCTTCCCCAAGTATATATAAACAATTATAATCCAACTTGGATTTTTGTCAGAGAATTTTGAACAGAGGAGAAACATCAATTTTGATCATTAGAAAGTGTGTTTGTGCATTTTCTTTCTAATTTCTATGTAACTAGTTGTTACTTCTTGGTTGTATGTTTGAATAATATTTAGTGTGAAATAGGTTTGAATAGATTATTAATTCTCTTGATTGATGTACTGATCTATAGATGTGAAACAACTATTGAAATATTGGTGAATATATTAATTATCATAATTAAGTTTAAATTGATTCATAATTTTGAATGTGCATGAGTGCTTTCTTTGATGTAGTTTTCTATGTGTATGCAATATTTGCCTTAGATAACTCCTTAGCCTAAGCCATACTCTCCTAATTAAGGGTGTGAAATAGATTCCCTAAAAAGAACAACATTTTTTTTAGGCTTATGAATTCCCTACATCATTATTTCCTTAGACTTCTTAGCCATGTCTGATTGCATGTGTGAAAATTATTGGTACCTATAGTCATAGGTTTTGAAATAAATTTTAATTTTAGAAATAAGCCATGAAAGTGATTCTTGAAAATTATAGAACATCCTTTTCTTACTTACCCTTCCATCCTTTTTGATTTTGTTTCAATATCTACCCACTCTAGATTAGTAACAACCACCCATCCAACTCACATAGAGATTCACTACCCTTGTTAGAGACCACACCTCCATCTAAAAACCTTGTCAACAAGCTATATTCCATACCATATATTCCATCAATAGGTTTTGAAATACCACATACATACAAATTTTTCCCTAGAGTGGATTTTACCTCTATTGAGATCTTGAAATGTTAGATGATACCTTGTTTAGTTGTGGTGTGAATAAAATCTGCATCAACAGTCCTGAAAATCTAAGTGGATAAATTTTTTTTGTTGGCCTATCTATTTATAACATTATAAAGTTTAATATATATCAATAAATATCTATATTCATTAGACAAACTATTAAAATTCCAAAAAAAAATACATTTTAAACCAAACATAAGATTGTGAATTCTTGATAATTATGATATTGTATAACTAGTTGTGGTTGTGCCTAACTGTCACAGTTTTATAGGGTAACAGTCATGGTTAAATAAATGTAGAAAAATAATAACTCATGATATATGATTTTTTTTTAGAGTTGTGATTTTGTTATTTCTAGTTGTGATTTTGCACTATGTGACTTGGTTTAGAAGGGAGTTGTTTTTTTGTAAAAAGTTAAACTACTAACCCCTTTGGTGTAGGACCCCTCAAGACTAAGGCACCCCATTTTGATTTAAAAACTTTTTGCTTGTAAGATGGAAGATAATAATATATTATTTAAATTTTATTGATTGTTTTTTATGTATGGTTATGACTATATGTATATTTTTCTGCTTTTCTCACATAGGTAATTAGTCAAGAAAATTAATTGTGCTTACCTATTTATTAAAATCACCTGAGTCTAGGATAATAGGTGATTTGGAATGCATCCTCATACATGGGATTATAAATTAGGATTTAGTGACATGTATTTCATCACCATGCACTAGACCAAACTCTATGTTTTAGTACAATATAAAAATTAGGAGAGCTTCTATTTGGTGCCTAAGCATAATTATCTATAAAAGGTTTCATAGAGTGAAGGGTGGTTAAGATACAATATGTATTGTATCTATATATCATACTATATTTAATTTTTCCCCAATTTACCTTCATGTATATTATGGACACACCTAAAAACCCTTGTGAAACCTAGTTTAAGACCTTTCAGCCATAACAGGTATCTCACTACATGAGGCATGATTAACTCCTAAGTAGTTGTTAAGTGAAGATGGAATTGAAATAATTAGTTCAATTCCAATATTTTTCATCAAAAAAAAAACCTCACACATTAATTCATTACATTATATGAGCATCAAGTTACACACCTTATTCAGTTTGCTAACTTAGGACTTGTCACTATGTGTGTTGTTTGAGTGTTGTGAAAAACTTGTATTATCTCCAAAAAAAATAAGCCATACACCATTTGGTGTGTAACACCTTAGATATCACTAGGATAATATCCATTTTCATCTCATCATTCTAAACCACACTCATCCTATATCTCACAATCATCTTATATCCTCAAAACCCTAATCTTTCATCTACCATTTAGTCTACTATCCATCTTGTAGTCTCTATCTACCCCATTATATCTTAAATTAAATCCACCCTATATCATCTAATCATCTTGTATTGACCACTTATCCCACATTTTACACTCTTATCATAGATATCATCTAATATTTATCCTATGTTTTTCACCTATTTAGTACCTATCTTACATCTTCCACAATCCTCATATCCATCCTAAGTAAGATCCATTGTATTTCTTATCCTAAGAAACTTTAATAATCCTTATTATCCATCATATATATTACATTACTTATCCATCTACCACATATTTTACATTTGCCTAATGCCAATCCTATAGATTTTATTCATCTCATATCTTCCCATACTATATCTTATATCTTCCATATCCCCTCCATCTCATAATATCCCATCACCCTTGAATACTATATTTATTCTTATAATCAAGATCTAATGGTCACCCATCCTTTTAATCTTTAATAATTCTTCCTAAATCCTTGGAATACGTATTATCAATATACATATCCTTATAAATATTCTAATCTATCACCCATCACTCATACCTATGAGTGCCTTTTTCACGTAGTACCCATCCAATTATTACTTTTCTATTGTAAAAGGATATTTGATCCCATCACTCTCTTTCATTTTTTTTAGATTGGACACTTGAAAGGCTTTTATCTTTTGATAATTTTTAGTCATCCCAAAAGGTCACCACATCACCTTCTTTGACCATTAGTAGATTTGGTTTCTAGACTGAGTTAGTATTTAAATATTCCACATCACCTATCACACATAATCACATCTATTTTCCTACTACAAAATGGTGATCCAAACCCATTCCTAACTCAGGATAGGATAAGCTTCCAACTAATATAATGATCCATTGGGGAATCTAGGTGATCTAACTCGAGATAATGATCATACACATAGTGATATGCATATCCCCAATGGAAAAGAAAAATAATTCAAAACCCTCCATAATGATGATGTAAAGAATTTAATTGACTAATACCTCTATGAAAACCATGATCAAGTTTTATCCTAAGCCATTGAAATAGGGGGTACATTACCCTTAAACTTTGACCATAACCTTCTACAACACATAGTCCATACTCCCACCTATCCTAATACACCATTTCAAAATATACACACCAATCAATTACCTAAAGAAGAGGAAGGTGTGGACCAAGAATTTTAAGAATAATAATGACCCACACCCATTTGAAATAACTATATTAAGGATAATAGGAGGAAAAATATCTTAGAGGATTAATTAGACCAACGTACACAAAAACTAAATATTTTACTCCATGCACAAAATCAATGACCATCATCCCCTTGAAAAAACACCCATAGACCACATAATAATCATGATCAAACCTCTAATACTCTTCGGCACCCCACCTTCACCCAAGAATGGAAATTGATGAAGGAGACTCTCCAACAAATAGACCCACACTCATAAGCCATAAAATACAAATATAAATATTTTTTCTCTTCTCCCTTGGACATGATCATCTTGTAAATACATTTCCCACCACACTTCAAAGTTATTAAATTTAAAAAATATAGAGGGAAAGGTGATCCCTGAGACCATGTACAAGAATTTTACATGGCTTGTCATGAAGTAGCATATGAAGATGCATATTTATTAAGACTTCTCCTAAAAAACCGTATTAGACCAGATTTAGAATGGTTCATACACCTAACAAAGGGGTTTACATCTAGATTTGGGTAATTAATTTAATAATTTGTCAAACATTTTTCATTCAATATCAAAGATGATATCTCTATTATAGACCTCTATAATACTAAATAGAGAAGTGTGGAAAGCCTGACATCTTTCTTGTAAAGATAGAGAAGCCTAGCAAGCCACCTATAATGTACGGTAACTAAAAATGTTTTAGCCAAAATATTTGTTGATAATATTAATTCTAATCACAAATATCAATTAAAAATCTAATATGCTAAAACCTTTAATGAAATAATTGAGAAGGGGATGAAAATCGAAAAGGCACTTATTGAAAAAGGAATAATTGAGTTAAATTATTGAAATAAGCACAATCTGAATAAATATAAATCCTTTTTAGGTAAATAAAAACTCTTCAACAAAAATAATAATGTTGTGGGATATGGAGTTACCGATTCCAAATAATAACATATTCAAATAGTACAAAATAAGAACCCCATATAACAATAGAATGTCTCTTCTATTTAAATCTCATGAGGTAATTCCAAGCCTTAGATTGGGAAAATAACTCTCACCAACATGAGAGTACCTATTGAAATATTCCTTGAATAATTAATTGATGTCATCATGATCACCCTTCCTAAAATCTAACCTTTGGATGATCAATAACCCCAACCAGATTGGTACCACAAGGATTAATTCTAAAAATATCATAGAGTCAAAGGTCATGACATCAAAATATGTATGCAACTAAAGCACTATATTTATGATCTAATTGAAATAAGTGATATTTAAATAGGATAATTTACTTCAAGTCAATCTAAGAATAGGCAACTAGGCATTTATCAAGACCCCTTACCCAAGCATGATCAAAGAAGAAAGAAAGTACCAAGAACTAGGGTCAGGCCTCCTCTTCCAATCACACTAATTATTACACCATTCCATATCATTACATTAACACAATTAAAATCTAAATCCCCCAAAAGTCCACTACATCATCATCCACTATATTGAAAATCAACTGGACCATTATTGACTATGTGGTTACAACTAGATGTAGTAAAAACATAGTTCCCAGGTTACCTCTAAAGGACCCATCTACCTCTTTTACTACTTAAAACTGGAATATTTATAATAAATTTTTAGTATCTTTTGATAAATATTATGACATAATTTAACATCTTGAGAAGACACCTGCTTAGATCTCATTGATGAAACTTCTAAAAACATCCTCTCTACAAGAGGAGGTATTTAATCAGGTTTTAAATGACCTCAAGGTCCTAAGTGATATTAACACCAATCATTTCCAAGCATTAGTGGGACATTTATCCCCTTATCATGAAATTACCTGTCATGTCCCCTTTTCAATTGACATGTTCTGAGTTCATGGTTAGCCTATTATGCGACCTTCGTAGGCTAATAAGATGGATAGAGGGTCATGATGGAGCTTGGCTCGACTTTGATTCATAGGATTTCTAAATTTGATTTTCATTCAGGGTATTTCAGACACATTTGGCCTGAGCTCCTACTTTTTAGGGATATTTGATATGCAGCGGAGCACCTTTATTGTGGTATGGTTATGTGCGGAATCACTCCCTGATTCACTAGCTTTGATCGGTTCGTGGATCTGACATGTATTGAGGGAGATATTAATATTTGATTGATTTAATCAAATATTAATTATTTAGCCTATTTTTAATTAGAAACCCTAATTCTAATTTAAGAAACCCTAATTAGGGCAAGCATATCTTTTGAGGGTATAAGGGTTTCTCATGGAGGCCATTGTTCATTATGCATAGATTATTGATTATTGAAAATTGAAGAAATTATTTTGTGAAGACTGAGCCAAGGGTTCCAGGATTCCATTGCAGTGGAGAACGTTCCCTCTTCATTGTGTGTGATTTAGAGGCTGTGAGATATCAGCTGATTTATTACCAAATTGAGAGATAGCTTCATCCAGAAGTTATCACAGAATTCTAGGGTTGAGAGATAACTTCACTCAGAAGTTATCACAGTATTACAGGTATTTATTTTATTAGTTTTGATTCAATAAATTATACAGATAGAAATATTCTGTGCTAGAGACATATATCTTCAGATCAGGGGTTGAAAACAGGGAAGTTGTGCTTAATTTACGGCCGTACAGAATCCGTACGGGTTCGTACAGATCAGTGCAGGAACCGACCTCGGCAGACA
This sequence comes from Torreya grandis, assembly GCA_037957365.1. Taxonomy (NCBI): domain Eukaryota; kingdom Viridiplantae; phylum Streptophyta; class Pinopsida; order Cupressales; family Taxaceae; genus Torreya; species Torreya grandis. The sequence continues at coordinate 180,760 of JARHVA010006437.1, read as the reverse complement.
GAGGGTTTCAGTGACCGACATCGGTCGACTGAAGATCGACGTCTACAGAAATCCGACCGGCAGAGACCGACGTCGGTGAGATATCGACTGACGATGGCGACTGTGTGTTGACACAGAAAGGCGAGACCCTTCCAGATCCAGTTTTCACTTCCAATTTGACAAGTCAGGGTTTTTAGGACCAGATTTTAATATTCTTTATTGTGTATAACTGAGACTCTAATGTGTAATCATCTAGAAGAACAAGTAATGAGATCTTTATTTGCTATTAAGAGATTATACTATGATTTGTGTATGCTTATTTGAATCTATTCTGCAAGTTTGGATCTGTGATCAGAATTTTGTGTCTTCCATATATCCCTATTAGAAGGGGACAATGTAGTGGTATCAGAGCTTTTTGTGCATATAAGAGAGCCCCTAAGTAAGGGATATTACAGTGGTATCAGAGCTTTTTGTGTAGATAAGAGAGCCCCTAAGTAAGGGATATTACAGTGGTATCAGAGCTAAATCCTGCCAGCCTGAGGGTCTATAGATCTTATGCAGCCACAAGAGTTGGGACCACACAGGTATAACACACGCAGCCGAGCCTTGCTTGAAGGTATCTAGTTGTTAGATCAGAGACCGATCATCATGAGTGACAGACGTGAGGGCAGCCCACCCAGGGGCCACAGGTATGATGTTGATCAGGCCACCAGAGTGTTTCAGCGTGTTATGATGACAAGCCAACAGCAGATGGCTCAGACACTACAGGGACTTATGACCATGTTAGAGAGAATGAACGCTCCTGATGGACAAAACAAGGACCAAAGAGATGACAGGAGTGCTACGGTTGATCAGAGACCATAGTAGACTCACTCCAGAACAGCTGATAGACCTACACGCCCTTCATTTATTCAAGAAGAACCAGAGGTACCAGCAGATGAGGAGGCAGGGAATTCTCCATTTGCAGATGTTTACATGGCTGCAAATGATGAGTGGGACTTATTACCTCCTCATATCCAGGAGAGAACAACCTTTGATCATTTTGTCAATTTGAGGAGAGAGCACTATAGATTGGCTAGACAGGACAGGAGACCTAGAGTCCAATTCAGTGAGCTACAGAAGGCTACTGGTAAGCTTTCTTTGACTACTTTTGACGGCAGCGGTAAGATGACAGCTCAAGCTTGGGTTCATAAGCTTGACACCTTTTTGGCGTTGAGACCAATGTCAGAGATAGATGCCATCAAATATGCCATTTTGCACTTAGATGGAGTAGCACATGATTGGTGGTACCATGGTATGGTAACACTTCAGCATAATCAAGTGACAGAGTACCAGGACTTTGTGGATAGATTGGTTGAGCGGTTTGACAGGAGAGATCCTGAGGTTTACTTCTAAGATCTGGCATAGTTGAGACAAACAGGTAGCTTGGAGTCCTTCATTGGTGAGTTTCAGAGATTAGCAGTCATGGTACCCAATATTTCAGAGCGTAGATTGGTAGTTCTCTTCATAGAGGGATTGACAGAGCCATTGAGGGGTTGGATCAAAGCCTTTGATCCTCCTTCATTACAGGTAGCTATGAGGAAGGCACGTGATATGGAGATGGCAGCCCCATCCAATAAATTTAACACCAAAGGTACTTCTTCTTCTAGAGACCATAAGCACTCCCACGGGGATACGGAGAGACCAGATTTTAACATAGATAAATCCGGAGTTAAAAATGATTCAAAGGCCAATCCAGCAGCACCACCTTTGGATTGTGAGGCGCTTAATGATCTACGCAGGAAGAAGCTTTGCTTCTACTGCAAAGGACCATATGATATCCATCACGATTGTCCTTTGCGGCCTAAGGGCAAGGCGAATCGTATGATGTGGATATATTATGAGGAGTCAGATTCTGAGGATTTCGAACAGCATAACAGTGCTGAGGGGGCAGAGGCAGAGGCTTCAGGGCCTAATGCAGAGGCATAGTTAGAGCTTCACCTACAAGAGGCCCGCATATCCAGCATACAGTCGGATGAGTCATTCAGACTCCGTGGAGTTTTGGCAGGGCAGAAGGTTATCACCCTTCTTGATATAGGAGCCACTCACAATTTCATAGATGCTAGATTTGTGGAGAAGCGTGGACTCACTACAGAAGGTTTTGAGGGCATCAGAGTTAAGGTAGCCGATGGTCACACTCTTAAGTGTGAGCGTATGATTAGAGACCTCCCATTGCGCTTGAACAACTATGAGTTCAACGCTGATTATTATGTGGTAAACATGGGGGATATAGACTTAGTCTTGGGTATGAAGTGGCTTCATTCATTTGAGGAAGTTACTCTACGTCTCAAGGACATGGAGGTTCTCTTTAATGTTGATGGGATGACACATATTCTCAAGGCAATACGGGGCAGCAGCTTCAGATATATGTTTTTTCATCGGATGGAGGTACCTATACCACATAACATGATAGAGGGTGATGACAAGAGCACATTGGCACCAGTACAGGAGAGGTACGAGGACGAGCTTGGTCTTGAGGTGAGTTCAGTTCAGGAGTTGTCACATGTGGTGAGGACTCAACTTTCTGTTACAGTCGGGTCACAGGTTGATGATGATATGACTATGTCTAGCCTTCACAATCCAGTTTTCGATATTATTCAGGTACGGAGTTTGCTTGCTGATTGTCATTTATGGATTGGATGTTGGAGTGCTTATCTTAGTACAAGAGATGGTGTGACGCCATTACATGAGAGTTGGGATGGACATGGCATGGGGTTCGTGTTAATTGATAGTGGTGGAGATCCTAACTACATTTGGGATCCAGGTGGGTTGATTGATTTGTCATTCAGTGATTGCTTGAGGGCAACCAATTTCAGGAGGGGTGGATTGTCATGTCCCCTTTTCAATTGACATGTTCTGAGTTCATGGTTAGCCTATTATGCGACCTTCATAGGCTAATAAGATGGATAGAGGGTCATAATGGAGCTTGGCTCGACTTTGATTCAAAGGATTTCTACATTTGATTTTCATTCAGGGTATTTCAGACACATTTGGCCTGAGCTCCTACTTTTTAGGGATATTTGATATGCAGCGGAGCGCCTTTATTGTGGTATGGTTATGTGCGGAATCACTCCCTAATTCACTAGCTTCGATCGGTTCGTGGATCCGACATGTATTGAGGGAGATATTAATATTTGATTGATTTAATCAAATATTAATTATTTAGCCTATTTTTAATTAGAAACCCTAATTCTAATTTAAGAAACCCTAATTAGGGCAAGCATATCTTTTGAGGGTATAAGGGTTTCTCATGGAGGCCATTGTTCATTATGCATAGATTATTGATTATTGAAAATTGAAGAAATTCTTCTGTGAAGACTGAGCCAAGGGTTCTAGGATTCCATTGCAGTGGAGAACGTTCCCTCTTCATTGTGTGTGATTTAGAGGCTGTGAGATATCAGCTGATTTATTACCAAATTGAGAGATAGCTTCATCCAGAAGTTATCACAGAATTCCAAGGTTGAGAGATAACTTCACTCAGAAGTTATCACAGTATTACAGGTATTTATTTTATTAGTTTTGATTCAATAAATTATACAGATAGAAATATTCTGTGCTAGAGACATATATCTTCAGATCAGGGGTTGAAAATAGGGAAGTTGTGCTTAATTTGTGGCCGTACAAAATCCGTACGGGTTCGTACAGATCAGTGCAGGAACCAACCTCGACAGACAGAGGGTTTCAGTGACCGACATCGGTCGACTGAAGACCGATGTCAGCAGAAATCTGACCGGCAGAGACCGACGTCGGTGAGATATCGATCGACGACGGCGACTATGTGTCGACACAGAAAGGCCGAGACCCTTCTAGATCCAGTTTTCACTTCCAGTTTGACAAGTCAGGGTTTTTAGGACCAGATTTTAATATTCTTTATTGTGTATAACTGAGACTCTAATGTGTAATCGTCCAGAAGAACAAGTAATGAGATCTTTATTTGCTATTAAGAGATTATACTGTGATTTGTGTATGCTTATTTGAATCTATTCTGCAAGTTTGGATCTGTGATCAGAATTTTGTGTCTTTCATATATCCCTATTAGAAGGGGACAGTACAGTGGTATCAGAGCTTTTTGTGCAGATAAGAGAGCCCCTAAGTAAGGGATATTACAGTGGTATCAGAGCTTTTTGTGCAGATAAGAGAGCCCCTAAGTAAGGGATATTACATTACCTTTGGTGCCTAGGACACTCCTTCGATTGTTCCCCACCATAACTATCTATTATTCATTAAAGTTTCTATATCCCATCACTATATTCCATGGGTACTCATAGATGAAGGGTCAACATTAGATTTATGTAATCTATATTTCTTTAATGAATTTGGGTATTTATATGCTTCTTTAGGGCCTAATCTAATTATGATCAAAGCATATGATAAATTTAATGGTTGTATCTAGGAACTATATACCTTCCTATTACCATGGGGCCCATGGTACACCAAAATTTACTTCATGTTGTGGATGTTGATTTACCTTATAACCTAATGCTAGTTCATCCTTAGATATATGAGATGGAATATGTCCCATCTACTCTACATCAATGTTTAAAATTCCCCCACTGGGGTATGGAAGTCACCTTTCCTAGAGAAATCGATCATTTTCTCAGCTATCAAATGGATCAATATTCATCTTCATATCATTATCCTAGCATAGATAATTCTATTTTAAGCACAACCATTACAAATTATATATCCCTTGATAATATTTTTCCTTCTTTAGATCCACTACCTTAAGTCACTCATTTAAAAATTACATCCATAGGTTGTCAAGAGTATGAAGATAAGACCTTTTATGTAGGTGACTTACCACTTTCCCCATATATGTATGGGTCCCCATCTATGCAAAATATAAAGCTTATTAGATGTCAATTTATAACAAATTTATTCTCTATTGTGAAACTATTATCTAAAAATTATGTTGATGGATTATATGAATCATGGATTATTTTAGAATAATAGGCCCTCACATCTCCTAGAAAGTGATACCCTTGCATCAAGAAAATTTTATAGAACATGCATTATAAAGCGAAAGGACAAGGGAGACATGAAAAAGGCAACATTGAAACCATAAAAATTCCAAAGTGTCTATAATATCTTGGTTTAGGGTAGCAACTATTTTATGATGACTTTAATAATATTATTATGCATAATACTTTGGTCCCTAAGTAGTCTCTCTCTGATGAAGAAATCATAGTGGATTTCATTTATAGTCACTTTGAATAACTTGATAGCACCAAAATTTTACCTAACACCACCATTTATACCATCAACATGTCCCTCCACTATCCCTATTTAATTGACTAGGATCAACATTAAGAGCCATATTTGGATACATTCCAAAATGATGAAGCAATTTTAGAATTTTTGGGAGATTGATACTTCATGCCTTCCAGTGATCACAAAGAAGTATGTTATATTAATATATATCAATCAACCTATTATGGATAACAACACATCCCCATTGAACAAATTAAAGATGAATTATATTAAAAATAAGAGACTCCTCAAAATGTAGAATAATTTCCACGACTCACTAGAATCAGAAGATTACATAGAAATTGATACATAATTCCCAATTTTTTTTTCTTCAGATATTCTAAAACTATCATTACCTCCCTATCTACAAGATCAATCACCCTCTCTCATTAAGGAGGTGATCAAAGTTAAAATTAGGATTAAAAAACATCCCAAAATAGTTAAACTAGGTGCATCTCTAACACCTAAGGATCATTAGGTTATTATTGATATTCTTAAAGAATTCATAGACATATTTGCATGGAGCTATGCTGACATGCCTGGGTTTAACCCCTCCTTATTAGTACATCATTTGGTGGTGCAAACTAATGCTAAACCAATTAAGAAAAAAATTATGAAAGATGCACCCTAAGGTATCCTTATTGGTTAAGGAGTTAGAAATATTCTTGGAAATTGGACTTATCTAACCCATTGAATATTTTGATGGATCTCTAATATTATTCCTATCGCTAAGACACAAGGAGTAATTTGGATTTGCATGGACTTTTGAAACATTAATAAGTCGTGTCCTAAAAATGAATCTCATCTTCCAAATATTGATATAATCATGGACTCAATAATAGGTTATTAAATGCTATCTTTCATAGATGGATTTTTTGGATACAATCAAATTAAAATCACACTTGAAAATCAGCACAAAATATCCTTCGTCACTTCATGGGGGACCTTTTACTATTAGTTCATTCCATTTGACCTCAAAAATGGTGGGGATACTTATCAATGGGCCATGATTGTTATATTATATGACATGATGCATGATACAGTTGAAAATTATGTGGATTATATCCTAGGGAAGTCCTGACTCAGATCAGAACATCATGTAGTCTTATTAATAATCTTTTTGAGTGGTTACAAGAGTATAAAGTTAGAATAAATCCTAAGAAATATGTAGTTGGTGTTACCTCAAGAAATATATTAGTATTTATTATCTCCAAGAGAGGCATATAAGTAGACCCAACCAAAGTAAAATAAAATATGGTAATGCATCCTCCTCATAATTTGAAGTAGCTTATAATTCATTAGAGAAAGTTGTAAGCCATTCAGAGATTTATCTCTCAGTGCATAGATAAATGTCACCCCTTCACTTATCTCTTAAATATGGGGACCATTTTTAATTTGAAATTTGAATACCAAAAAGTTATTAATAATATCAAATAGTATTTGGTAAATCTACCATCACCCCTATCATGGGAAGACCCTTAATCTTGTATATTTTAGAAACTCTATGTGTAGTAGGTGCCCTCCTATAACAACATAATGATCAGGGAAAAGAATAAGAAATTTATTATCTCAGTCACACTCTTATCTATTATGATCTAAACTATAATCCAATTGATAAATATTAATTATCTATAGTATTTGCCTCACAAAAGCTCTAACATTATATGCTTAACAATCAATTCCAACTCATTGTCAAGGTTGATCATCTTAAATATTTACTATCTAAATCAGTCCTCAAAATATGAATGACCAAATGGATTATGTTACTTAATGAATTTGATATTTAATATGTTAACCAAAATACCATTAAGGGATAAGTAATAGTAGATCAACTAGCAGAAGAACATCTTGAAGCAATTGAGCCTCTTATAACAACCTTCCCATATGAGTCTATAATGAATACTTCAAAATTTAATGGCTGGAAGTTATATTTTGATGGCTTATTTACTACACATGGATCAGGGTTAAACATACTTATTATCACCCCATAAGGTTGCCTTATTCCCAAATCTTTTCACCTTGCCTTCTCATGTACCAATAATATCTCAGAGTACGAGGCTTTAATAACTGGCCTTCAATTATCCATCTAATAGAATATCTAGCATTTAAAAGTATTTAGTGATTTTTAGCTCCCTTATAAGAAATTACTAAAGATGAAAAATTACTCCCTTATAAGAAATTAGTAGAATAGATGAAATAAAAAATTTAGACTCTTACATTTGATCAAGTAATAGAAGGGAGTAATAAAGTAGATGACTCCATGTCCACTATTGGCTCTCTTATTGATCTCCCTAAAGATGTATTAAAAGGGAATCTTATAAAAGAATATAAGATTCTCCTAAAACATCAATCCATGGCTCCTTTACAAATTTTTGCAATTATTTATCCCAGTTTTCCATGGTACCATGACATTTATAGGTACCTCCATGACAATATATTACCACCTAACTTCAATCATAATTAGCATAAGGATTTCATCCATCATACTTCCTAATCCACAATCCTTGGTAGCATGATATATCAAAATGGCTATGATGGGACTTTGTTAATACGTATAACCTTGGAAGAGGACTCTCTTATGATCAAGGGGGTTCATGATGGTATTTTTTGAGGTCACATTAGAGGAATGGTCTTGGCCAAGAAATTTCTCTAAACTAGATATTATAGGCCTACCATGGAACATAACTCTTGCCATTATGTGTTGAGATATGTAGCTATTAAAAAACATGGTAATATTATTCATGAACCCATACAAGAATTACAACCCATATTGAGTCCATGTCTATTCTCTGTATGGGGACTTGATTTGATTGACAAGATAAATCCTATATCCTATTATGGTCATAAGTTTAACATCATAACAATGGAGTATTTTACTAAATGGGTAGAATAATGCCACTTTATTATAATATTAGCCTTTATGTTTCTAAATTCATCCTCAATTAGATCGTTCTCCATTTTGGCATCCTTGCCACCATCATCTTTGATAATGAAATGTCATTTAAAAATCAAGAAGTTGAGGCCTTGTGCCAATGGTATCACATCAAGAAAAAAATTTCTTCTCCTTACTATCCCCAAGGGAATAGATAGGTTGAAGCAAAAAATAAAACCCTTATCAAAATTATTAAGAAAATAATCAATCAAGTAGGTAAAAATTGACACCTACAATTGCATCCAACACTTTGGTCTTATCTAACAAGTGTTCATGTACCTACTAGGGCCACTTTATATGCCTTAGTATATGGGATAAAAACAATCTTGCCTATGAAAGTAGAGATCACATCCCTAAAAAACTCATTTAGGGAAATTATCATTGATCATAATTATAGGCAAGCATAGATACATGAATTTTAGTTTCTAGATGAAAATCATCAAAAGGCCATTAACCACTTATGAGCATATCAGAATAGACTGAAAGGCCAATATCATAAGAGGATCTAGTCCATAGAATTTGAGGTCAGTGATCTAGTCTTGAAAGAAAATTAGAAAAATACTAATGCTGATAGGGATAATAAAGATAAATTTGAAGCCAATTTACTTAGGCCTTATATAATAGTATCCAATTTTATATCTAGAGCCTACAAATTAGCTACATTAGATGGTGAATAGATTGATGATCCAATGAATATAATGCATTTTAAGTGTTTTTAATCTTGATAGGCTCCACATTACCTTCATCTATGGGTTCCCACTCTTTGGCATACATCCCATTCCATCCTCCTCCTTCCATTCTACTCCATATTCCCATCCTTGACCCTAAAATTAATAGTGGGCAATCATCATAGGTTCTTATGTAGAAATAAGAGACATGTTTTTTCAATAGAAGAATTCATTTCTTATTGAGTAATGGTTATTTTTGTTAGGGAAATACTCTAGAGTCTCTTATCCATTACTGTCATGTATATATCCCTAAATCCTGTCACATCCTTATGTTCATCCCCTATTATGCCACCCCATATATTCTCTTCGACAAGTGTGTCCCTATTTTTAGCCTAAAGATAAATTTCATCTATATTTGTACCTTATTGTCTTAAAAATGATTCACACCTTCCCACCAATGTTGTCATTATGGAAGTGTCAAATATAGATATTGTATTCTGGGGTTTTACATATATTATGATATTGAATCTTAAGGGATCATCTTGAACCCCATATATAGTTAATTTTTAGAATTGGTAGGAACCTTATTATGAAAATAATAATTTTTGGAAATATATACTCCATTTATACAACATCATTTTCATCACTATATCCATTATTTATAATCATTTTATCATCACCTCATTGTCCCTTTGAATATCCTTATTATTATCCTTATCTTTAGTCTATGTCAACTTATGATTGTCTTATGTGAATGTGTGTATATTTTTAGTGTGTGTGATTATTTAATCATGTACATGTTAATTAAATTTTATTTTTTAAGTCTTTTTAGCATTTTTAATATATTTCATCTTATTAACTTTTTTTGGGATCAAGGATGATATTGGTGACTGACAAAAATTTACTTGGGTAAGGTCACTTTCAAATGGAGTTAACTTATTCACTAGATATTTAATATGTCTTTGAAATTTCCCATGTCATATCACATACATTTACTTACTAGTGCATTATTAAAAAGGATTTCAAAAATAATCAATGGATTCCAAAATCACCACCTATCCCATGCCCCCTAATCCTATCACTTTCCCTATCACAACTATCCCCATCATGTATGATATATCACCATCCCATATAAAACCTAATTATCTCATATCCCATCATTATTATACCTCCATGGTGTAGGAGGATTCTTACCCAAACCTAAATTATGAGACATAATTAGATTAAATGGGGATTAATATTTTATTACCACATTAATTTATATTTCCCATTACCATTATTTCATACATTTATCTAATCTGATACCATCTCATCATACCATATGACATTACTTTGAACATTCACATTTTATATCACATTTGAATACATAATTTTTTATAATCCTATAATAACCACATCACATCATTATAAAGATATAAATAAATGCATATTATATGACAATAAATATATCTCAAAACGTTACAACATAATCATCTCCCATCTATCTAATTCATATACATCATCAATTCTTCATTACATAATCATATACAAATCCATTTCATAAGATCATAAGCATATACATCCATCACATTGTTTTATCTAATATCATATAATGTAAAATCATATACATAATGCATCTAACATCTAAACATCACATCTAACATCACACATTTAATCACTATGAATCTATTCACATCATAAATAAACTAATCATATAAAGGCTAGATCATATAAGTACATCACATCACATCACATATAAACTCATGTATATAATCTAATCACATCTCTTCATCTTCTATTCAAGTGGCCATCTGGGTTGGTTCTCCCCATATGCTCCCTTGAGGGGGCATTATATCCTACTAACTTCACTTATTTTTGACACTATCTAACATCGATTATACATGACTATGGTTATTATTTGAAAGATAATTAATAATCTTATCTTATACACTCACAATTCCATTTCAAAGAGGGTAAACATGTATGCACTAAAATCCACTCATCCCATTAATTTCACTAATTATTCTAATTTCTCAAATTTAACCTATAACTACATTTCTTATATAATTTAGCTCATATCCCATTGTCCCATATCCCATTTCCTACATCCTAAAAACCTTATTCCATCTCATAACCAATCAATATCCTCATCAACCTACTAACAAAACCCATTTACCCACTAACCTATTCATTAAGCCACTTGCCAATTTAAAAATATAATTTATTCTACGTACCCATCTACCACCCTATTCCTATTTATTCTTGAATCCCTAAAACCTAATAGGATATTTCTAGAATTGTATGATTCTATAAATCTCGTCTATAATTTTTCATATTAGAGATTTCTATGAATTTTAAGTTCCTTGGAAATATCCTAGTCATTGATCTTGATGGCTCAAAATTAAATTTGAGTCATTGATTTCTCCCTCCACTTCCTATATAACTAAAATCACTCCCTCCATGAAAATAAATTGGAAATATATCAACTTTATTCCATTATATTGCATCCATATAATTTTTTTGCATCCATCAAGAGCCATTATCAAGTTTAAGAATCTATTGGAAGCCATTATCAACTATCAAGAAAGTAATCCAACATCCTTCAAATTTGGCATCAAGCATCTATTTGGAAATATTGGAGAGGATATATAAATAGATAAAGTGATGGTAATATTACTCCTATCATTATGATTATCTCTTTTATCCCCTCCTATTGATGTGTTTAGATTTTAGGTTTTTTTAACTAAAAATAGTAATAAGAGTTAAATCTAAAATTTAGGATAGACATACTAAGTTATTTCATATGATATATTTATAAAATGGATTGGTGTATATATGATATCAACCTTCATTCATTCATGATAAATCAATCATTTGAAAACACATGGAAATCACATATAACTCACATTGAATTATACAAAGAAATACTCAATAAAGCATTCAAGTGAGTAGGCATTTCTTTCACCCTTATTTTCATATCAGTAAAAAGTTTAATATTTCCATGGGTCTAAATAATTCAAGGGGCATCCCATGAGCCATAATTTCAAAGTTACAAGATAAGTCACTACATGTATTTTCTTATCACACATTGTACCCTTGTACACACATAATCAAACACATAGGGGATAACTATATAATTATGATGTATTCTTCATAGTATTGGATATGTAAGTAGTATCCATGGATATAGGGATCGTTAGGGTAGATTTACATTGTGATCCCACTAACACATTTTTACATAGTCATTCTAAGCGTGAAGATCTAGGGATTAATCATTTACAAAAGAGTGACAATCTATGCACATGATCTGAAGACATCAAATGAAAGGTGACATAAAACTTAGAAGCCTTAAGTTGGTCACATGCATATATAGTTAGTATTCTATACCAAACACCTATATTAGGGTTTTACACATGCATCAATGTAACTATCCAAATTTTATTTAAGCATCAAGGGCATGAAAAATAATATTTACATAATCTAATGACTATTTTAAGATCATCCTATAGTCCACTTAAATCATGTTCCAAATCATACCTACATTTCCATAGTAAACCAACTAAGTATTATTTGTTTCCAATTCATAAAAATATATATCAATAGTTATCCTTTATTATTTTTATAAACCTCATTTGTATAAATTCATAATATTATTAGTCTAAGTTTTCTATTTTTTTATTCATATTTACTCTTGTATATATAAACAATCTAGGTATATCCTTAAATTAGGTGGTGTTTCTATTGAAAACTTGGATATTCCCTCTTTCATCCGAAGATGGATTAAAACAATGCAATTTATAATAATGAAAATGAACAAAATACTAAAAAGGTTGTCATAGAAGATGATTTTGATCATGAAAATAATGAAAATAATGTAAATAATCAACATGAACAAATAGATCAAGAAAAATTTCAAGATATTTCTATGTTTCAAGAGTGAGTCCATCAAAACCATCAAGATCTTAATGAGAAACTAAAAAACATATTATAAAAATTAAAAATTAAAAATCATAGATGAACAACTAAGTGCATCTACTGATCGTGATATTAGAGGTATGGGACATCATGATATTCCTAAAACCTACCCCTTAAGTACATCATCACTTGGGTCACAAGTTATTTTTTTACATCATTTATCCTTGAAACAAATATTACTATTGCTACATCCTCCATGGTAAATATTGACACTTCACCCTAGTTATGGTTTCAATTCCTATTTCAACTCAAACTATGGGAACCTCCTTTGATGGATTCTCAAACTTCTAATCTTAACAATAAAAAATTGCATGACCTTGTCCAAATTATAAAAAAAAATCAAGTTAAGATTAAAATTATTGATAAAAATTATATGAAGTCACCTAATGCTATTTATTCACAAGAGTTTTTACCTAACCCTCTTACACTTAAGATATTTTTGTACACCTTGCTAATTGGATTTGTTGCACCTAAGTTCACATTTTATGATGGAAAGGGTGATAACTAGAAACATATGTGATCTTTATATGTGTCATGCTTTTATTATGTCTCTAATGATAAATTTTTGGCTAAATTATTTTGAACGACCCTTGAGGACTATGCAACCTCTTTTGGATCAATATTTGGCACACTTCTCTATCAACATTACTAAAAATGTATCCTATGCCAAAATTGAAAAAAAACAAAAAAAAAAACTAATGAATATATCAATGAACATTTTTTGAGCAACAAGGAAATGTTGGACAAAATGAAAAATTAAATGGTAGATAAATATTGTCAACATATATTAAAATAAAAGATTTCTTTCCCCATTACATGATTCTATTATTTTAAAAAAGTTCAAATATTTTGATTACTTATGCCATATTTTTCAATATAAAGAAATTAAACTTATTTTATTTAAAAATATTAAGTATGCATAAAAAACACTAAATACAACCAATATCAAGTTTTATATCAAACTAAATTATAATGTCAAAATTATAGAACCTAAAAAGGAAACAAACATGATTATTAATGCAATATCACAACAAGCTAATCAACTTGTATTTTATAATTCACCAAAGAGTTAATTATGTGAGTCTCTAGCTTTTCTACTTAATAATATTGTTTATTTTCATCTCATACATCTCCCTCCCCCATATAGGTTGATATGAATATACTGATGTAAGAACCTCTATGCTAGAATACACAAAATAACTACAAATACTAAATGTATATTATATTATATTATATTATTTTTATGGAAGGAATCACTCTAAATAACTTTCCACTTCTATGGGGATACCTCCTTATCATATAATTTGACTCTACTTGATATATTTTACTTTAATGCCTTAGAATGGCCTATGCCCCTCTATTTATACTATTTTAATACATCCCATCCTTCCATTCTATGCATGTGGGATTATTCCTCTATGAAATTACTATTAATTACTATTCATAATACTATTACATTACATTAGTCTACCCCAAATATAAATTATATTCCCCTAGCTAGGTATATTACATTTCATCTCCCTTGACATGTTTTTCCATCGACACATGCGAAGAATTACATATCAAAATTATGTAGAAGACCAAATGGAAGCATGTTGATGCATCCATTTTTTTAGGTGACTTTTTCCTCTTATTATTGGATATGATTAGGTACATTAATAATGTGAAATAAAATACAATAACATGAAGTTGAAGTACATAGAGATCAATAGAGGGAAGAACTACAACTATAAACATTACATTCTTAAGGTTATAGTCTGTCACTAAAATTTTAAGCTTAGTCATTATCATATCAAAGAAAGAATAAAGATACTAAAAATAATATTCTTGGTGAGCTAATATAGGATACATGCCATCCCCCTTAGCGTTATTTTTTACAAACACTCTTTTTGGAGTGATTAACCCCAACAAAGAATGCATAACTTTTTTTGAAGCATTGGTGACTAGTGTGGGCTCATCAGTGGCATGCTCAGGTAATTTTTTTACTTTCATGGGTGCATATATTACTTTATTAGGTTCACCTAAATGTGAATCATTCTTAGCCAAAGGAAGGAAATGAACATATCATGTATTAAAATAATCTTCTAAATCTAGTCATGCACTTACGTCATGTTCATATGCTTAAATTATAGGAAAGAAATCCTAAACCTAGTCGTTGTAGTTATCATCCCACTCAAACCATACATTGATTTCTACCTCATAATGTGATATTATAGGGGAATGAAGCTTTATTCTATAAAAATAGTATTCATATCACTAGTAATTTTATTCAATTAGCATCCACTTTTGAAAGTAATAAACTTATTTGATATTTTTCGGTAGCATGGCATAAAATAATTATAGTTGTTTTTGAAGAATAGTATAAGTTAGTAAAAATATAATAAATTATTAAATACTCAATGATATAAAAAGTGAAAATTGTTTTAAAAATCTAAAAAAAAGGGGCATAAATCCTAGAAACTAATTAGTGAAATTATTTTATCATTTGAGAGTTGTATGTGTGATCATAGGAATCCACGAAGGGAGGTTAGTAACATGTTAGTTCAAGTAACAAAAACTTCAATAAACACACTAAGACTTACACTTCAAGTCTAGATATTAAGGGTGAGCTTAGTTAACAAAATACAAATAAAATAATAACTAAAATGTAAAAGATAATGAATCCTTTATGTTCCTTGGGAGATCTAAATGCATTGATGAGTGGATTTCTTAGCTTGTGATTCAAAAAGTCTTTAGCAGTGGAGGTTGTGTAGCTTATTCTCTCCTTGGAACTATTGATTTTGTTGTGTTTTGTCTCAATAATTTATAATTATAACACTACTTACAAGGCAATTTTTGCATTATAATACCACTCTTCTTAAAGCTTTGAAGTCATTTGTGCATGATAACTTTGCACCAAACTAGCTTAAAATTCAATAGGCAAGGCATTGTATTTATATAAAATGGATCTAACCCCAACCTAAGGTGAGTTAAGGTGTATTTTGAACATGGAATGAGTTCAAAACTTATCTAAGTGAGTCAAGACAAACCCAAGTAGAGTTAATAGTTATCAATTAATAATGATTTGTAATGAATGGGCATGGGTTTCCAAAATGAGATATTTTAAGATATTTCCAAAGAGCTTGAAAACTCATAATGTTTATGATTAAAGGATAATATATTTGATTTTTTTAATTTCCTTTTTTAGTTATTCATTAATTACACATGAATAATTTAACTAGGCATTTAATTTTGTTTAGCTTGTTAATTAGTTTTGATTAGCCATTTAGTTCTTTCAAGATTTTATTTTTGTTCATGTTCCCCATTTAACAGGTCTATAGGCCAAATTTACTATTGTGATGTAGCAAGATGATTAGAGATTAATCCATGAGAGGTTATTGTTGAATATGATATGATACCCCAATTAGGGATTTATCAATTAGATTTTGAGTTTTGATGAATGATGCAAAAGAAAATTTAGGATGTTTAGTGACTCATAGGCTTAATTTATGATGGTTGGTAGGAATCAATTTGAAGTCAAATTCAAGGCTTGTGGTGGTTAGTTTTAGGTGTCTACAATTTTTCCTTATTTGGGAAGGCATTAAAATCTATAGGCATAGTAACATCTTCTCAAATAATGAAAAGGTCATGTATGCCTATAACTTCAAAGGCAATGAATGAATTGTAGGTTCCCCCTTGAGGGAGAATTTTGCCAAATGTTTTAGTGATCGATCCCTCAAAATAAGGAAATGATGGCACCAAAAAGATAAAAGGGGTGGAAGAGACTAATTTTCTCACAGGTGGTTATAATCAATAGAATGATGAGGATAAAAGAATAATCAAATTAACCTATGGTTGAGATTAATCCAATCAAGAAAATGATTTCATGTATTGATTTAAAAATTACTAATTTTCCCAAAGGTGATTATAATTAGTAATAAAGGTTGAGACACTGATTTTTGCAAATGCAGTTATAATTAGTGTCACATGTATATACCCTAGTTAGGGTTGATGAGTCAAAATAATGATTTATCCACAAGTAGTTATAATAATTAAGATGACCTAGATGAGATTAATGATATTTGATTTTACCCTAGTAGGTCATATTGGCAATCATACCTCAAGGATATAACCTATTTTATATATTAAAGATGAGTGGGTGTAAACATAGATGTGATGGTATCATGACTAAATAAGCCACAAATAACCAAGAAGACAAGGATGTGGAGAGTGATGAAAGATATAAAAAGAAGAATAAAAATTGATCAATGTGAATTATGTCAACAATATTATTGTCATTTATGTCAAAAGGGATATTTTTGGCATTATGGATATCATTCATGTTAGAAGATCAAATGGGATTGATGGAGAGAAGAGCATGTTTTACACTTACATAATATAATTTTAAATATTACCTTATAAAGTTTTCATGCTTTTACAAAGACTATTTTTGGACCATTTACAGAGCAAATGATAAAATATCCATGATGGGTTTTTGAAGTACATCTCATATGTATGGTCCATAGGTTCAGATGAAGAGAAATAGCCAAAAAATGATTTATTTTAGATCTCAGCCTTTAGTATGTTTTATTAGTAAAACCCTATTATTTTTAGTCATGGAGTTCATAGGCATTTCTATTTTTATGTTTACTATATATAAGTGGGAACCAATTGCTTAATTTAAAAATTAAACTTTCCTCATTATTGTGCAACTGGCCCCTTTAACCTAGTGATTACCAAATTGCTATAGTAATCAAAGACTTTAATATTTCCTAAGTCCTCAACTTAAGATTTATTTGAGCTTGATCAATGGTTAGAACTTAATTACAAGATGTAGATCCAAAAATGCATAGTGAAGTTAATATGTCAAAGGTAACTAAGAGTGAATGCACTAGTGACATGTGTCACATTCATGAGATCTTATTAGACAAAGATCCAATTAGCATATTAATCTATCAAAGGATCTAGTGATGAGTGTGTGATCATGAAATGAAGATAAATAGAGTGTAAAGAATCAAAGATGTGAAAGTGTCTGATGTTTAGTGACTTATAGACTGAGATACTTTAAGGAGATCAATAATGCATATGTGTTTTAAAGTATGAAGAAGTAGGGAGATGAGATCAAGTGCTTGATGTTTAATGATAAATAGATGTAAATTTTGTGCTACTTTTTAATATATAACATCATGTGGGAACTTAGATCAAAGATTAACAAATACGTTTTAAATTATAAATGTTAAAGTTTAGAAGTTCTCAAAGATCTAATGGAGTGCATGAGCCTATCATATTCTGATCTAATGGTTTCATTTTAAAGTTGAGATAATTAAATGATTATCATCAGATCATGGTGAAAAAATTAAATATCACTCATTAGTATTTAAATATTTGTTAATCTCAGTGATCAAATGATGGAACACTAAAGAAAGATGCATTATACAACAAAGATAATAATACAAATCACTATGATAGATCAAAATTGTGTAATCTGACATATGCATCAAAACCAGAGCCAAATATATGTTAAATATAGTAAAATATAGAGAATTATGATGATCATGTGTGAATTCAAGAAGTGGTAAACCTATATTTAAAAAAAATATGAAATAAGTCCAATAATGAAGCATGATGTGTTAATGACCAAGTATGAACATAGAGAAGATATGAGACTTATATCTAATGAATATATATGTCATCTAGGCTACACACTAAGTGTGTAATGAAGTCTAATTGAGGGGTAGAGACGTAGACAGGATGAGAGAATAAGTGAAGAGGATGAGAAGTTACATAATAGGTGTATAACATATAATTGGATTCATTTTTGAATATATTTTGTAATCTAGAGTTATAGCTCCATAATAGATCTGATTGTTAGGTGCCATCAAAAGAGTTGAGTTGGTGTGTAGTTAAAGAGTAGGTGCTTCCTTAGAATAGGTACTCTTAAATCAAGGGATTGGTGTCTCCTTAGGGTCAGTGCCCTTAAACATTATAACCATTAAGGTTTTGATTGTGAAGCTAGATCAGAATAGTAGATTCTAATAGCTATTCTCACCATGGTTTTTCCCATATTGGGTTTTCCACGTACACTGTGTGTTTTGTCTATTTGTGTGTGTGATATCGAAGTATACTTTTTAATTTTCATTAAAATAATTAAACGACTAATTTTAATCAATCTATTAATTCACCCTACCTCTAAGTAAATAATTGGGTTTTAGTAATTAGTATTAGAGCCTTGGTTCCTTAGAAGAAGCCTAATTAGCTCAGGTAGATCTTAGATGGTGAACATAAATGGATAGTCAATAAGGTTATTCCTAAAAAAACCCCTATCTTTGATGGATCAAGTTTTGCATTTTATAACATTAGAATGTAATCATATTTATCTTCATTAGGGTTTGATATATGGATGTATGTTGTAAATGGATATATAGTTCCTGTTACAACTCTTACTGATCAGGATACCAAGAAATCATATGAGAGCAATGCCAAAGAAAATAATTTTATCCTTTGTGAATTATCTAACTCAAATTTTGATAAATTAGTGCATTTTAGAACTACACATTATATCTGGAACAAGTTGAATAGAATATGTGAAGGTGATGATAAGGTAAAGTAGTCCAAGCTATAAACATAGAGAGGCAAGTTTAAAAGTCTTAAAATGAATGAAGAGAAAATTTTAGACTACCTCCTTAGAGTAGATGAAATAGTCAATGCAATAAAAGACATTAGAGAAGAGATGAAAAATTCAATCATTGTCAAAAATGCCCTAAGATCTTTGCCATCTATGTATGATTCTAAAATCTTTGCAATACAGGAAGTAAGATATCTTGATAATCTCACTGTAGATGATTTGCATGGAACCTTCACATCCTATGAGATGAGAATTGGAGAAGTAGATACTTTTAAGAGAGAATATGCATTAAAATAATCCAAACAAGTAAAAGTAGAAGCACTTACATCTATATCTAAGGAGACTAATGAATAAGAAACCAACTTTGTTAAAAAAATTAAGAAGAGGATCTAGAAAATACAAAGGTAAGTTACCCTTTAAATTATTTAACTATGGTAAGGTAGGAAATTTTGCTACTAAATTCCCTTTTAACTAAAATGATAATTTGAATCAAGAAGAGGATAGTAAAAATATGAAACCTCACTACTCCAAGAAGAAGAAAATATTTAAAAAATAAGAAGGGCCTATACATAAGAGAAGATAGTGATTCATTAGATGATATTAATAGTCTATATGATAACCATGATTGTGCCTTTATGGATGAGTGAAATGAACTCCTATTCATGATATTAGAATTAGTTTTTATCACATAGGATTTCACCTATCTTCATTATGTAACTTGTTTTGAAAGTTCCTAATGATACAATGGAAAATCCTCCAAAGTTATGGGACATTGGAAATTTGAGTTTAATCTCTAAATAAGGTTAACTTCCTTTCACTAAATCTGATGCAAACTAATAAAATACCAATTTTGTGGAAATATCACTCTTTAGTGATTTTTGATCTTAAACTAGGGTTTGGTTGGGAAAAGGGTTTAAGAATTAAAATTTGTAGAAAATGAAAAATATGGTGATTTCACTAAATATTTTAGAGTGGATTTTAATGCTTACTTTGATAAACATGATAGAGAATAAAATAGATTAAATTTATTAAAGCACACACTCATAATAATAGAAATTAGAGGTAGTATTTTAGTTATTTTTTAGAAAAGAGAAAAATATATTTATTTCAAACAATATTTTTAATAATGTAAAATACCATAGATGAATTTCCTAAAAGTGAAATAAAGAGATAAAGATTCCATAAATAATCAAATAACTTGCACATACACAAAGATCTATCAAGACAAGAAAGATAAATATTCAAATTTATTTCTATCTTAAGTTTATAGCTTGTATTAAATACATTTCAAATGTAGAAAATATAAATAACAATAAAAAGATAGAGTGGGCCATGGAGTCTACCCATTTTTATACAAAATACATCATAGAAGACATGTAGTTGTTGAAACTCAAATGCCTAGTGAAGAAAGTCATGCAAATCTAAAACCCTAATGTAAGAGAGGTGAGATTTTCTATTTGGGTGACTGGGACTTATGGAATGACTATAAAATGGCATGCATGAGTTAAGCATGATCTTTGGCATATCAGGGCATGGTATGGCATGGCTAGAACTACTAGATTTCTATGAAATTCTTATTCATTTTGTAATGGTTAAAAATAGCTCTTCATGCAAAAGAAAAACCCAAAATAGAATTGGTCTTTCAAAAATAAAAGATAAATTTGAAAATAATTCCAGGTTACTTTTTCCATGCAAAAACCGCAACTTTCAAAACTCAAGTGAGAATTTTAAAACTTTTTAAGACTTTATCACTTTTGCCAAAATGAACCCTACAATTTGCACTTCATGATTTTACATTTTTTTATATCAATTTATACTTATCAAAATGGAAAGTGCAATTTGAACTTGTGATTTTTATAGCTTCCACATTATTAAAATTATAAAGTGTAAAATATATTTTCTCTCTTTCAACATCAAATAGTTCTCTTCTAAAAGCCCTTATTAATTTATTCCTTCAATATTTTCCTTTTATCTCTAATTATTTCATAGTGGTCCATTTATTTCTACAATAACCTTTTTCTATAGAGGTGGAAGGTGCTGTAAGTACCTAAATTTCCATGGAGGTTAGAGGTGTTAGAAGCATTTAGAAGTTCCCATGGAGGTTGGAGGTGCTAGAAGCACCTAGATGTTCCTACAAATGTTGGATATGCTAGAAGTACCTGGAAGTTCCCTTGGAGGCTAGAGGTGTTGGAAGCACTTGGAAGTTCCTATCAAGGTTAGAGGTGATAGAAGAATCTAGAAGTTCCCATAGAGGTTAGAGGTACTGAAAGCACCTAAAATTTCCCATGGAGGTTGGAAGTTTTAGAAGCACCTAGAAGTTCCTGTAGAGGTTGGAGGTGCTAGAAGCACCTAGAAGTTCTCATGGAGGTTATAGGTACTGGAAGCACTTGTAAGTTCCCATAGAGGTTGGATGTGCTCAAAACACCTAAAATTTCCCATAGAGGTTGGAGGTCCTAGAAGCACCTAGAATTTCTTATGGAGGTTAGAGGTACTGAAAGCACCTAAAAGTTCCCATGGAGGTTGGAGGCACTAAAATCACTTGGAAGTTACCATGGAGGTTAGAGGAGATGGATGCATATATAAGCTCTCATGAAGGTTGGAGGTGCTAGAATCACCTAGAAGTTCTCATGGAAGTGGGAGGTTATAGTTTTGGTAGGATCTGGAGCTCGTCATAAACTTTACATGTTGTGAAATGTGAAAAGTGCATGTTGAGTTATGGATTCTATCAAATTGGGTACATGGTAAGATTAAAAATCCATAGTGCACTTTTCACATTATGAAAATGTGCAAAGTGTATGTTGAGTTCTAGATTTTGTTGGATGGCTACATGACAGGATCCATAGCCCACCATGTATTTTGGAAGTTGTGAAAATGTAAAAAGTGCATGGTGAGTTCTAGATTCCATATTTTTGGATTTTTGTGCTTCATGGGATCTAAAACCCACAAAGCAAATTTCATAATTACAAATTTCATTTAAAGTTTTAATTATGCAAGGTAAAGGGAAAGATGGGATTTTTGAAGGATTTAGGGTTTTTCCTAAAAAATAAAGGGGGTATACCTTAGGGTATTAGATGTAATGATATTTTTTGGGACAAAATTATCAACATTTTTGTGACCCCTACAGGATGATTGCCTATTAATCATTTATAGTCTAGTAACCTTCTAAGACATTGGGCATGAAGTCAATTTTGATTTTGAAAAACTCAAACCTAGGGGATAATAAGCTAGGATTTGCCTAAACACTAACAAAACAAAAAAATAAACAAATAAAAAATGGAAAAGTAACGTGATCTAAGGGAAAAAATCCTAATGAGTTTGACCTATGTAAAAGCACTTATTAAAAAAACCATAACTAACCTACTAAATAAATGAGAAAAAAGGCACTTAGAGGAAAACATTAAAACTAATCTATACAGGGCTACAATTTGCATGTAGTTTCCACCTAGGTCAA
Organism: Torreya grandis; assembly: GCA_037957365.1. NCBI lineage: Eukaryota > Viridiplantae > Streptophyta > Pinopsida > Cupressales > Taxaceae > Torreya > Torreya grandis. The sequence goes on along the minus strand of JARHVA010006437.1, from coordinate 157,883 downwards.
ATGGGAAATATTTATCATCACTTACTTGTGATAAAATAGGGTGAAAAACACCTTGATTTTTAGAGCTCAAGATAGGTAAGTTGAGATTCTTTATTATTGATTATTTTGGTATGTTCTCAAGTGGATGAAATAGGATAAACATATTTACAATATAGACATATTATTTCATTTCTTAAAGGCTTATGATGGATCAAATTTGTGATTTGAATTACACACAACATATGATGGATCCTTTGAACTAGTGCTTGGTTGACTGTCTAGGCTTGGGCAAAAAAGCTCTAATTCATCTCAAAAGGCAATTTCTTCTTGGTCATCCAAGACAATGCCAACTCAAAAACCATATTTAATATATTTGATATAAATGGAGACATATGGTAGTTCATGAATCCACCTAAGGTCCAAAATTTCATCTTTTTATGGCTCTACATCTGACCATTGTTCTTCATTTTTGAAGATAACAGTACTAACTTCAATGAATAATTCATCTTGAGACTAGTTAAAATTTTCAACCTAATTTTCAAGTTCATCTTCATGTTCTAGAGGATGAATAGGCTTGTTTATAACCTCTACCAAGTCCATGAAGTCATGTTCTATCTCTTGCCATACTTTATTCTGATTCTTCATGTTTTTTATTTCATTCACTTCTTCAGTTGACTAATTGACTATGTCAATATCTATACCTTGACCATCTGCATCTATATCCACACCAAATGGAAACTGTAAAAAAAAATCAAAATCCACTTTTCTCTCAATGATAACTTGAATACACATCTCTTAGGTATGAAGTCATCAGTACTACCTTCAAGCTCTAAATCACCAAAAACATGCCAAGAAATCTAATCAGAATTTGACTCTTCCCTTTTTGAATGAATTGGACTACCTATCATGATCTCTTCATCATAGATGCTGGTTTTTCCCTCTTCAATCTCAACTTTGGCTACAATCTCCTCCTCTATTTTTTTTAAAATAGGTTCTTCCTTCATGAGGGAGATGGTTGGAGGGTGAAGAAGTTCACCTTGCTTGCATCTTAGGAGAGTATCATTCTAACTATGGACCTTAAAGGATGTATTAGGTGGTTATTTGGGAAGGAAGGGAGATTATTTAAAATTTGATAAGGTAAGCTCATTGATCTGAGATAACACATCTTCTCCTTTAATTGACTTTTGAACTATCTCAGCTAGCACTTCCCCTTTCTACTTTGTGTCCTCTTTGATTGATTTCCATTAGGGTAATGTGTAAGATTTGACCACCTCCTCCTTTTACTAAATGGGTTTAGGAGAGGGTGGTTTCATAAGAGAGGGTATGACATAGTTAGGGTCATTCACATATGAAAGGATCCAATATGGGATGATAGGTTGGGTTTGCATAGGTATAGGATTTCTCAAAGGAAGGGGATCTCTAACACTTGTAATTTAAAAACAAGGAGGATTAATGGAAACTTCATAATTTTTACATTACTTGAATCTTGGGGTCTTGAATGTGGGATTTGAGTGGGTTGAGCCTAATCTTTAATTTTTTTCATCTACATAAGAAGTTGATGCATCTACTCCTCTTTGGTTGTAATCTAGCTAGTTAGGCACTCCTTATGATATATTTATTTCTCACTCACCTCATGCTAATGGAGATAAGTTTGATAAGTAATCTCCACTTACTCCATATTATATCTCATTTCCCCATCAATCTCTCTACATTTTTTCTCAAAATTAAGCATCATCTCCTTGAGGTTCATTTTTGGTTGACTAGAGAGAGGCAAATTGTGACAAGGCTGGTATATTGAATCTTGAGGTCCACTTGGGGTGAACCATGAACATTTCTAACTTGATATGAAGGATAATAAATGAAGGAGCATGAATTTTGATTAAATGGGTGAAAATACATAACAAATGATGGTGATTAGGCACCTAGGTTTCTCATACCATCTTATGTTAATTTAGAGTCACCATTGGTGCTAACTTGTTTGCTTCCAAAAGTTGATTAGAGGAAAGAAACACCAAAAATCTTTCCACTCTCTATAAGTTCAGGTCCCATTGGGCATGCCAAAAACTATTATCACATAAGATTTCACATATCTTGATTCTATAGCTTATTGTACAAGTGCCTAATGATACAATGGAAAAACCTCTAAAACCATGGGACCTTGGAAATTTTAGGTTAATCTCCAGAGAAGGCAAACTTCTTTTCACTAAATATGATGCAAACTAATAAAATACCAATTTTGTGGAAATCTTACTCTTTAGTGAATTTTTATCCTAAACTAGGGTTTTGATTGGGAAAAGGGTTGAATAATTATAATTTTTAGAAAACTAAAAATATGGTGGTTGCACCAAATATTTTATAGTGTATTTTAATGTTTGCTTTGATAAACACAATAGAGAAGAAAATAGGTCAAATCTATTTATGCATAGACTCATACAAATAGAAATCAAAGGTAGTATTTTAGTTATATTTCAAAAATGGGAAAAATATATTTATTTTAAATAACATTTTCAAAAGGGTAAAATACCTTAGATGAATTTATTGAAAGTGAAACAAAGAGACAAAGATTCCACAAATAATCAAATAACTTACACACACATAGAAATATCTTAAGGCAAGAAAGGCAAATATTCAATTGTATTTCTCTCCAAAGGTTATAGATTGTAATAAATACATTAAAAATTTATAAAATATAACTAAAAAAAAAATATAAATTGGGCCATAGGTTCTATCTATTTTTATACAAAATATATCATAGAATACATGTAGTTTTTAAAACTCAAATTCCCAGTGAATAGAGTCATGCAATTATGAAACCCTCATGTAAGAGAGGTAAGATCTTATATTTGTGGTGAACATGACTTTTGGAATGGATGGAAAATGGCATGCATGAGCTGGGCATGATTTTGGCATAACATGGTGTGGTATGACATAGTTGGAACTGCTAGATCTCCATGCAATGCTTCTTCATCTAGTAATGACTAAAAATAGCTCTTCATGCAAAAGAGGCACCCAAAATAGAACTTGTATTTCAAAAATAAAAGATAAATTTGAAAATAATTCCAACTTACATTTTCCATGCAAAACTCCTAACTTGTAAAACTCAAGCGAGACTTTTACAAGTTTTTAAGTCTTTATTACTTTTTCCAAAATGAACCATGCAATTTACACTTCATGATTTTTATTTGTTTATCAATCTATACTTGTCAAAATGGAAAGTTCAATTTTCACTTGTGCTTTTTAAAAGTTCCAAATTATAAAAAATATAAAGTGTAAAATATGTTTTCTCTTTCTCAACATTAAATAGTTCTCTTCTAAAAGTCTTTATTGATTTGTTCTTTCAATATTTTCCTTCTGTCTTTGATTATTTCATAGTGATCCATTTATTAATGCAATAACCTTTTCCCATGGAGGTGGAAGATAATAGAAGCACCTAAAAGTTCCCACAGAGGTTATAGGTGTTATCATCACTTGGAAGTTCCCATGGAGGTTTCAGGTGATAGAATCACATGGAATTTTCTATAAAGGTTAGAGGTTCTGGAAGCACTTGAAAATTATTATGGAGGTTGGAGGTGATGGAAGCACCTAGAAGTTTCCGTATATGTTAAATGTATTATAAGCACTTGGAAGTTCCCACAAAGGTTAGAGATGTTGGAAGCACCTAAAATTTCTCATATAGGTTAGAGGTATTGGAAGCACATGAAATTTCCCATAAAGGTTAGAGGTTATAGAAGCACCTAGAAGTTATCACAAAGGTTGGAGGTACTAGAAGTACCTAGAAGCTTAAATGAAAGTGGGTAATTATTGGTTTGGTGGGATCCAAAGCCTATCATGCAATTTTCACTTTGTGAAATGTGCAAAGTGCATGTCAAGTTATAGATTCTACTAGATTGGGTGCATGGTAGGATTCAAAGCCTACTATGCACTTTGCACATTGTGAAAACATGTAAAGTACATGTTGAGTTCTAGATTCTACCATATGGGTATATAGTGGGATCAAAAGCCTACCATGTATTTTGTACATTGTGAAAATGTGCAAAGTGCATGGTGAGTTTTGGATTCTACAGTTTTGGATTTTAGTGCTTTGTGGGATCTAGAACTCATGAAGTAATTTGCACAAGTGCAAATTACATCTATAGTTCCAAATTTTTCAAGGTAAAGGGAAATATGCATTTTTTTAAGGATTAATGTTTTTTCCTAAAAATAGGGGGTCTCCCTTAGGGTATTAGATGTAATGATATTTTTTGGGATAAAAATATCAACATCAGCTTATGTGGATCAAGAAAAAAAAGAAGTTGAAGACTCAGAGGAAGAAGAGGAAGGATAAGTGGATCTATAGGGTGAAATCATTTTTTCTTTAGATGAAATTGAAAATATGAGAAAAGAGAACTCAAAGAAGAAGTAGGCAAAAAAAGAGATTGAAAAATTATCCAAATGTCTTGAAAAATTAGATTAGATGGTAGTTAGCCTAAAGACACAAGTTCAAGAGGCTAAAAGAATAGAATATGTAGTCAAATTTAAACTACAATATAAATCTAATGAATACATGAAGTTAGAAGGAAAAATAGTGTATTTGAGAAAAGAACTTGAAAAATATAAAGAACAAATAGACAAAATTTTGAAGCTAAAAAGAGGCTAAAAAATTCTTGATGAATTGATCAACTCTCAAAATCCATAAAAAGAGAAATCCAGTCTTGGTTTTGAAAAAGGGAAAAGTCCTCTAGCCAATACATCTACAAAATTGTATGACCACTTCAAATTAGAAGGAGAATTAGGAACAAAGAATGAAAAGGCTTACAATAATGCCTCTAGAGATACAAACATAGACACAAGCATTACTGATGTTGAGAAAGTTTAAGGAGAAAAGGAGCTTGAAGAAAAGAAGAAGAATAATGAGTCAATCTCTACAAACTCAAGGAATATGAAAAACACAAAGGTAGCTGATGCAAATGGTTACATAAGGGTGAGAGACTTAAATAAGCTAAAGTTAAGAAGACCTCCTCATCCTTTACAAAGAAATTTTATGACCAGGTATTCTTCATTTATCTATGGTTATTATTATACATGTAATTAGTTTGGTCATAGGGCTAGTGAATGTAGGGTTATACCTAAAAGGAGAATAAACTTTGTAAACAAAAATTTATTTCTCCCCTTTTTAGATATAAATGTAATATGTTATAATTTTAATAATTTTGGTCACATAGTTAAACAATGTAGAACAAAATTTGTAAGACCAAAAATAAAAAGTAAAAAGAAAAACATGCCTTTCAGTGTGAATAAAGGTTCAAAAGTCTCTAAAAAAGGGAAAATTAAGACAAATAAAAAACCTAAGGATGTGTGGAATGTGAAAGATCATAAATTTGAACAATTTATGATTTTTCAAACTACACTCCATGTCAAGGAACAATTTTTGTGGGTAATAAACATTGGTTGCTCAAAACACATGGCTAGTGACAAGATCAATTTCATAAAACTGAGTAAATGTAAGAAAGGATATATCATCTTGGGAGACAATACTATAATAAATATACATTTTAAATTAACCTTGAACATAGATGGAAAATTCCCTACACATGATGTCTTTTATGTTGAAGGATTGAAACATAATCTGCTAAGTGTCAGCCAAATTTTTGACAATGGATACAGATTCACATTTTATGCATAAGGAGGTAAGATAAGGAGATTTGGAAGATTAGTTGTATAAGGGAAAATAACTAAAATTAATATCTATAATCTTCATGAAATGAATGGTAATAAATATTTGATAGGAAAGGTTGAAGAGAGTTGGTTATGAAATAGAAGAATGGGTCACTACAACTTTGATAACCTAGTAAAAGTGAGCTCAAATAAGTGTGTTAGATATATTCCTAAGATAACCAAACTTCTAGACACTACTTACAAGGAATGTTAGCAAGGTAAGAAAACAAGGGTCAAATTTCAAACAAAGGATTATGTAACTACAAAGTCTTTACAATTAGTTTGTACTGATCTTTGTGGTCCTACTAACATAAGAGGATCTAAAGGAGAAAGATACTTCATGTTGATAATAGATGATTACTCAATAATGACATGGGTAACCTTTTTGAAGGATAATTCTTAAGCATTTGAAATATTCAAAATCTTTAGGGCCATGGTAGATGATGAGATTAGACAAAAAATAAAATGCTTAAGATCTTAGAGGTGGATAATTCATCTCAAATGAGTTCATAGAATACTATGAGAAGCATGGAATCAAAAATCATCATTCTATATCAAAGAACCCACAACAAAATGGAATTGTTTAAAGAAAGAATAGAATAGTCAAGGAGATGTCCAAAAAAATACTAAAAGAGGCCAAAATACCTAATAGATATGGAAGAGAAGTTGTATAAACAATAATATATATCTTGGATAGAGTTCAACTAAGGGTAAATAGTGATAAAAACCCTTATGAACTATGGTATGGAAAACCTACCTCTATTAAGTATTTGAGAGTGTTTAGTAGCAAATAATACAATAGGGTAAAAAAAGATAACTTGGGAAGCTTTGAGTCGAGATGTGATGAAGGAATATTTATTTTTTACTCCACCCAAAGCAAAGCCTACATATGCTACAACAAAGGCTATTAAAATTATAGATAGTATCAATGTCAAGGTTGAAGAAGGAATAAAACATGTTAAAAATGATAGAAAAATATATAAATAAGAATCAAATTCTAAAGAGGAAGTAGCTAATGAAGAGCCTAAGGAAATAAATGAAAAGGCACTTGTAAGATTTGCTCAAAAGGTTCATCCCATAGAGTAGATCATTGGAAATAAAAATGGATTTCAGATAAGGAGAAGAATTCTAATGAACAAGGAGCACGTAAGTTTTGCTCTAATATCTAAAATTGAGCCTAAGAACTATGTTGAAGCTAGCAAGGATTAAAATTGGCTAAAATATATGAAATAAGAACTAAGCCAAATTGAGAAGAACAAAACTTGGGAATTAGTTCCAAGGCCTTCAAACAAGAATGTAATAGGTATAAAGTGGGTCTTCATAAATAAACTCAATGAGGATGGAACTTTTATAAGGAATAAGTTTAGATTGGTGTGTAAAGGATATGCACAATTTGAAGGCATACATTTTGAGGAAACATTTTCTCCATTTGCTAGATTGGAATCCATAAGAATATTTCTAAAATTATCTTTTTATAATAAATTCAAAGTATATCAAATGGATGTTAAGTTTGATTTCTTGAATGGGAACCTAGAAGAGGAAGTATATATAGAACAACCTAAAGGTTTTCAACTATCAAAAGGAGAAGATTATGTTTACAGACTAAAGAAAACTTTGTATGGTCTAAAATTGGCATGAAGAGAATGGTATTCAAGATTAGACCAGCACCTATAATAATAAAGATTAAATAAATGATGTACAAACAACAATCTATACTTCAAATCAGAAGGTGAGCATATGTTAATTATTGTTGTCTATGTAGATGATATCATTTATGGTGGCAATAAAAATAAAGTGTGCAAATAATTTTCTACTCAAATACAAAATGAGTTTGGGATGTCTATGATTGGAGAAATTTATTTCTTCCTTGGTATAAAAATAGCACAAACTAATGAAGGGATATTTATATCCCAAACCAAGTATTCTAAGGAAAATTTCAATAAGATTAGAATGGAAGATAAAAAAAATAGTAGGTAATCCCATGATAATTGGTTGTAAGTTGATCAACAAGGATGAGTCACTTGATGCAAATTAGACTTTGTATAGATCAGCAATAGGTAGCTAGTTATACCTAATTACATCAAGACTAGATATCATGTAAGCATTGTGCATGTTCATAGGATTTTAAGTTGCTCCTAAAGAATCACATGTCAATGCAATGAAAAAAATATTTAGATATATCAAGATTATAATTGACTATGGCCTATGGTATCCCAAAGGTGAATATTTCACTTTGATAACACTTACAAATGTTGATTGTGTAGGAAGTGTGGATGATAGAAAAAGCACTAGTCATGGTGAATTTTTCCTTAGAAATAAACTTGTTTCATGGCTGAGTAAAAAGCAAGAGTTTGTTACTCTTTATATAGTAGAAGTAGAGTATGTTACAGTAGTGGCATGATACACTCAAGTATTTTGGATGAGGTAAACACTTAAATACATCAAGGTAGAATACAAATCACCTATCTATATTCTTTGACAATTCAAGTGTTATTAATATATCAAAGAATCTAGTGATGCATTCCATAACTAAGCACATATCAATCATCACTTCTTAAGAGCAAAGGTTGTAGATCAAGAGGTCACAATGGAATATGTGCCAACATAGGATCAAATTGTAGAAACATTCACCAAACCTCTTCCCAAGGAGTAATTTTAGTATTTGAGATAAAAATTGGGAGTGGTGGCTCCTACATCACATCACTAAATCCTAGTAATAGGGCATGAGTCCAGGGGAGGATCACATAATATTTGTTAATCCTTAGAAGAAAAGAGAAAAGGAAAATTAGGTGTGCATATTTTCACAAATTTCTAATTATTTTATGGGTTTATATTCTTAGACAAACTCCTTTATCTAATAAAGGGGGAGAAATTTTTGGAAAAATAGTGAGAAATTTGGAGTCCCTTTGCCATTGACGTCAAAGGGGGAGAAAAACTGCAAATGCTCTCTATAAAAGTTTTCCAAATGCTTTATGTTTATCAAATACGGAGATCTTATGTCCAAGTTGAGTTTTTAAAAATGTTCCATTACCTATGGGGGAGAAAAAATTGGTATGAATAAATTTAGCTCACATTAATTAGAAGCCAATGCAAGCACCGTAAGTACATTCAATGTCAGAGAAGGAACAAAGAATGCATTACAAGATCATAGTATTTATTTTGTAATTAATGAAAAAGGGGGAGATTTTTGGCATTATGATTGTCATTGATGTCAAAAGGGAGATTTTTAGCATTATTGATGTCATTGATGTCAGATGATTAGCTAAGATTGATGGAGAGAAGAGCTGATTTACAATTGCACAATATAAGTTGTAATATTGTAACATAAAGTTGTCATGATTTTATAGAGACCATTTATATATCAATTGATAAAATATCCATTATGGGTTTTTAAAGTACATCTCATATGTATGGTCCATAGGTTCAAATCAAGATATATGAGCCTATTAATGATTTATTTTAGGTTTTGACCATTACAAGGGTTTATAAGTAAAAACCTATGGGTTTTAGTCATTGTGTTCATAGGCATTTATATTTTTATATTAACTAGATATAGGTGGGAACCGGTCATGTTAGTTACAACTTAAGCCTTCCTCATCATTGTGCAATCAACCCCTTTGACCTAGTGATTACCTGCTTGGAGAAATGATCAAAGATTTTAATATCTCCTAAGTCCTCAACTTAAGATTTATCTAATCTTGATCAATGGTTAATGATTAATCACATGATGTAGATCTAAAAATGTGAAATGAAGTCAATATGTCAAAGGTACCTAAGAGTGAACATGCTAGTGACATGTGTCACATTCATAGGAAATTTTTAGATAGAGATCCAATAAGCATATTAATCTATCAATAGATTTAATATTGAGTGTGTGATCATGAAATGAACATCAATAAAGTGCATGGAGTCAAAGAGGTCAAAGTGTTTGATGTTTAGTGAGTTAAATATTGAGCTACTTTAAGGAGATCGATGGTGTGTATGTATTGCAAAGTATCAAGAAGAAGTGAGATGAGATAAAATGTTTGATGTTTAATGATAAATAGAGGTAAATTCTATGCTACTTTTGAATATCTAATCACATGCAAGATCTCATATCAAATATTAATCTATGCATTTTAAATTTTAAATGTTAAAGTTCAAAATCTCACAAAGATCTAATGGAATGTGTGAGCCTATCATATTTTGATCTAATGGGTTATTTTTAAAGTTGAGATAATTTAATGATGATCATTAGATCATGGAACCAAACATAAATATTAATGGTCAGTATTTCAATATTTGTTCATCTCATTAGTCAAGTGATATAACACTCAAAAAAGATGCATTATACAACATAGACAATGATATAAATAATTATGATCAATCAAAACTGTGTAACATGGCATATACATAAAAAATAGAGATAGATATATGATAAATATAGTAAAAGACAAAGAATTATGATGGTGGTGTGTGAATTCTAGAACTGGGAAACATATCATTAAATAAATATGAACTAAGTCCAAGAATGGAGTGTGATGTGTTAACAACCAAGTATGAACATAGAGAAATTATGAGACCTATATCTAATGTGTGTGTGTGTGTGTGTGTGTGTGTGTGTGTGTGTGTGTGTGTGTGTGTGAGAGAGAGAGAGAGAGAGAGAGAGAGAGAGAGAGAGAGAGAGAGAGAGAGAGAGAGAGGATACACACTAAGTGTGGAATGAAGTAAAATTGAGGGGTACAGAGGAAGAGAGAAGAAGTGTAGAGTATGAGCAATTATAGAATACATTTGTAAGATATAATTGGATTCATTTTTGAATCTATTTTCTAATCTAGAATTGTAGCTCCATAATAGATGTAATTGGTAGGTGCCATCAGAAGAGCTGAGTTGGTTCTTAATTAGGGAGTAGGTGATTCCTTAGAGTAAGTGCTATTAAATTAGTGTATTGGTGTCTCTTTAGGTTTGGTGCCCTTAGATATTGTAGCTAGTAAGGTTTTGATTGTGAAGTTAGATTAAAACAATAAATTCTAGAAGTGATTGTCATAGTAATTTTTACTTTATTGAGTTTTCCACATACACTAAGTTTTGTGTCTATTTATGTGTGTATGATCTCTGCATATAATTTTTAATTTACATTAAAATCATCAAAGGACTAATTTTAATCAATCTACTTATTCACCCCCCTTCTTAGTAGCTAGTTGTGTTCCATCAAATGATTTAGTTAAACCTACCAATGTATAGATGCTTATCATTATTATCATTAATATAAATAGAATGGTAAATGGGTTGATTTGATCAAGGTGTATCCAATCAAAAATGCATCAGATCCATAAATCAATCCTAGCTCAGAGAAGATAGATCCTACTTACACTTTTGATTAGGGATACATTAGATAATTAAGAACATGACCAATATGGGGATTTTTTAGACCCAATAAGGGATATCTTACCCTAACAATAATACTAGGGAGGGTTTCAAAGCCTAAAATAAATAAAAATAAATCACCCTAACTAATCCCTATTTTTTCATATTCAGTAGACTAATAACAAGAAAATCAAATAAATCTAATATAGTGATCTAAAAAACTTATGACACAATGTGGGGCTAATAAAAACTAAATTTAAACATGCATAGAAGACATATACTCATTTAAATTTATATTGAATCCTAATGCATGGAATACAAATAAAAATGTATATCTATCTACTCTTATAAAAGAGGAACAATGTTAGGAACACTTACCTTTGAAGACAAACTCATCGAGACTCATTATCTACCTTCACCAAGGTGCTTCAAAAGAGGTTTCTATGGTATGTAAGGATGACAAGGATAAATTGTCTCTAGGATAAATAACCTATCAATGCATCTAAAATAATTTTCCACAAGACAAGATTCGTATCTCCAAAGAAAGTATGAAACCTTAATATTGTTCCTTAAGTATAATGGTGGATAAGTAGATACAAAATAGCTGTTACATTATCTTCTCTTCTCTAAATAATGGCAAAATGATCTTGTATATATAGGTATATTTAACCATAATCCCTTAAAAATAATTTGGATGATAGGCTTAACCTAGTCGACCTAGTACTAATATTGACAAAAACTCACTAGGTATTGGTTTAGGTTGGCCAAGATCTGACCTATACCCTAAATGAGTTTCACCAATAATAGTATAAGTTTAACCGAGTCGACCTACTACTATAAACTTTCAAAATGCATCTTAGGTTAGGAAAAAGAGTGCATAAGGTGGTAAAATATTGGATGAGTACATAAGAGAGAATAATAATCTTAGGGGAATGGTTTTTAGAGGACAAGTGTGTAAATAACAAGTGATAATAGGGGAAACAATCATGTAAAGCACCAATGGTTTACACACCCCTTTCCTAGTGCACCCCTTAAGGTGTGTACTCAGAGATATTGAGACTCAATGATTTCCTACAAGATAAAGAGTGTCTATAAGTGAGAAAAGCTTTAAAATATTATGTGTATACATATGCCCCACTCGAAGCTCATCATGTGTCATGAAAATGAAACACATGATGGTGATTTGGGAATAGAACATGATGACACATAATGATAATGCTAACTAAAGTGTAGTAAGGAGAAAATAAGATTAAATAAAGGGATAGTATTGAAAAACACATACCTTTACTTATCTTAGTGTTGTAGATAAATAAGGAGATTGTGAGATATTTAAATGTGTCTAATGTAAGAAACATCAAGAAAAATTGTAGATATTACTGAAAAAAGAGAAAAAATTAAAAAAAAATTAATATAGACATATAATAGTGGAAATGATTCTCTATGATGTTATGATTCCAAAACTTTTTATGATTTGAAAAATGAATTAGTAAAAACAAAGAAATAGGATTCTTTACCTTTCAAATATTTGACAGTAGATATTTAAAAGGTAAATAATTATGAATAGTAACTTTAAATATGTTGAAAATAAAGTAATTTTCTATTGTTTGGCTTTTTTGAGAGAAAAATAGAGCTTTGAGAGACAAAATAATCTAAAAGAGCCAATATGGTGAGGAGATGATAGTTGAGAAAAGGAAGATGCCTGGCAGCTGCAACGAGTGCAACAAAAGTAGGCAAATGAGAATTTCAAACTCTTTTTTAGTATTTTATTTGAAATTAAGTGTTTTATAGAAATTTATAAATTAGACCAATTGTAGAAACAAGAATGAACCACAAAAAGCTGCTAAAAAAACTAGAGTTCAAATGGAGAAATCAATTGAAAGGAATTAGAGTAATAGGTGTCAAAGGCATTTATTAAAAGAGGGTCAAAGATTCGATATTTTGAACCAACTAGGTTGACCCATTCAACCTAGTATGTTAAAAAAATCTTGATTTGATAGTGATGACTTAGTAGGTACAAGTCAACTTAATTGAGTTGGGTAGAGTGACAATGTAGTACCCTAGTATTAACCTAGTTAGTTAATATAAATTGTTGAATTAGTACTATGGGGAAAATGAAAGGGATGACTTAGTTGATTAAGTCCAAATGGTCGATGTAGTACTATTAGGTCAACTAAGTATGTGACTAAGTGGCTGGTATAGCAACAAAATATTAAAAAATAGCTAAATTAGTATGTGTAAGGCCTAGATTGATTGAGTACATACTAAAATGACCAAGTAGACTAAGAATAGGTGAAATTGATTTAAAAAATGGATAGATTAAGGCTAGAATAAGTTATTTTTATTCAAATTTTAAAAGAATGTATTTGATTATAAGTGACATAGAGGTCTAATACATATTTTATTATTTGATGGTTACATGGGAATCATAAATATTGGTGATTAGTGGATACATCTAGCTATCGTATCTATCAGAGAATTTGATTAGTGGTGGATCGAGCTAGATTAGTCTCACTATTCTTGGGATGTATTATGGAGATGCAACAAGTTTCACTGAGTGCTAATTTAGTAGTCATGTTCCAAAGAGCTTGGGAATGACTGAATAATACCTTTACGTTGGTAGTGGATGGGGATACCATTGAGGTGGGTATCAAATTATAAGATGTTCATGATTCACTTAGACTTCCTATAGGAGGGACACCAATGATCATGGGGATACTGAATGGGTAGCAGGAGAGATGAACATTAGCTTGATGGGTGATTTTATTAGATAAGATTTACCCAAGATTGAGGGTGAGTATTTTTTATTTCTATATCTCAAAAAAATTATATATCTATAAGGCTATGATAGGGATTGTGACATCATGAGTGATATATCACAAGTCAAATGGAAAGGTACCACTATATGTGATAGCCTTGTGTTAGTAAATTTTGTAGTAGGGGGTACTCTATGACTTGGGTTATGTCTTATAGGTTTAGCTCATACATTATATGTATGGGTAACTATCTAGAGGGAAAAAGGCTATGGGGTCAGTGGTATTACTAAGTGCCTAGATATATGAGAGGTTCCTAATATATAGACCAGCTAGGTTGCCCCATGTGGTTAATGATTGATTGCCTCGAGTATTGAGATGGAGATAGGATTAGGTGTTATGGGACATGACCCACTTGATAGTGTTATAGATGGTCACATAATTATATATCATTTGGTAGCCATATGCACACATTATAATATTTTGGCTGAGTTAGAGGATGGTGATGTTAAATTTCACATGAATGTGGATCACATGCCTCTACATTTGGTGGGTAGAGCCACATCCAGTGGCATACTTGATAGGATAGTTCAAACTCCATATCCCATCAGATCCTATAGTGGTACCCATAATTTGGGTGAGGTATGTGAGAGATCTGAGTTAGAGAGGAGGAGAGGGACCACTAGTCAGTAGACTAGAGAATAAGTCATAACATGAGAGACCAATAGCTAGAAAGGAGATAGATGTGGATGAAAAAGCATCATAAGTACCATAGAAAACACCATAGTAGGAGGAGTGGTGACCAACTTGGTCACACCACTAATGGAGACATCATTAATAAGAGTAAGAACATACGGTGATCATCCAAGATAACCCATCAATAGGCCTAAGGCAAAGCTCATCTATAAAGACACCACAAAAGGGAGGCTTGAGATGGGCATGGGTGGTGACCCTAGGGTTTGTATTGATTTAGAGGAATCTCATGGATGAGGTACTCATAAGATGGGTTTATGGAGAGACCATACTTAGTGGAAAAGAAGATGGGGAGACTGATATGTAGTATCTAGACATATAATAAATGGTTAAAATTTGTTTAAGTTTTGAAAATAGACTACTAGTTGTATAAGATTTATTTGATATATTGTAGATAGATAGATTTTGAGATATGTCTATGATCTCATATCTATCAAGTATGAATTTTTTAGATCTTATATATGAGGAAGAGACCAAATGGGGATCCCTAGTGAGGGGAGCACTCCAAGAGATATTGGATGAGGTGTTGATTCCATATGACCATACCACATTGGTCGATCCTATGGTACTATCTACCCTAGCGTAGGTGTGGTAGTTTAGACTATCAGGAGAGGACATGAGGCAATTATAAGTGCATGGAGATGGGCTATAGACACTGTTAAGGGTGTGAGAAGGATAGAAACATGCATAGTATGCCTTGGCCTAGAAGAGAAACACACACATGACTACTGCATTCCATTTAGGATAGGTAGAATCCCTGGTGGCTAACCCATAGGGGTAGGTATAAGGCTTGAGATCTTAAAAATACTCTTTATATCATACTATTTAGAGGGTATTATCTAAGGCATCTATTGGTAGCATGTCTAGGCCATGATATAGATGGGATAGATCCTAGCCTTAAAGCTAGAGTTATGTGTTTTTCACTTTGTATCAAAACCACATGTTATATATATATATATATATATATATTTCTAGCACATGTAGTTTTATTTTGTTATATATGTTATATAAAATATGTGTGTTGTGGGTTGTTTTCTAGCATTATATAGGACACATGCATGGTTAAAAAGAAATAGGCAAAAAGACTTGGCTAAGTATAATCAATCAAAAAAATTTTACTACACAATATTTCATATCGGGAAATTTTTAATAACAAAAGTATGACTAAGTATAAGAAAACAAAGAGTGGTAAACAAGAGGGAAAAAACTTTCTTTCTAAACCATGAAAAATATTTGGCACCAATTTAAAACAAGTAAAATCACACTAAATCACATTAGGAAGTATGAAAATAATGTAATAAATTGGAAAACATGTGAAAGACCAAATGGGATAAAAATAAATTAATTAATTTAATCAATCATACTAAATCACATTGGGAATAATAAAATTAAAACAAAATTGGAAAAATTGGTCTTAAATTAATCACACTAATTCAAGTTGGAAATTATGAAAAAGTTAAGAAAAGTGGTTGGATTCTTACATGGAATCAGAAAATAAGAATATAAAAGATGAGATATTAATTAAGTAATCATAAAACATAATAAATTAAAATGGAAAGCATGTCAATGATGTGGAACTCATAATCAATCATATCGTATCTCATAATTAACACATGTAATTTTTTCATGACTTGGATATTGGAAAATTTTGTGAGGAAGGCTAGGTCTTATTCATGTTAAGCATAAAACATACTAAATAAAGATGGTAATCATTTAAATTATGTGGAACTCATAATCAATCATATCTTATCTCATATTTGACACATGTAATTTTGTTGTGACTTAGATATTGGAAAATTTTATGAGGAAGGCCAGGCCCTATCCATTGTCTTATAATAAAACTCAAAAAGGAAACACCAATTAGGTATAAATAATATGAAAATATATTAAACAATGGATGTTTGGATTGGTAGTGTGAAAATTTGGAAATTTGTGAGGAACGCCAGGTCCTATCCATTGTCTTACAATGCAACTCACAAATGGAATCCTTAAGGGAGTGATCAGTGAACAAAAAACTATTTATTAAGGGGAAATATTAGGATTGTAGGGAGTGAAAAAGGTAATTAAATAATAATAACATAGCTATCTTATGAGAAGACCTTAGGATACATGAGGCACACTACGGACATGAGAAGACACTATGTGACTAGTGACCATCAATATACAGAGGATACCTATTCACTATAGACATAAAGATGTGTAGGAAAATAAGTGTGCTACTAAGATCAATTCATGTTGGTATTTTTGAATAGAGAAAGTAAAATAGACCTTCGTTCCCATAATGTGTTCCCCATTCCTCAGGGCCCTTTACATAGTCATCAGTCTACTACAAATATTGGGTACTTGCATAAGAAAGTAGGTAGCAATAAGATATTTTTTATTATCTTTTTCTGATAAAATGGCCTAATACACCTCAATGGACCTTGTCTCTAAGGTGAGGCCAACTATTGAGTTTGAGATTTGACTTGGAAAATGATATGTGCTTGGAATCACATCTTTTAGTGTGATTTGACTTCTTATAATTATGAATGTTTCCCTTTTAAATCATTTTTTTTTTAATGATTTTTATTTTGAATGTTTTAAAGGATTTTATGATTCCTCCTCCATATTTACTTGGAATGACCAATCATGAGATATAGAGTGATACACAAAAATGAGATTTAGGCTTCGGCTAAAGGAAGATAACTATCCAAAGACCTTACTTACTAGAACATTTAAGCTTAACAATGAACCAACATGTTATCTCAAGTCTCAAACATGTGTATTATTAGTTTGTAAAAAGGAATAAAGGGAAATAAAGGGAGATCTAAATTGGAATGGTAAAAGGATATTGTAATTAGATGATTTATTTTCTAACTAATCACATGGTAAAGAAGGAATGTCTAAAGGGAACAAAGTTTGTATAACTAAGTCATAACAATGATTATTCATGTTTATAGAGATAAGATAGAAAATAATCATGAAAAATAAAAAAAGGAGTCATAAAAAAATGAACTCGAGAATAAAAATAATCCAATGAAGAAAAAAATCCATAAGCAAACATAATGACATCATAAGAATTATGAAGTGTGAAACAAAAGTCACCATGTAAGATAGAGAAGAATTTGACACAATGTCAAATGATATAACAATAGAGAAAGATAAATTTGTATCACACATCCAATACAAATGAAAATGTAAGAATACCATGCATGTGTTCATAAATACTAATAGATTTATCCACACACATCATCCATAACATCAAATAAGTATTTATGTAGTTAAATTCAAAATTTAGCTAATACCTCATCGATTTTTAGCAAAAGTTGTTAAAATAATTCACATAAAATATCCTCAACATAAAATTTAGGAATGCTTGAAGGATAATGATGATAATGTCTATTAGGAAAGGTATGCTTAAGAGAATACATGGGAGTGATTCCCTTGAAATAAGAATGGGTTACTAGTGGGGAAGGTACCACAGGTGAGGGAGTCATGGGTGGGGAAGTATCCATGGGTGAGCAAAGGTCCACAGGTGAGGGATTCATGAGTAGAGTAACAAGAGATGGAGAGAAAGGACCAGAAGAGGAGATGGAACCATAGGAGGTGGAGCCATGAGAGAAGAAGGGGGAGCCTTCTTGTGAGAATAATGTATAGGAGGAATGGTAGAATGTTTAGGAATGGTTAGGAGGTGATCCTTAAGATGCTATTGAAGGATGCAAAAATGAATGTTGTGATGTGTACTAAACTAGTGTCAGAGATGATATACCTCTCTATACTTAGGAATATACTCATGTAATACTTTTAGGGTAGGTATAGCTTTTCTTGAGGGTTGAGGAGTGTTGGGATGCACAGTGTCAATATATTTTTTCAACTTATGACAATACATGGATGGATGGTTATTTGTGTCATTGAATCAATAGATATGCCTATGACTAGTTTTTATAGGTTTACTTAGAAGAGAAGGGTAAATAAAATATGAGGGAGCTTGTTATAGGGAAAAATTTATAGTATAATAATCAATAAATTTATGAATGTCACAATAAGGCTGATCAACCCATTTGGTGGGCAAAGGATCCAACTATGGTAAAGGGGGAAATCAGTACCAAGATAAGGTGGGTTTGGTGTAGATACTAGATAGGGATCAACTAAAGGAGTAATAGGGTAAGAAGTGGGAAGATATTTTGCTATAGTACGAGTAAGAATGGAATTTGAGTTAAGGTCTGATGAGGGAGGGGTGGGGTCTATAGAAGTTTAAAGGATAGTCACATGAATCTTAAGAATAAGTAAACTATAGGGGTTATGGTATATAAAAAATTGATAGGAGCCAGTCATAGCATGATCCATAAAGATATTCCTATGAGGTTCTTCAAAAACTAGAGGTGTACACACCATCTCTACCCTATGATAAAGAAGAAAAATTATAAAATTAAGAATGATATAAGATAGAACATGGATATATATACTAAAAGACTAAAGTAAAGAGGAATGATAATGAAAAATATCAACATATTAGGCCTAAACAAGACCCAATGAGAATGGATCATCTAAGATATAACCATTATCGTAATCAAGTGTATGAAGATCAATGGTATAGGTAGGGATGATCTTGTCATCGATGTGGTGTGATGAATGGATTACCAAGTCTTAGTTAAAATAATGGCGATATCATCACAAGGTGGTTGATGAAAATGAGGTTACAAATAAGCATCAAGCTAAGAGATGAGATGAGGTGAGAGATCAAAATTTTAAATATTGAGATTGATCTCATCAAGCTCATCATCCTTAGAATCTAGGAGGTTAGGGGGAATATTCTCAATGAGTTTGGGATGACCATTATAACCTCAAGTAGAATTGATGGGAGATTTAAATCTTTGAGATTCATGGAATGAAACACTTGATAAATATTCAAGGGTGAGAATCTTAAATACAACCCTATCTTGGAATTGTTTGAAATTCCAAGGATTAGTGTCACCCTAAATCCTATAGATGGATCCATTATGAGTAAATTTAATGCACTAGCAAGTTAAAGAAGCAACTAATCTCATAAAGATGAGTCTAGGGCCTACCAATAAAAATGTTATAAGATAGAGGAAAGTTAAATATCACCACCTTCCCATGAATGGTGATAGGTGGGACATTAATGGGGAGCAACTATTTCACTAAATTTTGTTTATTCTATATTTAAAGTAAAATAGAGAGAAGGATGGGGATAAGTGATTAGCTTGAACCCATAATTGGTTTATGTGCCATATCCAAATGTTTTTAAGACTCCTCTTTAGTTGGGGAGGACTACCTATAAATAAGAAAGCATTACCACAAGATGTTTGTTAACAGATAAATGAGTGGGATACCAAGCTACATGCTTGTTCTAGAAAGTGTGAAACTTCCCTAGAGATGGTATTCCACTTTTGAGAGGCCAAATAATAATAAATAACTAAAATAGATATAAATAGAGAGTAAAAAAGAGATAAGATTACCATTTTAAATAATCTATTTATAGTAGAGAGTGATAGGGTGTAGGTGAGGTATTTTTTTGGTGTTTTGGAAGTTATCTAGGTAGGTTTTGAAGAGGTTAGGTAATTGATAGTCACCGATGTTGGTAGGTGTGTGACCGATGTCGTTTATGCTAGTGAGATCAGTTTTGAGGTGACCGATATCATTTAGGATGTTGACATTGGTAGGGGAAATAATTATTTGGGAAGTTGCAGAGAGCTTTCTTAGGTCTAGGAAATGGTTTGGATCAGGTTAGAGAAGTTGAGAGAGTTATGATAAGGAGTTTATGGCTTGGTTAAGTTGGGTCAGAGGTTTGGTATGTATGTAAGTGAAAATAAGCAAGGAAGCTTTGTAACTCCCTCATGGGGGTATGGTCAAAAGTGGGTAAAGAAGTGTAGGGTAGATATAAATAAATAAAATAATAAATATTTAAATGACCTATAGTATCAATCATAGACTTAGTTATGGTGGTCACTAAATGATAAGTTCTAGGTTGATGGTTTCTATTTGAGAGTCTAAACTTGAATGCCTAAATAGAGAGAATAAGTAGATGTTGTTGGTCCTCAAGAGCTTAGCTGCTAATGGTGATTAACTTAGGTAGGGTGATTATAGGCCTAGATGTTGAAAATAGAATGTCAAGAGCCTAAATGAGAGTAAGAATCAATTTTCTTAATTTTTCCTGACCTAAACTACTGGTTGGAGTTTGGCTTATATTACCAATGTCAGTGATCCCAATGATGTCAGTAGGTATACCATCGATGTTGGCCATGGGTTGACTAATGTCGATGGCTATAGAATAGGTAAACCTTTATATTTTTGGATTTTTTTCTATTTTGTGCATGCCAAGTGTGTTACCCATTATAAAATGGTAAAAATAGGAGGTTAGGAAGGAAGTAGGTTTTAGGAATTTAGTTTGGAAGTGGGAATAAATATTAGGTAGTTAAGATGAGGGGACTAGGTCTTGAGGTGACTCATTAGAGGAGAATTATTCATAGGGTGAGGTTTTCAAGTAAGGTGGAAATAGGGGTATTTAGTTAACTTAATTAAGTATTTTAAATCAATTAAATGTGTGGAGGATAAAAGTATGGGTCAGGGAGATTAATTATTATTAGTAGTTTTAGTGTCTACATTTACCCCTTTTATCTTGTAATTTGTACCAACATGTTGCAAGATGAAAACAAGAGTTAGATGCTCAAAGTATTAGATGAGTTACCCCCCTCAAAATGTGAATCAATAGAGGAGAAACCAAAATTAGGTACTAGTTTGAGAGAAAGGTAATTTAGTGATTGGTGGAGAATTGAGAATCACTACATACATCAAGCTATATTTGACAATGTTAAGAATAGGAAAGGTTAAAGAGGACTCGAATAGAAGTAACCAAAGAACATCTTGTAAGTGATAGCTAACAGGTCAAATCAATCAAAGTTGTAGCTCCAATGGTTAATGTGTCCTAGGTATCTGAGGTAGGAAGTGCCCCTAGGAGACACAAAAGGGTTGAAGGTGATAGGATATGTTTGGTAACCATCCAAAACACCTAAAATTCATGTGTGTACATAATAACCAATTATAGTAAGGACAATAAATATACTCCTAGTGTAAAAGGGTCAATGAGCGAGGAAATATTCATGATCTCCGAGCACAATCATCAAGGGTGAGGATTTGAGTTATCTTCAATGTCATTTTATCATGGTTGGGGAAGATGTATGTGATCTCTAGTTGCCCAAATGCATGGGTAATGTTGTGCAAAGTTGGGTGTTTTTATGGTGTAAAACATGTTTTGAAAGATGTTAATGTCAGTAACATGTGTCTATATCAGTAAGGTAAAGTGCTGACATCAAAACAATTATGGTAGCATTTATAATATCAGTAACTATAATCACCAATGTTGGTAGGTTAGGTCAAGATTACTAATGTCAATAGCCAACCAAACCTAACAAAAGGGGGTTTGGTAGCTAACCAAACTCATTTTAAACTTGTTAATTAAATAGAAGAACTATGGCATTGAGAGAGATTTGAGATGGAAATACACAAAGGAGACCAAATAGGAGGGGTAGGACCACAAGTGCCATTAGTGCCAGCAAGGAAGAGATGGTGAGATGGGGTAAAAGCCAAATCTACTTTGATTTTGTAGTTACAATTTTTAGTTTCAATGATAGGTGAATGTGTAGAAAATAGGTTAAGGTAGGTGTAGGAGAAATTAGGGGGATCTGGGAGTAGTTTTATAGGGGAAATAGGTAGGTTGGGTTTCAGTTATTTAGCCTTGAGGTTGAACTAGTTACTGACATTAGTGAGATTGACTAATGTCAGTTGACATGGCACTAAAGTTGATCAATGTCAATTGACCTGACACTGAGATCATCAGTGCGTTGCTGAAATTGGCTAATACATAGGTTGATAAAGTGCTAATGTCGGTATTGATGCTGACATCAGTTACTATTAAAAAGTAACAAACAAGAGAAATGTGAGTTTATGATTTTTAGTGGGAATAGTCAACTAGCCTAATGGTTAAGCTAACCTCAGAAGATCCTGTGTCATTTGAGTGATACCTACATAGCCCAGTTTAGGGCCTCAAGCCAATGTAGTTATCCCAAAACTTAGGAAAAATATCTAAAAGGTTGGTTGTAGGAAAAAAGGTAAAAATATAGTTGAGAGGTCTAGGTGTGTTTTAAAATCTAAGTTATAGAGTTAAGAGTCAATAATATAGGTATTGAGGTCTAGAGTTAGAATAGGTGGGTAGACCTAGGGTAGAGAGAGATAGAGGTAGTGAAGACTAGGGTAATTAAGAAGGCTAGTTTATGGCTGAGCTAACCTCAAAAGACCCCATGTCAACTGAGTGTTGCCTACATATCCTAGTTTAGGGCCTTAGACCAATGTAGTTCTCCCAATTATTAGGGTAAAAGGTTGTGAGGGAGTATATTAAAATGGATGTGACCTAATTCATTTGTGTATGGATGCAAGCAAGGATGGAGCTTATATTATGAGACCATCTACTAAGGTTATTATTGACATGGATGAGAAGAGATGTTACTCCTAATGAGTAGGATCATATGGTGGCCATCAATTTGGGAGGAGTGTGATAATACTATCAATTTACATGGGATGTGTCACTGATGATCTCAATTATTGAGAGGTGGGACTATACCACTAATACCTTCCATCTGTCGACTAGAGAGTTGATGGTGACATAGGAGGATGTTTATAATATTTTATGACTACCACTCTAGGGTGAGGCTCTTTTCACATGAGCGAGAGAGGATCATGATATACATATGGTTAGCTTATATGGGGAGCATATTAGTGAGGTGACCTACCATTTTACCAAATTTACATATGAGCCACTTTACATGGCTGATGAGGAGAATCATCATCTTAACATCTTGATGATTATTAGGATCATGGTTTGTGCCCTACCCAATGTATATAGAGGGATATTTTTTATTGCTTTAACCAATGTACTTAAATAAATGAAAGAGTAGTGGACCATTTTTTCTTAGGGTCTAGTATTTTTAGCATAATTATATAGAGAGATATAGGGTTTGAGCTTGCATCAGTGATATAGTTTATGTGTCAGCCATATTTTGTACTATTGGAAATATGAGCACATCATGGTGACATGAACACTAGGGATACCTAAAACTATTTTGGCTAACTTTAGGGTTGGATTTAGATGGTGGAGAGATGGGATGGCACAGACTCGAGTGGATGGTGTCATGTGAGACATCACCTACTATAGGTGCATGATTAAGGACCTGATCCCTATAAATATTATGTGGAGATCATATCTAACATATCTAATCTTCAAAGGGTAGGTAGAGTAGATTATTGGGTTATATATCTCATTATGGGTTAGGGGGAGATGGGTTTGGTGAGCTAGAGATGGTACCCATGGCATGGGTCAGGACACAATTTAGGCTCTTACAGGATATTTTACCTGCATTCCTTCGATACAAGAGGGATTATATAGAGGCACCATTGCCATTTCTTGAGGAGACCAAGGGGATGGATTTTGAGGAGATATCAATAGGGCAAGGTGTTGGGGAATAATGGTGTATATCTACCTACATAGCTTGGTGGGTAGGGTTACATCTAATGGTGGATGTTAGGAGGCCACTAGCAAACTTATAAGGACTATTCAAGGAGAGAGATGCAGCAATATATGCATGAGATATAATAGTATAGGTTTGAGATATGGTGGTGCAAGCTTGAGAGACAACCTAGGTAGAGGTTTTATCCTTATAGGGGTAGGTGGTGATGTTATAAGGGCAAATTGGGGCTTTGTAAGGTCAAGTCATAGCACTACAAGGCTAGATGACTATTTTATAGGGTTAGGTGACTAAAATGATGATAGAGAGAGATATTCTAAGTGTAGAAGCAGACCAAGCCACTCTTCCTCCTCCACCATAGGGAATGATATAGGCTGGGCCATTATCAGGTGTCATGGGTGCTCTTTAGACTATATCAATGGTGAGGTATTCGACTGCCCTAGATGAGATTGCTTACTATGAGAGGGAGATTAGAGAGTTCCTACATATATAGTAATATTCAGAGTTTAGAGAGTAGGAGAGGTTGATGTCACATGCGAGAGCTTCTAGCTAACATTGATATAGGTAGATAGAGAATGGTTATGATACTACATCTTCATGACCTTAGGGAGAGCCTCGAGGACTCTAAGTTTTAGTTTTTGCCAATTTTTTATTTATATATGTTAGATATATATCAACTTATGAGTTGAAGATGTGAGATGTACATTTTAGAGAGATTTACGATATTTTGATGATGTAGATGATAAACATGTATTTGATCACATATTTATATATGACAATGTTCATTTATTTCCATGTGTTTATTTGAGATGCGTTGCTTATGTTTATGATGTTTATATGGATGATGTTCATTTATTGCTATGGTAATTTAGATGTTGATCATGTTATTTGATGTTAGACTAGCCTTCCCATTTATGTTATGGTAGGTGCATAGTTGATTTGTTATCTACATCTTAGCATTTTTCCATATTTGTGATGGTGTATGCTTAAAATGAGTAGATTGAGTGGGTTAATTTATTTCAGCATTTTTCCATATTTATGATGGTGTATGTGTTAAATAAATGGCTTATTTAAGTTTGATGTCTATGTCAAGTTAATGTTAGTATGACATTTTTTTTCATTTTAAATAGAGATGTCGAAATGTGATGTGGATGGAAAAAATAAAAAGGTATAATGCTTGTTCATTGGCAAAGACCATAATTTAGAATATACATAGGCTTAAGAAAATGAGCATATTTTATGCCTTATATCTTTGAACCATTGTTTTTGTTATAGAATCATCATGTTTATCTCATGTTAAGTGAGCTTCATATTCCCTTAAAAGAGTATGAGGGGGAAAAGGGGATAATGAGAGGAAATGTTTAGATAGCATAACCTACCAAGTAAAAATGATATGTCCCTTTAATGGGTGACTCGAGAGCTAGTATAGGCAAGTCGATGACTTAAAGTTTGTTTTCATTTTTATTTTAGTGTAAGATGATCGATGTGAGAAGCCTAAAATCGGATTTTGTATAGGTTAAGGTCATGCAAAGAGGTGAAGAGCCCCTTTGCATTTGTTTTTCCCTTTGAGAAAAAATCTTGGCTTAGCCATCCTTTAAGGGAGTGGTCTAAGCATTTTTTTTTAATTTAAAATAGTTTTCCTTCAAGGGAATAGTATATTTATAATAGCAGAGGGAAGTTATTTAGCTATCCTTCAAGGGAGAAGTCTATTGAGAAACATAACCTGAGATTTTAGAACCTTTTTCAAATATCCCATTTTTTTTACTTTTTATTTTTATTTTTAGTCATGGACAAGACTATAAAGGCTTAGGAGTTTTCCACTCTGAGGATAAAACCACACCACTATGTATGTTATCTAAGTGTATAGGAGTAAGGGTGAAGAGGAAGGGAAATGAATGTAATGGGGATGTTCAACAGATAAGCTCAAGTTAAACATGAAGTAAAATGACATTTTTTTAACAAAAGAATGGTCATAGATGCAAGGCATTTAAAGGCTCTGGTTCTAGGCTTCTTTTGAGAGAAGACAAGTGATAAGTTCTAAAACCATACTTTTGAGTTATGATATAAGGTCCAAGCCAATTAGGATCAAATTTACCCCATTTTATTTTGTCCATGTTCATCACATGTTGATTTTCTTTAAAGATGAGATATCCCATATTGAAATCTTTCTCTTTGAGGTTTTTGTTATAAGTGTGTTTGATATGCTCTTGATATACTTAGAGGTGGTTGAGGGTTATGAGATGACGTTCATCAACACTTCAAGTTGGGCTAGTTGTTCTTGGTAAAAGTCATCGTTAGTAAGTATGTCATGTAGGGAAATGTGAAGAGAAGGGATCTGGACCTCAAGAGGTAAAAAAACCTCCATCCCATATACTAATGAAAAATGTTTAGCACCTATCAGGGTTTGAATGCTAGTGTGGTAATCCCATAAAGTAAAAAGAATGTGTGTGTGTTAATCCTTTCCTGTGTCATTGACTACTTTCATGAGAAGCTTGGTCAAAGTTTTGTTAGAAACTTATGCTTGTCCATTAGCTTAGGGATAGTATGGTGATGAGAAGATTAATTTGATTCCAAATGCATCATAAAGACCTTGAAGAATCTTTTTTTTGAAAGACTTACCATTATTTTTAATAATCTTATGAGGTATACCAAAATGACAGATGATGTGGTGGTTAATGAAGTCAACAATTTTGTCAGATTTAGTGGAGATAAGAAGGACCACCTCAACCCACTTGGTGAAGTATTTAGTGGAAGTAATGATAGATTAATGAATGAGGGTTAATCTCTCTAGTTAGATCTAATATCCATTGGGAAAAGGGCTAATAGTATTTGGAAACTTTCAATACATGACTAGGAATTTGAAGAAGGTTAGCATATTTTTTATACTTGACATAATGCTGAATGTAGTCAGCACAATCTTGATGAAGTATAGGACAATAATAACCAAGTTAAAAAATATGTTTAACAACCATGTGACCATTGAAATTCCCAACACAAATCCCATCATGAACTTCCTTAATAACAAAGGGAGTCTCATTACTAGCTAGGCATCTAAGGAGAAAACCATCAAAAGTTCACTTGTAGAGAAGTCCCCCTAGTATAGTGTAATGAGTGGCATATTTTATCAAGGCCCTTTTCCCATTATTAGAAATATCAAGAGGGATAATAGAGAAGTAAAGATAAGCTATGAGTTGTTTTTACCATAAGTCTTGTGTGTTGGTTGTTAAATTTACTACAAAGAGGATGTTAGTTGAGACATAGGATGGTAATGTTAAGTGATGCATGGTGATATAGATTCTTGAGGAGGACGATGAAGAGGGTATGTGTGAAGAAAGTGAAGCCATCATGTTATAAAACTTATTTGTAGATTGAGGAATAGTTTGCAAGAGATGAGAGTCAAATGATCCCAAGAGTGTATCTACATGATGTTTATACCATTGAAATTTTTTGTTTTTGCATAGGTAGGAACCATTAACATGGTTAACCACTAGCTGATAATCACCAAAAATGGTTATGGATTTGATACCTAAGAAGAGAGCTATTTGAAGTCCTATAATCAAAGCCTCATATTCAGCCATATTGTTAGTGCATTCAAAATCTAGTTTAAATGACAAAGTCATAGGCTCGCCTCTAGAGGGATAAGTATGACACCAACACCCCCACCATGTTGGCATTTAGATCCATCAAATAACATCATCATTTGATAGGAAATGTCATCGATGGAGAGTGCTATAATAGATTTATTAGGGAATTTAAAATTTAAAGGTTGATTATCAGGTAAAGGGGTAGCAACTAACTGGTCCATGATTGTTTTCCCTTTAATTTATTTTTGTTGAATGAACTCTAATTCAAATTCAACAAGAATCATGAGACACAAAGCTACACGTTAGGTGTGATATATTTGGAATGCATGTATTGAGAGCACCAGTATGGGTGACCAAATAGGTTTTGTGATTTAAGAGATAATGTTGAAGCTTAGAGGAAGAAAAGACAAATATAAGGCCAAGTTTTTTAGTGTGGGTATATCAAGTCTCATAATCAATAAGTGTGCAGCTTATGTAATAAACCACCTACTCTCGATGTTGATCATCTCGATGTGTAATTATAACACCTAGAGAATGATCTATTGTGGATATGTAAATCTAAAAGAGGATGATTTTCCTTAGGTGGAATAAGAACAAATGGGTAAATGAGGTATTATTTAAGTGCATCAAAGGATTCTTGGTAGTTTTTATTCTATTGGAAGGAGACATCCTTTTTGAGGAGATGATGAAAGGGTTGGTAGTGATCTGACATCTAGGAAACGAAGAATTAAATTGACTAAAATTTGCCTTTTAGGGTATGGAGTTGTTTGATATTAGTAGGTGGAGGCATCTCTATAATTTCTCTAGCCTTAGTAGGATTGACTTTGATACCATAGAGAGAAAAGATAAAACCTAAGAGTTTACTAGAAAGAACACCAAAGACACATTTCTTTGGGTTTAGTCAAATGTTATATTGAAGAAGATGAGTGAACATGGTTTTGAGAATTATCAAGTGTTCTTGGCAAAGTTTAGACTTGTTGAGTAAGTCATCCATGTAATCTTCCATAATTTTGTATAGGAGATCATGGAAAACGTAGGTCATGACATGTTGGTAAGTTGTACCAGCATTTTTCAAGCCAAAAGGCATGACCCGATAACAAAAGGTTCCCCTTGGGGTAATAAATGTGGTCTTGTGTTGATCTTTAGGAGTAACTAGGATTTGATTATATCCAAATAATCTATCCATAAGTGATAGCATCTCATTGTCGACTGTTAGATCAACAAGTTCATCAATACTAGGTAATGGAATAAAGTCTTTTGGACAAGCAAGGTTTAAATAATGATTGTTGGTGTAAATATGGATTCCTCCAGTTGATTTTGTGATAGGAAAAATATTGGAAATCCATTTTGGGTAATTGATGGGTTGGATAAAGTCAACAAAGAGGAGGTGTTAGAGCTCAACTTTGACAAGGAGAGCGATACAAGAATGCATTTTGTAAAGTTTCTATTTAATGGGTTTAGCATCTTGATTGGTGGAAATATTATGGGTGATGATAGAGTGTTCAATACTAGGCATGTCAATATAAGACCAAGTGAATGCTTTGCTATGGTCATTAAGAAATATTCCATAATTAGCTTGCTCAGAGGAATCTAATGATTGGTCAATCTTGAGGATGTGAGGGTTATCTTGAGAGGGTAGGTTGATGTCAATGGTTGATTCATTTAACATAGTTTGGGTTTTAGATGGGATAAATCATTGGATATAATAATCATCCACACCCATGTAGGTGAGAATTATGTCATCATCTTGATATTGGATAGTGTTAATAGTGGGAGAATATTCATCAAATATTTTAGGATTAATGAGAGGAATGGACCTTATTTCCTTACCCTGATGATAGGTGAGAGGCCCCAAATGGATGGCATTTATGGAAAAAAATTAGGAGGTAAAGATACCTTTGATTCTATGGGTAATGGTAGAGAAGGTGGAGAAGGAGAGTCAAGTTCTTTAATGATTGGTTCATGGGAGTTTTTAGGGAGTTTATTTGGTTTTTCATATCCAAACCCATACTTCATTTTTGGTAGTTTCAATTGTGTTACTAGTAGGATATTTAATAAGCATGTGGATACCTTATTCATAATGACCTAAACCAAATCCTTTCTAGGCACACCTATATAGGTAGGTTTGAGTGAATATAGTATTACTCAAGAAAGAGAAGTTACAGGTGAATAGTTGTGGTGAAGAAGATGGGTTACTGACAATAAGAACTTGATCAATTCCCCCATATGTGAAATTGGTGTAAAGATTAGGGGATCCATAAGGGATGACCATCCCAATACAGGGGTCATAATTTAGGTGCATGTGGGGGCTTCCATATTCTTGTGGAGTATAGAACATGTCAAGTGTCAAAAAATGATATTCACCAAGTGACCAACATTGAAAGGTCTCCTTTAGGGATCTTTGTTTAGAATTTGTGTTACTAGTATTTATGTAACCATAGTAGTGGAGCTTGTGGAATCTTAAAAATCATCATGTGAGGAGGAAGATGTTTTAAATGGGATGAGAACATCATTGTAACTATAAGTCATATTTCATGTTTTAAATGGAGGTGGGTTAGCAGGTATGACATGTACTTATCCATCATGCTCAAACTTGAAACAATGGTGTAAAGTTAATGGTATACACACCATAGCACGTATCCAAGGTCATCCAAGTAGTATGTTTTATTGGAACTCTCCTTCCACAACATAGAAGAGCTCAAGAATTGTGTGGGACCTACACAAATATGTAAGACAATAGTGCCCACTGTGTTAGTTGTAGTGTCGTTAGAAGAATGAAGTATCGCATCAGTTTGACACATGTAATTATCAAAAAGGGCTAGTTTTTTACAGGCATGGGTGGAAATAATATTAATAATAGCTCCCCCATTGATCATAACTCTCTTGATACAAGTTTGATCAATATATGTGGTAATGAAAAATATAGAATCTTGATCTTTAGCATGTTAAAGTAGAATTTATAAATTATTAAAATAAATTAGCGAGATAGAATTAAGGGAGCCAACCAAAGATGCAAGAGGTTGGGGATCATCTAATTGTACCTTAATTGTTTGTAAAGCACTAATTAAGCTTGAAAATATTATGATGAGATTTGGATTAACTCATAAAAAGGCATATTCATAGGAGTTTGTTAAATTTATTTCACCATTGACCTTTGAATAACATCTAAAGATGTTACTTTAGGAATGCCTAAGATGCAAATATTAGGGTTAGTAGGGGGAGTGTCTTTGGTGAAGTGATGGGTCCAAGGTGTAGTGACCTTTTCCTTAGCTTTATCCTTTTGGTTTTGTGATCGTGTGGCCACATTAACTGTGTTGATTTGAAAAAGTGGTGAAGAAGGTGGTAAAGGGGCTATAATGACATCCTTGGGTTTGAGTTTTGGTGGAATGGTAAGAGGCACTGTAAATACCAAAGGTGGAATATCAGGAAGGTTAATGGTAGTGTCATCAAAAAGGGTGTCAACATTGAAGTGTTGCTAAATAACTATGATGAGGGCTTTACAATTATCAGTATCATATCTAGGTGAATGATGATATAAACAAAATTGCGTATCATCAAACCAAGATGGCTTCATTTCAAGAGGATTATAAGGCTTAATGGGAGGAAGATTTATTATCGAAGCTTACAATAAATGATGTTATAAAAGGATTTGGGAGCCCACAAGCAGGATTTCACTTATTGTACTAATAGGAGTAGACACCTTCTATTTCAATGTTGGAAAGGTAATTTTACATGGTGTCTTATTTAGAGAAGGAAAAGTTACATATTTTACTATCACCTTATTAGTGTTGAATGTGAGAGGTCTACCAAGTGGTAAAGGTAGGAGTCAGGGTAGCTTAACCTTTTATTTACCTTGGTTAGATGATATTATAGCTAAATTATAAGGATGTGGCCCCAAAATGGATGGTAAAATAGAGGGTTGAAGAAGAGATTGGCAAGGTCTATAAGGCTTAACATTCTTTTATGTTTTAGGGTGAGAAACTCCAATTTGTGGTTGTAAATCCAAATATAATTTCACCTATAGATGAATTAAATTGGAAATGGGGCATACACTTAAAGGATTGATCTACTTTAATAAAATAGATTATTTCAAGGATGAGGATTTTGATATAGATGACTAAACTTCTAGTACTTTTAGTGAAGAAAATCTAGCTTTATCAAAGACCTTAGGGTAAAGTGTAGTAAAGGGATTGGTGTTAAAATTTGACATTAATTATTTTGGATATGGTATCTTAAGTTGGTCCCAAAATTCCACATGGTTAAGGTTTGTGGAGTCAAAAAATTATAGACTTTTTACCAAACATGAGAAGGGTTTTGAAAATGTTGACGTAGGCCTTACAGTTGTATCTTTAGAAAGCTATGATGTTTCAGAAAGAGGAAAATTGTTAGTTTCTAATACTTCAGGCCAAAGATGAGGAAGAACCACAACAGGGTCTTATTTAATTGAGATGGGAGAAGAGACTTGATCTAATATTGGTGGAGGGGAATTAGGAGAAGTAGGTTCCTTAAGAGGGTTAAAAATAGGTATTATGGCTCCCTCAACATGGGTTAGAGGCATGGGTAAAGTATGATATTCCATAGGTAATATGATTGGTAAGGGTGGTGCAATTGGATTAGGCACAATATGTCTCTCATTTATTATGGGAGTATATGAGATAGACTCTTCTAGGTGTAAAGGTGAAGTGGGTGGGGTATCACTCTCTATAGGTGGAGGAGTGGTAGGGGAAGAAGGTTCCTCATGAGGGTATAATATAGGAATGATGTTGCCTTCAACATGTGGTTGAGGAACTAGTAGAGTGTGTTATTCAAGTGGTAAGAGGATAGGTACTAGTGGTGAAAATGGAATTGGGATTACAGGCTCCTTAAGTGGAAAAAGGAGTGACAAGGAGGGTCTTCCTCTTAATGTAGTGGAAAGGGTGAAATAATATCTTCTACTTGAGGAGGAAGAATGGGAAAAATAGGTGTCAATCAATGTGTGAGAGGATTTGATGAAATAAATGTCTCATATTGAGGGGTTAGTTGAACTTAAGATAAAGGAAAGACCATATTAACTGTATGGATATTATGATCTCCTGAGTTAGTTATAGATTGGACAATATTTTGATTTGGTGAATGGTTGGGAAAAGGGTGCTTGAACACATCCATACTTTGATTGGGAGGTACATTAGGATTATCCAAGATGATCTCACCTATATCAAACATATCTTGAACAATATTCTTGAGCATATTACAATTATTAGAGTTATAACCTTTAACTCAATGGTAATTGTAAAACTCATCTTCCTTATACTAGGTTGGGATTGGATGGGAAGGGTCAAACTATATAGGAGGTTTAATCTGAGGAAGGGTTATGACAGCTTCTTGTATAGCTTCTCCAAAATATATGTATATGATTCCACAATGGGAGTATATTATCTTTGTTCATACCATTGTTGGAATTGCTTGGTCAGATTTTGAAAAGTTGAAGTATTTAATTTATTTGTGGTTGTGGAAGAGCCTGACTTAATGACCACCATGTTAGTAGAGCCTTTAGCCTATTGGTGATAGGGAGAAGTTTTAGAGGAGTCATTTTTATTAGTATTAGGATTCTTACTTCACAACTTAAATTTACCTTCATCAATAGTGTGAACCTTGAGTTTTTATGCCATGGTAAAAGCTTCATCAAATGTGCAAAAAGTTTGTACCTAGAGTGTGGATGAGATGTGCTTAGCACATGCCCTTGAGAAAATATCAATAAGCTCAGGTTGAGATAAAGAGAAGGAAATTTGATTGATCAAGCTTCTCTAATGAGTGACAAAATAAACAATAGACTCATCATCAAATTGTTTCATAGAATATAGGTTTGTTATGAAAACTTTCTTAGAAATGTTAATAGATAAATGGTCTAGGAATATTTGTGCAAGTTGGATAAATGAGAAAAGAGAGTGATGAGGAATAGATCTATACCAATCCAAGGAATCACCTAAAATAGATAGGGAAAGTGCCAAGTAGTAATGCATCATCATGTCTTATTAAATACTAAGCATGTCTAAATGATCATAAGTACTATTGTCATAATTTAAGCATGATGAGTAAATTTAGGGAGTTCCCATTGGCTTGGATAAGAGTGAATAAGAACCAAAGGGTGGATTGGTTCATTGCATATCTAATCATAAGATAGTACATTATTTGAACTAGAAACAAAGGTCTCTAAACTAGACATCTTGTCCATTAGCATCTTAATGAGGTCTAGAGGGGGATTAGTTTGGGAGATTCTTCCTAAGTTATAGGAAAGCTGATAAGAAGTAGAGGGAGCATATGACATAGCTTGTTGAGGTTTTCTTAGGGCAATATAAGGGTAATGAGTCATAGACTAAGGTGTGGGAAGAAAAGGAACTCATCCCATTGGGTATGCCAGAAATGTTTCACTAAATTTTGGAATGGGGTGTGACTTGGCTGAACTAGTTGTGGCTATGAAAGTAGGGAAGTTACTCCAGTGTTTAGGTGAGATTAGGTAGTTAGAGATGCCACATGTTGGTCATTATTTATAGTTGGGTTACTTTTCAAAGTGGTGGTTTAGGTAACCATGGGAAAAATAGTGGATGCAACTAAAACTAAGGTTGTATCCATCAAAAAGGTTGGTATAACATAGATTGGGTCACCAACATAATTATGGGTTTGGCTCATAGCAAGGTAATGTTGAAGGGATACCTCATTGCAATCAAGAAATTTATCAAAATCTTAATATCCATTAGGCACAATGGGGATTTGGTTAGGATTGGGAGTATGCTACATGATAGAATCAAAAGTAAGAGGGGAAGGTGGAAGTGGTTATCGGCTTTCATAATCAACAATAATTTTGGCTTGAGCTTGTGTAAATACCATGCAAGAGGTGGTTTAAATAGTCTTAATACTCTATATTTGAGACAAAATAAATAAAAACCACATTTGAATCTAGTAAAAAAGGTTATTTTAGCTTGTTATTTTGAGTAAATAAAACTACATAGTCACTGATGTCGATAGGGATGACCAATATCGATAGGAAAAGTTTATTGATGTCAATAGAATAACTAATATCGATAGGTAAAGTATGTTGATAATGATAACCTATATTGGTCACTGTAAGATCTTGGGAAACAAAATATCTGATGTTTTAAGAAATTAGAAGCTGAAAATAGGTAAAATATTGGATGTAAAAGGCCTGTGTAAGGAGAAATGACACTCAGAAAACATGAGATAATAGGTTATACAATTTGAGCTTTAAAAATAGTATTGATTTTGTGGTTCAATATAAAAGCATCCTTACCAACTCAAAAATATAGAAGGAAATTGAAAAGGAGAAAAAGAACATATAATTAGCAATTATTAAGTGCTAGAGATTAATTCTAGTCTCATGTTGGCTTATGCTTTAATCAAATAGTGAGAAGTGAATTTGGTTATCGAAGGTACTAGAAAGTAATCTAGATCTAGTTTTAGATTTATTTTAGTGCTCAAGTGATAATCTATGTTAGACCAAGTACATGGCTTATTATAGGAGCTTGCTCTCCACACTTCATGAACCTAGAGCCAAGCCAAGATGCTTAGATAAAATATACCTTTTGTTTAGAGATTATACTCTACCAGAGAATGGAGTGGGTTCTCCCCTTGGTGGTGAAATCTAAGTAGGATAGCCAGGTAAGGTAAGGTGATCCACCAGGTGATGAAATCCTAATGGACCTTTTCTAAGGTGAGTTTTGATACTTGTTTATGTAAATGTGATTTGGATGTGTAATGTAGGTGTACTATAATTTATTCAAAATGCTTGTAATTACCTAGGTGAGTTAGTATGCAACAAGCAAACTATGAAATGCAATAAGTTATAAACCCAAATCTGAAATGTTTAGATTGGAATGAAAACAAAGAGGAAATAGGAATAGAATATGAATTTCACTATCTTAATGTGGATGCCATAGGAAGAAAATAAAATATTTTCTTTTATTTGTAAAATAAAATGACAAATTATTTTTAGAAGCATGGAGAAAAGAAAGACAATTTCAATTTTACTACCTTTTCAATAGAGAAATAAAATATTGAATTTTCTATTTTTAAAAGTAAAGAGAAGGAAGTAAGTGAAAGAGAATAAATTTCACTATAATGCACCTATATGAATATTTAAAACAAGAAATGAACCCAAGGAAAACTCTAGGGTCCCATCAGGCGTGCTAATAATGTTTCACTAAATTTTGTCTATTTTGAATCTAAAGGAAAATAGAGAGAAGGATGGGGATAAGTGATTAGAATGAAATTCGATTTGGTTTGTGTGACATATCTAGATGTTGTGAGCACTCCTCTTTGGCTGGGGAGGACTACCTTCAAAGAAGAAAGCACTACCATAAGATATTTGTTAGCAAATAAATGAGTGGGCTGCCAAGCTATGTGCTTGTTCTAGGAAGTGTGAAACTTATCTAGAGATGTCAATC
The DNA here is from genome assembly GCA_037957365.1 of Torreya grandis. Lineage (NCBI taxonomy): Eukaryota > Viridiplantae > Streptophyta > Pinopsida > Cupressales > Taxaceae > Torreya > Torreya grandis. Next base: position 121,821 of record JARHVA010006437.1, on the reverse strand, counting down.
CAATTTTGAGATGAAAAATAATAATAAATAACTAAAATAGAGATAAATAGAGAGTAAAATAGAGATAAGATTACCATTTTAAACAACTTGTTCATAGCAAAAAGTGACAGGGTGTAGGTGAGGTATTTTGTTGGTGTTTTGGAAGTTGTCTGGGTAGGTTTTGAAGAGGTTAGGAAATTGATGGTCATTGACATTAGTAGATGTGAGACCAATGTCAGTTAACCTACCCAGATTGGTATTGAGGTGATCGATGTCAATTAGGATTTTGATTTCAGTAGGGGAAATAATTATCTAGGAAGTTGTAGAGAGATTTTCTAAGACTAGGAAATGGTTTGGATCAGGTTAGAGAGGTTGAGAGAGTTAGGAGAAGGAGTTTATGGCTTGGTTAAGTTTAGTCAGAGGTTTGGTATGAATGTAAGGGGAGATAATCAAGGAATATTTGTAACTCCCTCATGAGTGTATGGGTAGAAGTGGGGAAAGCAGTGTAGGGTAGATATAAAGAAATAAAAGAATAAATATTTAAATGACCTATAATATCAGAGATATGCATAGATATGGTGGTTGCTAAATGATAAGTTCCAAGTTGATGGATTCTATTTGAGATTCTAAACTTGAATGCCTAAAAAGAGAGAACAAGTGGATGTTATGTTGCTAATGGTGATTGTCTTAGGCAAGGTGATTGTAAGCTTAGATGTCAAAAATAGAATGATGAGATCCTAAATGGAAGTAAGAATCAATTTTCTTAATTTATGTTGACCTGAACTAGTGGTTGGAGTTTGGCTTATATTATCAATTTCAGTGATCCCACTAATGTTGGTAGGTATCCTACCAATGTTAGCCATGGGTTGATTGATGTCGGTAGCCCTAAAATAGGTAAACCTTTCCATTTTTGGCTTGTTTTTTATTTTTGTACATGTTAAGTGTGATACCCATTATAAAATGGTAAAAATAGGAGGTTAGGAATGAAGTAGTTATTTAGGAATTTAGTTTGGAAGTGGGAATAAGTCTTAGGTAGTTAGGATGAGGGGACCAGGTCTTGAGGTGACTCATCAGAGGAGAATTAGTCATAAGGTGAGGTGGCCACGTAAGGTGGAAATAGGGATTTTTAATTAACTTAATTAAGTATTTTAAATTAATTAAATGTGTGAGGGTTAAAAGTATGGGTTAGGGAGATTAATTTTTATTATTAAAATGGGCCTAGGGGGTTTCAGCACAAGGAGTTACGCACATGTGTGTGACATAATTTTGGTGTCTACAAACACATGTAACCTAAATAAGGCATTTGTCTTCAGTCATAAACTTGACATGTGTTGTGTGTGGATTTTATATTACATTAAAAATATCTAAGGGTTTTGATAAAATCAAGAGAGGTAACACAAGTTCTAGAATTCTCATCAATCAAAGGATGTTTGGGCTAGATATTGCTAATTTAGATACTAACAAAAAGGGGAAGATCATCTACACAAAGTAGAATCTCATTAGGAATAATAGAAGCAATGGTAAATTTCCAGGAAAGATAAGTGTCCCTTATTTCATCAACATGTATGGACATCTCTTTGCATTGTTTCAATATGCTAACTTCAGATCCAGATAAGGTAGATTTGCATCGTACTAGGGGAGGACAAGGGATGTTCATTTTGAACAAAAGTTTCATAAGATAGTTATGATTATTTAGAAATGTCTACATTAGTTTGAGAAATGAGATTTGAGATAGGAGATTAATAATATCCATGATTGGATCCCACTCATCATAACCCATAAGGATATTATTAGAAAGAGGTGTATAGTGTTTAAGGACATCCTCATAATGAAGATCTAAAGTGCATGAGAATTTATGTTGATAATAGGTAGAAGGTATTATTAGAGGACAAGTTTATAGGTTATTATGAGAAGATGGATTAGTTGATTTAGGTATGGGTTGAGGTATACTAGAAGAAGTATTGATAAGAAATTGATTATCATTGGTGTTAGATAAAGAACATGGAGGGATGGTAGAAATAATATGAGAAATGTTATCCAAGGGAGATGTTGGAATCATTTCATCAAAATTTATAAGGTCATCTTGAACCAACTGATTTAAGAAAGTTCAAGAAGAATCTTGGATAACATGAAATGTGTGAGACAATGGAGGTGTGTAAATGGGTTAAGGATCAATGAAATCAACCACCCCTCTCATGTTAGTCATATTAAACACATTCTCTTCAAGAGTTGGTTTAATAAGACTATCAACATTACTGGTAGAATGGGTTGGTTTGTCTTAGTTATCTTGGTGATTTAGAAGAGGATCTTTATAGATGGCCAAATGAGCATTACTCTGATTCAAAGCTTGAGAATTAGTTTGTGTTTAATGGGCTCTAAAATTAATGTCATAGGATTTTTGGTATTTTCAAATGATATAATCATGGTCAAAATTGGGACTAAGAAGTAAATCAATAAACAAACTACAAAGTTTCCTATAGGTCCCATGAGAATGACCCCAATTAGCATGAAACCAACAAAACTTTTTTGGGATCATACCAAGATTTCATGGGTCAAGTGGGATCAAGTTCTCACTGGATAAGATTTGGTAGATGTTTTATTAATTATTCTAAGGATAAAGATTTGTGAACATTGATATTATTGGTTGAATATAAATGAGGATTAGTTAATTAGTTATAAGGGGGAGCTTGTTCTGATGATTGGCTTGGAATAATAGCTTGAATAATGGGAATGATATCATAATATTTCATGACACCATCATTGGTAGCATGATGATTCTTATTCTTGATAAACATATGAGTACCCATAGAAGGCTGGGATGGCTTAAATTAATGCATAAGGAAATATTGATGTTTATCTTGGTTAATGGACTCCTTTAAATTATTTGGAGAGAGAGAGTTTAGACCTGATATTATATCTTGGGAAAAATATCATTGCTAAATAGATGGAAAAGGTTATCATTAACCATGTTATGTTCACATTTTTTGGATAATTTATTCCATTGTTTAAAGAAATCTTTGGTAATTTCAGTCTCAAGTTGTTTATAATTGATAAAATGGTCCAAGGTATTCTCAGGGAGATAACTAGTTTAGAACTCTTTGAATAGAGCATTAAATAAATCTTCCAAACTACTAATAAAATGAGATTTAATATGGTTGTACCAATCTAAAGCATCACCCATGAGATTTTTTTCTAATATCTTTGTAGCAACAAAGGTATTTAGCTTGACCTAGTCTTTATATAGATTTTCAAATGACTTTAAATGAAGAGTAGGATCAGTTTACTCATTGTAATAAATGGTAGGGGTGATACCTCTTATATCGGTATTAGCAATTTGAGATGTAAGAGGATCATTTTGTAGATTCTTGATTATTTTATTAATAAGAGAAGGTTGAGGGATAAGATTACCATGGGCATATAAAAGAGGAGGTGGGGGAACATTTTGGTTATGCATGCCCAATGGCATTTGTCAAGGGTGGGTTTGAAGATGGATAAAGTTATTTTGCATTTGCATCATTCTATTTGCATTATGAGCTTAAAAAGAATTCATTTGATTAAGGGTTTGTAATATGAGTTGATTGGTTTGACTTGGATTTTTGGCATTGTTTAAAGAATTAGAATTTCTAGTAGTAGCTTGAGTACCACTATGAGTGTTAATAGGAGCTTGAGAAGAGTTGTTAGTAGGTGAGGCACTAGTGGCATTATTTTCTTGTGTGGTAAAAGATGGACTAGTAAAAAGATGAGAAGAAGTAACACTAGAAGCATGATTACCATGGGTAGAAAATTATGCACTAATGGATGAATTGACAAGAGTAAGTCTTGGAAGAGGCCCACTAAATATATAACCTACCATATTAGTAGAGATACTAGGCATTGAGGTAGAGCATATCAAAGAAGAAGAACTCATTGTATGAAAAGAGGTAAAAATAGAGGGAAAAGGATGAGAAGAAAAGAAGCTAGTATCCCCAAATCCATGTGAGAATGTCAGAGAATGTAAATGAAGGTATTTAGTTTGATAAATTATCATGAGTTGGTAAATGGCAGAAGGATCCTTTCCTCAATGTTGAGGAAATTCAAAGATGAAGAAGAATATTTCTAGTGTGTACTCTAATTTGGGTTTATCTTCAAGAGAAAATAGAGGATTATCAAGCAAAGAGGAATTAGGATGGGTCCCATAGTTTATAGTGAGAGTGGATATGTGAACATTACTTTCATCCAGGAGAGTATCCATAATCTACTTATGGGAGAACCTATTAGGATTGGTAAGATTCATCATATCTATTGAATTGAACTCATTGTTGTCTTTAAATAGAAATTTCATTATGAAAGTGAGGGATTAGGTAAGGAAAAGGTGATTCAAAATCAAGTAAATAATAATGAATAGATAAGAGTATAGATACAACTAAGTTTACCTAGTATTGGAAACAAGATCTAAAAACTAAGATAACAAGGATATAGAGTCAATAGGGTCAACCTAGTTCTATAACCTAAGATAAAAAATAACTTGATAATAATTAAAAATCAGTAGGGTTAACTTAGTACTATATATTGATAGGTAGAAAAGAATATTTGGTTGACCAGGTTGACTCAATACTATAGGTAGGAAAAATAGACAATCTATAAGAGACTATGTCAAATAGAATCATAGTGTACAAAAAATAGGGAATTTTTTTACAATGTACTTTGAAAGTGAGAAATGAAAGTAAACACATAATCAATTTGGTTAATGATAATGATCCAATTGAGGCACACATCACAAAACCTTGTACCATCACTAGTGAATACAAGTTTTTGCAATACAACATAAAATGAGCAAAGAGCAAGAAATCAATTGAAAATTAAATGATAAGTGGTAATATTGAATGTTGTTATATTATTATAAAGTTTTAGTTTAAGTATGATGGGGAATTTGGGTGAAAGTAGGGAAATAAAAAGTAATCTATCGATGGTTTCAGGACATTTAGGCTGAAAGGGATCTATGTTGGCAATTGTACTAGCTTGGTATTGGGCTTACCCCCTCACTTCACAATCCCACAACAATAATGATATTGGGTGATTTATAAATATATAACATTAACCACATGTTTATACTTAGCCATAAAACCAAGTCAGCTTCCCCCTTGGTGATGAAATCCAAGAAGGTAGGCCTTAGGTAGATAATTATTTAAATACATTTTGAAATTACATGATTTGGTAGTATATGCAAGAAAGAGAAAAATATTTAAAATAAATTTTATATTTAAAAAACACCTAATTAGGATATGTGATCTATTCTAAGCATGTAAAAAACTGAAAGTGAAAGTGTGAAGTAATTACTAGCATATAGACTTTAATTTCCAATTTGAAACATAGTATAGTGTCAGTTTAGATGCCAATGTATGCAGACATTATAGAGTAGAGTTGATAGTGTCTCTACTATAATTTTTAAGAAAGGGTCTTTAAGATATATTCTGATAGGTTTTACCTAATATTTTAGATGGAAGATAGAATACAAAACTAGGTCAACCAGGTCGACCTAGTTTACTATATGATCACAATTTTAAAGACTATAAACTATGCAAAATTTAATGATACAAAAGAAATGAGATGAAAGAGAAAGAGAGAAAGGAACCTTGATGGGTTGGAATATGTTGAATAATGTGAGATTAATATTTAAGTTCCTTAAATGTTACATGTAAATTCTACCAACTGTGTGGACTACATCGACCTATTTTTTTAATTCTTATTTGTTGAAACCTGTTAAGAATACTATATTCACTTGGTCAACCTAGTATGTTTTTTAGAAGATATTTGGAATACTATACCATATTGGTTGATCTAGTATGTTTTATAGATTTTAATAAGAGTAATATGTTTACCATTTTAACCCAATAACCTATATCTAATGACTAACTATATAGAAAGAACATAGTCACTTGGATGTGACTATGTCTTAAACCTATGCCTAGAAGTTATAAACTATATATACCTATTGGCTAAAAATTTTTATAAGGGATTAGGGTTAATTTTTTTTAGTTTTTGTCAATATCAATACTAGGTCAACTAAGGGACTCAATAATAATGTGTAAGGAATCACCCAATGAACTTATATAGACTAAGTTAAGGTAAAATACTAAAATCAAACAAATAGGAAAGCAAACAAACAAATAACTAAGTAAATAAACATACAAAAATCTTGAAAGAAAAAGTAAAAGAAATAATCCTATCAATGGATTTTCCCTAGTAGGGTAGATTGAGGATGACTAACTAGGCTTAAATAGGACAAATGCTTTTGGATTTTAAATTTTTTGAATGCTATTATATTTTTGAGATATCTTAATTCATTATATATTGACAAGATACCACTTGAAAAATAGTGAAAGCATATGGAAAAGGGGGATTAATCTGACCTCAACATGAAGCAAGCATTACCTATAGAGTCCCAATAAGACCCTAAGTCATAGTAATTATACCAACATAAAAGGTGGTGAGAACTGAATAGTTCACAACAAGTTTTCAAATTGAGCCAAATGGATAAGAAAATTATAATAGCAATAGAAAGTGACGTGGAAATGCATGATAAAAGTGTTGTTCCTAATTTCCCCATAGTCAGTTATAATTTGGAAATAATGACATAGGTCTATAATACTAATTTTCCCATATGTGGTTATAATTATTAACACAATGTGGAACATGGATTTTCCCATAGGTGGTTATAATTCATGGTACTAGTTAATTTTAAATGAAAGATAACTTGCTAGATCCACTGTAATATTACTTTCATAAATTGTCATTTAATTACAAAATTCTAAAACCACTAAAATTGGACTGGAATCCCCTCATGACAGGTAAAAGAAAAACTAAAAGAAATAAGATAAAAAGGGTTTGGGTAGGATGGCTAAAAATAGTATTTGGTCTAATAGAGATGGCATGGTAGGACAACGTATGGTATGGCATAAGGAAAAATGATAGGATGGAAATTACCTATAATGGTAAGAGGGTTTCCCCCAAGTGATAAGTCAAGGTAAATGGTAGGGTATTAAATAATTGAAAGAGGAATGGAGAATGAAATAGGTAATGTAAATGGTAAATGGAAATGACAAGGTAAATGTTTTTATCCAAGGTGAATGATTATGTTGTTCCTATTGATGTGGATATGTATGTCCTAATTAGCATGTGACACAACTAGAATAATAAATTATGTAAATTGATAGCCTAAACCTCTTACAAATAACTAATATATTAAAAACTTTCTATAGATTTGGATACAAATAATGTTGTCATGATCTTTGTTGGTCATTGATTCTATCCTTCAAATGTCGAGACAAGGTATCTTTGTAGACTCTACAAAGGGAAGTGTGGTCAAGGATGGTAAATACAGATAAATATTTTATATTAGGTTTTATTTAGATATGTAAATGTGAATGATAGTGGAATATATAATGACTGGGAAAAAAATGAAGATCAATATTTTGAGGCACACACAATGTTTCTGATTCTATATTTGACATAATTTTAGATGTGGTAAGGCCGAAGACTTTTGAATCTACTCTCATTAGGACCACAAGATTTTTATGTTTTTTGGGCCTAAGAATAGATACCATCTAATTATGATATAGATTAGAATATATAATGATTTTATCTTTTATAATGTCTTCATTAAGTAGTAAAAAACTATTGTGCTCAACTATTGGTGCTTAGATGAGGTTTTCACCAATGAAGTTATCTTGATTATCCCATAGTACCTCCAAGAAGCTTTCACTCAAGAATGTTGACTTTTGATTTTGATTATCTTCTAGTGTCTCAAACAAGGTTTGACTAGAAGATGTTAAATTTTAATTTTGATTGTCCCCTAACACCTCTAAAAAGGTTTTAGTAGGAGATTATTCTTTCTTTGCATGACTTTGGTCTTTTCCTCCCTAATGTTTTTCAAATGATATGTCACCATGGATGTAGTTCAAAAAGGTGTGATTTTATCAATCTCAATCAATACTTTTGGAAGGTGGAAGTTGAATAAAATGGCTAGGTTGGTTGGTGATAATGGCTTGTGGAATAGTAATGGATTGGGAAGAGGCCACACAATTCTCATATAATATACTAGGAGAAATTATGTCAAAGTAAATTAATCATCCTAAAAAACCATAAAAGGATAACAAATTTATTCAGATTGATCTTCAAGGCATGTGTAACCAATTTTTTAATAACCATAAACATACTATGATTTTGAAGTTGATTATTACTTAAAGGACTTTGAATCCAATATTGAGATTGACATTGATTCTACTTCTAATGTTAAATCCAATGTCAGTTCAATAATAAAACCTAAATTTAATGTTGATTCTTCATCTATTACGTATTTTGTTATGATGATGCCTTGTTGAATGTTTAGAAATTGGATAAGTAATGTCTTGTGATGACATAATGGGCTCCATAGAGACTATTTTGTCAAAGTGATAGTCCTCAATGATGGGGAAAAGTTCAAGTGATAAATCCTTAGAGACTAGCTTGTCAAAGGGAGTCTATTTAAAAATAGGCATATGGTTGAGATAATGATTTTCCCAAAGGAAGTTATAATCATTAATAAGTGACTCAAAAAAGACTAACTTGTCATAGTGAGACTTCTTGATAATAGGTATAGGATTAAAAGGTGATTCATCATAGGTTAGATCATCATAAATGGTTGATTCAACAAAAACATTGCATATTGGTTGGTTCTCTTTACCTTGGTTTACATTCAGTTTTAAAATACTAGTTTCTAACACATCTTGGTCTTTAAATGATTGTCTTGGTTTTTTAAAGTTGGGAATGGTTGGAAATAAATGAATAATGGTTGGTGGTTGGATAATGATAGGCTTAATGAAGGTTGGTTTATGGCCTAAGACAATAATTGTGACCTATCTAGTTATGATTAGATAAATTTGTTGGGATAATGAGCTACCATATGTGAAAGGGTCTGGAATGGTAATGGTAGGGCATTGTGAAGCTTGGTTTCTATTCTAAGCCAATGGATGAGGTCTTAGAATATAAATGATAGGGCATCATGGAGATTGATTACTTGTAGAATCTAAAGGATGAGGTCCTCGAATAGACATGGTAGGGCATTTTGGAGCTTATTTTCTCACAAAAGCCAAAGGATGAGGTCCTAGAATAGAAATGATGGGTCATTTTGGATCTTGGTTACTCATATAAGCCAAAGGATGAGTTATTAAAATAAAAATGGTAGGTATTGTGGAGCTTGGTTACTTTCACAAGCCAAAGGATGAGGTCTTGGAAGGATAATACTTTGATGCTATGGATCTTGATGGCTCATGTAATCTAAAGGAGGGTTAATAGTATAGGTGGGGTAGTAGATGCCATGATCAAGATCGTATGGTAAGAGGCCACAAGAAGGTACCACCAAACACTACACTTGAGGATCATGGATTTGTTTCCTAAATTGAAAATTATAAGGAGGATAATAATCTATCTCATAAACCACTTCTTTACCATAGGGGTCTCAAACAAAGTCAATTTGTGTGGATATTCTATCATAACTTAGATTGTACCTATTTCTTCCATAAGTGTAACGAGACATATCCACATCATCTATGAAAGATTTTCAAAAGGATTAGAGTTTTTCAAAATCTTAAATATGATATCCAAAGGATAAATGGTTTGAAGTTGGTCTAACTTGGTCTAGGGGTGGATCTGTATCTCTAAAATGGTTTATTCTAAACTTAGTAAAAAAAATCTAACGTCAAATGTCTAATGTTAAATGTCTCACACAAAAAATGTCAAGTGGTTGAATTATAAGTAGAATGCCAAAACTCTATGTTCAAAATATTCCAAATAAGTCTTATATAAGAAAATAAAAGTTGCTAGGTCTTTTCGATAAATGTGGTGTCAAAATCTAGGCTCAAAATATGCATGTGGTAGGACTTTTGGCAAAACAAGAACAAAATCTAGACTTTAATAAAATGGATTATTTAATCTAACAAATCTGAAACACATTAGCATAAAATTGGAATTTAAATTTAGAAAAGAACTTGGAAAATTGGTATAAGGCATGAAACAAAAGGCATGAAGAAGATAGGTTATTTCTCCCAAATCTAGGAATAAATAATATTTTTTCAAATTAGGTAAAGAATTAACCTAAGTTACATAACCTAAAATAAAAATATCGATGTCTAGGCCCAAATTACATAAGCATAAAAAAAATCAATCAATGTTTGGATTTGAACTTGGCAAGGTTAATTGAAAACTCAAATTAGGAAACTAGGCTTCTTTGATAAAAAAAAATCTAGACAAAGGTAAATGACTTAATGACACTAGATAAAGATATAAAAGGTACACATGGATTGGTTTCTAGAATGGAATTTAGACACAAGGAAAAAAAGTCTATGAAATGATTTGATAAACATAATGGTGTTATCATATTATAAAGGTACAATCAATGGTTTGATTCAAGACTCTAAGGCACAAATAATTGAAATGGATTGGGAAGTGTAATGTTAACCTTTCCAATCAAGTGACACACACACACACACACAGATTTGTCAAAAAATACTAAGACAAAGGTATGGTCTCAAATAGATAGTGCAATTCATCCTCAAATAGTAGAGTGATGTGGATCAAAAACTCATTTTGATGTGGCATAAAAAAATGCTTTTAGACTCAAAGACAAATCAAGTAAATGAATAGTGACATAATACAACTAAGTATAACGTCTAAATCCCTAAAATTAACAAGGTTTCATCGTATTGCTAAATTCCATCTATATACATGATCTTAGGAAGATTTTAAGTGTTAATCCAAAAATAAAATTGCATAAAGTAGTAGGTTTTTTACACCCCCCCTTCTCCCAATAGATTTTAGGGTGACATATAACTTTATTCTACTCTCCCTACATCAATAATATATCCATAACAAGTGGGTTTGTTCCAAAACTAATTTTTGATTATATAAATGGTCTTAAGTGTGGTTAAAACTAGGTATGCCTCACATAATTTGAGGTCATACTGGATAATGTACTATGAAAGTGTTTATTCCTTTGCATATCAAATCCATCTATGTACTTCTTAGTGAAATCCCCTAGTTAACGAAACCTAAGTCAATTTTTCATTACGATTAGAGAGACTAGTTTCTAAACCCCTTGGTAATCATAGTATACATGGCTTGATTTATATACCCCACCATGTAGTGGGGTTGATACAATTTTAGGAGATGAATTCCTGGGTCAAAGATTCCCTAAACACTTACAAGGAGTTTATGAACTCCCACTCACAAGCCAAATTGAATAAAATAAATGACCAAGTGAAAAGACTTTAAAGGTTATGTTTAGATTTCCCAAATAATATAAATTTTGGGAGATCCTTAAAAAATTTCTTTTCATGCTTTGGACAAAGGCATAATTTTAAACAAAGGGCACTCTTGGTAACCCAAGTTCCCTAAAAGGGATGGGGTGAGATCATACACGCCTAGTTAAATTGGGGAAAATAAAGAAATTGAAATAAAACAAGCACAAAACAAAAAATTGTTGAGTTATCTAACTAATGTGATTATTTGTTTTATTCACCAAGATGAAATATGAATGAAATTTTAGCCCCTTAGGATGTGCTTGTTAAAATTTTTGACAAAATGAAAATGACTTTAAACAAAAGATTATTAATAGATTAATTGAAGTGTAAATTTTTCAAGTGAATAATATTTTAAATTTTTCTTTGTGGCCTTTGGGTCCTAAAAAATCATTAGAGCCTTTGGGTCCTAAAAAATCATTAGACTATCCTTGTGCTTAGAATCACTTTCAATAATGTACAAATCACTTCTCAAATTTAGCTCTCAGTTTTAAACAATGTAAAACTGCAAAACATAGAGTAAAACCATAACTCTAGAATACCACAATTGTCAGTGTAATAATTTAATTTATGAGGAAATAGAATAAAAATGTAAAATCACTACTCTATTTTAAAAATCACTACTCACAAATAAATATCGCTATTTTAAGATTCATGATATTACAACCTAACCAGAAATAGTTAGCCTATCTACTAGCAATCAGAGGCAAAATCACTAATGGTTTAGGCAATATCATGATTCTCAAAATTATGGTATTGCAATACCATGAATATTAGAGTCATGATATTGTAATATCAAAAAATTTCTTATAGGTATAAAATAATCAACAAAACATTAGCAGTCAGATGTAAAAATGCTAAAATAGAGGCAAAACCACAAATGTGTGAGTTGTGATATTGTTATCCAAAGAGGAAAATCATAATTACATAGAGAAACCATACAACTAGAAAAAAAACATCCCTTATCTTTAATTTTCACTTGTTTTTTTCAACAAGATCAAATTTTTACATGAAAATAGTTAATATAATGGTCTATAAGGCTTTAAGAGTAACTTCATGTGGTACATGTCCCACCAAGTAAGCCATTTATGATCATAGGAATCCAAGAAGGGAGGTTGGTAACATGTTAGTTTAGGTAACATAAACTTTAACACTTACAATCCAAGCCTAGATCTTATGGGTGGGCTTAAATAACAAAAGACAAATGAAATCACAACTAAAATGCAAAAGATAATGAATCTTTTACCTTCCTTGGGAGCTCCAAATTCATTATTGAGTGGTTTGCTCATATTGTACTTAAAACATTTTTTGGTAATGGAGGTTGTGTAGTTCCTTCTCTCATTGGTACCATGACTTGCATTGTGGCTTGGATCAAGATTTTAACATTATAACACTACTTTCAAGGTAATTTATCCATTATAAAACTACTCTTCTCAAAGATTCGAAGTCATTTGTACAAGATAACTTTGCACTAAAACTCTTAAAATTCAATAGGAAAGGCATTGTATTTATGGAAAATGTATCTAACCCTAACCCAAAGTGAGGTAAGGTGGTGTTTAAATATGTAATTAATTCAAACCTAACCTAAGTGAGTAAAGACTAACCCCATTAGAGTTAATAAATTTCAAGTAATAATGATTTTCAATGAATAGGCATGGGTCTCTAAAATGAGATATTTTAGGATACTTACAAAGAGATTGACAACTCATAAAAGTCATGATGAAAGGCTAAGATATTTGAATATTTTAATTTCCTTTTTTAGTTATTCATTAATTGCACATAGATAATTTAACTAGGCATTTAATTTGGTTTAGCTTGTTAATTAATTCTTATTAGTCATTTAGCTCTTTAAAGATTTGATTTTTGTTTATGTTCCCCACTTAATTGGTTCATAGGCCAAATTAACTATTTTGATGTCAGAGGATGATTAGGGATGAATCCATGAGAGTTTATTATTGCATAAAATAGAATGCCTCAATTAGGGATGTATCAATGAGATTTTGAGCTTTGGAAAATGATACACAACCAAATTTGGGACATTCAGTGATTCCTAGGATTAATTTACAATGGTTGGTAGGAATAAACCTAAAGTTTGGTTGAAGGTCAGTCGTGGCCAGTTTTAGGTGTTTACAGTATGAAAAAAAATAGTCAAAGTTTTTCAACACAATATTAGTAAAACTATGATAACTTCTACTAAACAAAATTAAATTAGAAAAATCAATTGTTCTAGAAATATGGAAATGAGATGCACAAACCCAAAAAATTTCTGGTTAATTGTTTACCATTGGTGAGTTGTATGAAAAATAATGGTTACGTTTTGTTTATGACCAAAAACTTATATTTACACTTGAAACTACAATTAGATGGTAGATCTATATAGATTCATAATAACACAATTCCTATACTTTTACAATTATAACCTCGCACTTTATCCATGTTTTGATCACTAAGACCCTATTAAGGCAAGGTGAGAGCATACGATGAACAAAACTCCTACTTACACAACCTCCTATAAAAAATAATAATTTAGAAATGACATTGGAAAGAGTTCTGAATGCTAGAACAGACAAAATAGCTAAAAATACTAAATATATATTATATTATATTTCTTTTATGAAAGTAATCACTCTGAATCTCTTGCCACTTTGAGGGGGCTACCTCCTTATCATAACATTTCACTATCATTTATATATTTTGTTTAGATGCCTTACAATGGTCTATGTCCCTTACTTTATTCTATTTTAATTTATCCCACTCTTGCATTCTATGTATGTGGGATTATTCCTTTATGACATTACTATTCATACTACTATTACATCCCACAATTCTACCCCAAATATACATTATGCTCCCCTACCTAGGTATATTACAATGGATACCTCATGGATATGATGACAATGATTAATGTGATTATCACTAGGACCTTGGAGATTCTACTAAATTATGTTATACCTTAAATCATAAAATCTAAGACCTTATTGATAACCAATAGCTTACATTTGATTATTGTCCCAAACATTGAGGGTTACGACTTAGTGACAATCAGAGCCAAATATGTTTAGTGATCCATTAAAAGATCATTCTTAAAATAATATAGAAATGAAAATGGAATATAACTAACATCCTCCACCACATTATGGGCACCAATTAAATGAGATTATTGGTACTTATAAACTACACATACCTCTTATGTTCTAGAGACCCTTTATTACATTCAATGATAATGAGATTATGGATGATGACTCATATATTCATTCATTATTTATTCTTTCATGCATTTATCATATGCATATTTAATGTGTTATGATTAATAATGGTGATTAAAAAAATATTTAAACCATCACATTACTTACAAATTATGGATATAAACATGATGATTTGTACCATTAAATCAAAGTAGTTAGAACATTTGATCAGACCTTATAGGTGGTTCTTGATGAGATTTAATTACCTTTATAGTTTATCCCAACATATGTGGTCACTAGATTATTATTTATACTAGGCACAAGTCTTTAATATGTTATTATTAGGACCTTGGACACACAAACTCCATGCAATACCTTCCATAGTGCATGGATATATTAAATAGATTCATACCAATAAAGTAGTCATAGTTCTTATAATAACATATTTACATCTGATGGAAAGGGAAGAGGATATTTGGAAACAAAAATCCCATGTTTAATGGCTTAAAGAGGGTAATAGGAACACTACTTTTTGTCATCTCTTAGCTATGAAACATAGAAAAGCCAACTCAATAACTAAGCTTGTCCTGGATAATGGAGAAATTATTACTTAGGATAATGAAATAGGGTAGCAAGCCAGGGTGTTCTTTTAGAATCTACTTACGAAAGAAAACAATAATGATAGAATTGATAGATCTATGAGTCAATTCATTGATAAAATCCCCTGTTTCATAATAGAAGAAGATAATCTAGAAATGTTAAAGCTTGTATCTGATGAAGAAGTACATACTATTTTATTCTCCATGGGCACTTTTAAAGCCCTGAGTCCTGATGGCTTTCCTCAAATATTCTTTTAGGAATATTGGGAGATTGTTGGAGCAAACCTCACGACTGCAGTTCATGAATGTTTCAGATCTGGAAAACTTTTGAAACAAGTCAATAATACCTTCATTGTACTTGTTCCTAAAAAATCTCAACCTTTACACCTTACTAATTTTAGACCCATTAGCTTATGTAAAACTGTGTATAAGATATGTATTAAATTGCTGGTTATGAGAATTCAACCCTTGCTTGACAAAATTATTTCTCCTACTCAAAAAGGTTTCATCTCGAGAAAATAGATTCTTAATGTTGTGATCACCACACATGAGACTATCCACTCCATGGATAAGAGCAAAATCCCTGGGATGGCCCTCAAGCTTTATATATCCAAAGCTTATGATAGAGTTTCATGGACTTTTCTATTCTAAGTGATTAGAAAATTTGGGTTTAATGATAAATTATCTTGCTTATTATAGAATGTGGTCTCTTCTTCTAAATTCTCAATGCTCTTTAGTGGTGTTCCTAGAGGGTTTTTTTCCTCCTCGAGAGGAATTAATCAGGGAGACCCTCTCTCCCCATACCTATTCATCATTATGGCTGAGGCACTGGGAAGATACATAGAAGCTGATATAGTTTCAAAAAAAGCTAGTAGGCATCAAACCTACCTCTTCCCTTCATCCTATGGTTATACAGTAGTTTGTGGATGATACCATCTTATTTGGCATCTCATCAGTGATCAAAGCTAGAAGATGGAAGAATATACTTAATGATTATGCTAGAGACTCAAGACAAAGAATAAATTTCTAGAAAAGCAATGTGTACTTCTTCAACACTCCCAATGAACTTAGACATATAATCATTGATATCTTAGATTGTGTTGAGGCTAGCCTACCAGCTACCTACCTAGGCCTCCCACTCTCGATAAAAGAGGTATCTTATGGTTTTTGGAATGGTATTGTGGAACGTACATAGAGGAAAATTCTTGGGTGGAAGGGGAAAATACTTAGCAGTGATGGTAAGCTGCAACTTCTTCAGGCATCCTTGCAAGGTATTTCTACTTCATGTCTCTTTTTAAATTCCTACATATTTTGCTAAAAAGTTGGAATAGATCCAAAGGAAATTTTTATGGATGGGAGTGGAAGAAAAATAGAGAATGTCTTTAGTCAGATGGGAAAAAGGGTGTCTCCCAAAATCTCATGGTGGACTTAATATAAGATCCATCAGGAAAATGAATAAAGCCCTCCTCTCAAAAGTTAGTTGGAATCTAATTCACAACAACAGTGAGTGGGGGGAAATAATATAAGCCAAATATATGCATAGCACTGATGATTCCAACTTTCTTCAATAGGTGAGATTACCCCAGGGGTCTGTGATATGGAATAAAATGCTAAAAATTAGAAGTCTTCTCAAATAGGGAATTAGGTGGAAGCTTGGAAATGGTCAAAAGATTAAATTCTAGGAGGATAATTGGTTAAGAGACAAACCTCTCATCTCCCAAGGAAACTATGGAGATATTATAGACCTGACTACTTAGTTCTTTGGTGATAGGGTTAGTGATTATATGGAAAATAACAATGAGATAAGGAGTTGGAAAAACCTTTTGGATTGCTGTGTGCACAAGCCTAATCTTATCCCAAGAATTTGGGAGATCTAGAAATGTGTTCAGGAGATTAGAATCCCACTCTTCCCTCAAGAGGATGAAAAATAATGGTGGCCGAATAAGAATGGATTGTTCTCTATCAAATCTGCCTATCATCTGCTTACACTTGAAGCTCAAAATAAGGAGGTATGGAAAAAGGTTTGGAATCATAAACTCATTCCAAATGTTAACTTGTTTTGGTGGGTTGCTACACATAAAAAAATCCTTACTCAGGACAACCTTCAAAAGAGGATGTTTACTTTGGTCAACAAATGTTTTCTATGTGGTTCTAGAGAGGAATCAGTTTCACACCTATTCATACACTGTGAGTTTACTTGAGATTTATGGGGTACAATACTTAACAACTTTGGCATTGAATGGGTTTGCAGTTTTGACCTTAAAGAAGTAATTCTCAGCTAGAACTCAACCTTCACACATCCCTGGATTAAGGAATTATGGAAGCAAGCTCTTCCATGCTTGAGCTGGACTCTATGGAAAGAGTGAAATCACAAAAAATTTAGGGACACTACTAGAAATGTTGCTCAGGTGTTTAACTCCTTTACTAGGACCATCTTGGAAAGTGTTACAATAGCTCATATTAGTGTTGCAGAGAAACCCCTATCTCAATTTTAAATTCAAATTTCTACCAAATGGAAGGTTTTAAACCTTATCCTTGGGCATGATAATTCCAAAATTCTTCAGAGACTTCATACTAAATGGATACCACCTAAACCCAATTGGATGAAACTCAATTTTGATGGGGCATCCAAGTTGAGTGGTAAATCAAGTGGTGGAGGAATAATAAGAAATGAAAAAGGAGGGATGTCTATTGTCTATGCTAGTGGCATTGGTTGCCAAAACAATAACTATGCTGAAGCTATGGGCTTACTTTGGGGATTAAAGTTATCTATATCCCTAGGAATTAGAAATTTGAATATTTAGGGAGATTCTAAGTTGGTCATGTATGCCGTTAATAAAGCATATAACATTGGTATCCATCTAAAATAAATCGTTACAGACATCCAGTTTCTTTCACAAAAGTTTTCTGAAGTTGAGATTACCCACACCTACAGAGAAGGTAACAGGGTCATTGATGCTTGTGCCAACCTTGGTCAGCAATTCTCAGGATGGAGGGTATAGCAACAAAGGGCTCATATACCCCAAAACATTAGAGAGATCATTTAGAAGGAGATGATAGAGCATGAATGATGCACATTGATGATGAAGATAACTTTCGAAGGTCATCCACATTGAGAAGGCCATTATGGATCATGGAAAATGATAACCTTAGTACATCCTTGATTGTCATGATTAATTCCTTGTATCATGAGGTGGAGGTGCAAGAGTCACATCATGAAAACCAAGGGGGAATTATTTTCAAGCATGAGATTAGACATCACCACAGTGGGCCATTTTTAAAAATGAGCCTTCACATCTACATTCAATGCAAATGAAACCAAGGGTTTGTTACTTGTTCAAAGCTCAAGGTGGTAATTGGGAATTTCATTAGCTGGGTCTACAATTACAAAATGGGGGGAGATCATATTCATACTAAACCTATTTCCTGCTATGAATTTAAGGACAACCCATTAGTTTATAATTACTATAAAGAAGGAGGTATCAACACGTACTTGGAAAGGCTGAATGGTTATGAAAAAAATTTGTTTGAGTAGTTTGCAAGATCCTAGTTGAATAGGCAGGTCACTATGGGGGGTATTAGCTTTGAAATCCCTGAAAAGGTGATTTAAATAGCCATGGGAATGACCATGTAGGGTTTAAATCTCCAAAGGAAAACCAAAATCATGGATTTGGCTAGTCACAAATTGTTTTTGGGTGAAGGAAAAGAACTCATCCCGTATCAAGGAGGGTTTGAGCATGCCAAATTGCCAGAGCCATGGGATGGTGTCTATTTCATTCTTATGAAATACTTGACTCTCAAGGGGTGATATACTAGGTTTTATAACTATCACCTTCCTTTTTTAAATCATTTTAGATGCAATGCTATTATCATCTATCCTTTCTACCTACTATCCTCATTAGAACACTCTATCTTGAGGGTGAGAGCTAAATTGGCCAAGAAGCTGGACTTAAAACCTATTCCCCTACACCAGGGGCTTATTTTTTGTCTCTACAATTTCCACTATTCCCTTGAGACAAACATGAATATCAGAGGTGTCAATGAAGACATTCCATCAAACCCTATTTTTGGTGATGTAATTTATGAATCTTGGGTTTCGCCTACTCCTACCAAGACCAATGACGCCCCTCTCTCCACCCCTGTTATGACCCCTGCTAATACTCTGAGCTCCCTTGTGAGAAAAAAGGGAAGGAAGAGGAAGGTTGATGGAGAAAAAGGAAATTTTAAAGAGACTAAGGAAAGGACCCACAAAAATCTAGATGGGGCCATGGGGGACCAATGTGGCAAACCCCAGAGGCCCTCCAAAATTAGTAAGGATGGTTTCCCTTTGAGAGTGCATAGGTCAGGGCAGATCACTAGAAAACTAGCCCTAAAGATAAGGTTGATTGAGTATTATAAAAGTGCTTCTGATGACGAAACCTAAGATGAAGAGTATGAAGAGATGGAAATTCAAGAAATTTCATAGGACACTAGTGGGAAACATGCTTCTCAGGTTTTTGAGGTCACTGAAGAGCAGGGTATTGATTCTAGGGAAACTACTGATAATAAGGAGAAGATGCATGTAGAAGAAGCTGGTGAGGGTTCAGAGAATGAGAATGATTGGAAAACATAAATTGGGGCCTTGAAGGACCACATTCAAAAGCTAGAAAAGGTCTTCGGCAAAGGCCTTCGAAATAACATTCTACTGAATATGACTATGTTGGAAGTGGTGGGTAATCTAGGGAATGTTTACAATGTAGATAATGAGAATCTTAGGGATCTTGTTAATTCTATAGTTATGTATTTTCATCCTTTATATTGCTGGTCTTTCCAATGTTTTGTTTTGCTTCTAACTTTGATTCTCGACTGTGCCGTTGGTTCGGTGCTGGCATCTTTTGTTTGCTAGCCTTCCTGTCTTTTTTGACTGTATAGGGTTTAGCCCCTAGTTTTCCACCTTAATTAATAAATAAAATATTTACATCAATTTGAACAATATAACTTTATTCTAAGACAAATAATTATAAAATCTAATAAATTTAATCATCCAAAAAATGGTAAACAATAGGCAATCCCATTTCCTAGATAGTCCATACTGAAGATACCATTGCATCAAAGATACAAAATGGATTCCACAGAATCCTCATCTAATAACACACAACATACTTAGTTATCTAAATAAAATAAACATGGTCCTATTATATCTAATTAAAATAAACTATAGAGAAATAAAATATGAACTCTACAAACCCCTACTCTTATTACCTCTTTGATATCTTAGAGTCCTATGGCATATATGTAGAGCATCATAAATCCCACATCAACATATATTACACATATACACGATTATTAGTAGTATAACAAGTTTGACATAAAATATCCATTGTGTATATAACTTACATATGAGAATCAATTAAATGGGATAATTTTCTATACTTTGACTTTGTGAAATGTTCTAGAAAAATACAAAAACAATTCAACATGTTCATACTTGTAATATTTATAATAAATATGTTATTTTATCAATGTAAGTAGATAAAATATAGTTATTTTTCCTATATACACATGTTTCACACTTCATTTGAGCTTGACAAAGACATACCAAGATACGTGATATATGCACATATAAATGATGGTTCTTCCTTCCACTCACATCATAAGTACATTAGGGAAGTATGTTTCTTTCATCATGATACACACATGTTACATTATTATATGATCACTTTCTATTATCATGTTTGAGCTTATATAATTACACATTCCTATATCCATGCTTATATCTTCCCCAATTTACTTGATATGCTATGTACTTAACATTTTTCAAACACATAAGTTTATGAACTAGTATGTTATGTTCATGTTGGTTAGTTATATGCCATGTTTTCATTTATCCACTTCCTTTAGTGTGTTCCTTACATGACATTGGCTTGAATTGAAGTTACTATTTGAGCATTTGAACATGCTACATTTATTGTGTCCCTCATGCAATTGATTGCCTATTTGGACATTTGACTATGCCATTTATTATTTTATGGACATTTTAATATGTCATTTATGTCATTCTTTACTTTGAATAAATGGTATTAATCTATGTCCCTTTGATTGTACATAATTTGAGCATACCCCTTGTTTGAGGTCTCCTTGGACCACTCTCTTTTTATTTATTTTTAGTGATATTGTGTGTGTGATTGATTGCTTTTTGATCTTGTATTTTTACTTTAAATATAGTACCATGATATATATCATGATTCTTAGGACTTGATATGATCAAATACTGGGTGATTCAATGTTATATCTATATATACATATTACTCCAATATGTTACATGATCCATACACATTATGAAATTCTCTTATCCTTTTGAGGTAAGGTAACTACTAGATTCCACTTCCCCTCACCTCAAAAGTGGGGGAATATAAATGGTAACATTGTTGACCACTTTATTCCCTCAAGCCTATAAAGGGGTCAACCTAATCACATTGAACCCTAGTCACCATAAGGCCTCATAGTTATCACATCTCTTAGTGAATTAGGACATTCTACAAGTAAGGTCACTAGTTGTCATTTCAAATGAAGCAAATCCACTATATTGTCATATCATGAAACACATGGTAATTATCCTCATGCATTGTCTTACCTTGTGTTTAATATCCTTGGAGTGTTTGAGTATATGTGAAGGCCCATCAAATTATTTTAAGTGGTCTCAACAATTCAAGAGTGTCATGGTGGAGATGATTTGATGATGTAGTTAATGAATCATCATGAACCTTTCTAGTACATTCAAATTATGTAAGGTATGGCTTAATTAAAAGTTCTTAAGAATGTTATGGAGGTGTATGGGGGCATAATTAAAGTCCTTAATAGGTCCTAAGGTATTTTCATATATATTGAAATGTCATTTACTTTAAATCCCTTCTTGAAGTCATGAATATGATCTAAAAGGAATATATGTGACCTTAAATGTTTAGAAATTAACCTTAAAAGGCCACTAAACCACCATCCACAACTTCAAAATCCTTCATGAACTCCATTAGGCCATATCTTAAATCATTTCATGCACTAATGACC
Organism: Torreya grandis; assembly: GCA_037957365.1. Lineage (NCBI taxonomy): Eukaryota > Viridiplantae > Streptophyta > Pinopsida > Cupressales > Taxaceae > Torreya > Torreya grandis. The sequence continues at coordinate 99,702 of JARHVA010006437.1, read as the reverse complement.
CCATTTTCAAAAATGTTAACACCAAATTCCCACCAAATGGGATCCATATTTGCCAAAACATACCTATTCAATTCCTAAATTCATACCATGAGTTTTCATACATCACTTGACTCTTATTTTCCCTCCTCATACCTACCAATATTGGATTATGGTCTGAAACATGAGAAAATACAAGGAATTAAAAGGTTTTAGGAGTTTTATAAGTATTATGATCCATAGAGTATGGATTGTCTCAAGTGAAGTTAAGGTTCTATAAGGGGAGTTCACTACTAACATGTGGAAGAAATTAGACTATTTTAGTGCTTGAAGATCCTAAAACTAGTTCATGTTTCCCATCGATCTCATTAGTAGGATTTAAGAGCACTTCAAGTTTGTGCTTAGTATATATAGAGGAGAGAGAAAGAGGATCCAATATATTATCCAGATAATGTAAATTTGGTCACCTTCCAATCATGGGTATTTGTTTTAAGATTCATCCCCTGAACTCTATTATCATTCATTAATAAATTAAGTGATTTGGTTACCACCCTCATCTACTTAGGGTAGAAGAAGGAGGATAATTTCATTGAGTTTTTGTTCTTTTTACTCAAATTAATGATTATTCATGGTTCCTAAAGTCTTGTAGATATTTTTCATTTATTATTTAGTGTTTGGTTTACATGTGTGGGTATATAGAGGTGATAAATGTCCAAATTTCAAATATTTATAGACTACAAGCAAGTTTCAATGATGAAAATAGTATCTAGTGTATATGCCTGAAGGTGAATGGTATTTGGAGGTCTAATTATGGTATCTTGAGGATACTAATGTAATTTTAATCAAACATGAATGATTAGATAGTATCTAATCTTATAAAATGATGATTCTATGTAATATGTTCTTTAGGTTGAGTTCCACTACAAGAGAAGATAATATATTGCATAATAGTGATGTGAGGGTTCTCAAAACATAGTTAACACATCATGGAGTATGGTATGCATACCAAGGTATCAATCTCTTAGGGTTTCCAAACATAACCATTTTACCAATAGGCATATAAACTACAAATATACCTTCAAACACCTTCACAAATCTGTTAACAAAAGTTGAGGGTATTAGAAAATGTTAAGGTTCTTTAGAAAGTCCTAGGTTTCATCTCCTGAATGTATGTACCTCATTGGTAGATTACAAATGTTATTCTATATTAGGTATGAATATGGAGGTGTCTAAGGTCATTTTAGGTCACATTGGGTGTGATTTCATTGTTCATTCCAATAACTCAAAGACCTTATGCCTTTTTTACCACATTTTCACTATCATTTTACTCCAACATAAGCCTTGAACTCTATTTTTAGACTCCATATAACCCCACTATCATCACAAATAAGCCATCCACCCCCTTCCCAAGTCTAAGTCATGAAATAAAGGTTTGGATACTATTTAATTTTATCAATAACCATTATTTACATGAATATATGAGACATAAAACTATATACCCTATTGAAAAAGTGATAACCACCTACAAAAAGTGACCTAATCTACCTTGGTAAAGTCCTCCAAAGTCAACATGTACCAATCAAAATTGACCATGAGATAATTTAATGAGTGATAAATATGGATTTATTATAGATATGTATTATAATTATAGATCTATTGAGACCTTAAATAAAAATAATAAGTCACTCATTTATATTTAGAAGACTATGATACATAGATCTGTGTAAATAGTCAACATATATAAACCAATGCCTACGTGTTGTTGACAAGTCTTGAGGTATATATTATGTCTTCAGTGTAAGCAAAAATATACACCCAAAGGGATAATTTCAAAATAATAGTAATGGTAAAGCATGGTGGTCACTTCACCAAAGATAGATGAACTTGTATGAGTGGATTTGGACTATGTAAAACTCAGACAGTCAGTCAAGGTTATGAAGAATGAGAAGGTGTTAGACCAATAAAAGTATCAAGGATTATAATATGTGAAAGGAGACTCTATATGATATAAATACATATATAAAATATTTATGATAATTCTTGAGAGTACCCTTGATCAATGAATTCGTTTGGTTTGAATTGCAAGACCTACAAGCACACACATGCCTATATAGGATTGTACATATAGATATATTAGTAAGGTTAGAACACATCATCCTTAAGTATATGATAAAACATAAAAAAAAATAGGTTTTTAATATTATTACACCCTATAATATATTAATTATGTTGGTTTTGGTATGAACATCAAATACTACTGCCCCATGCACTAGGCAGTATTGATCAGGCAGGCCACAAAAGAGAGTATACGCTGGTGAGTGGTCTAATCACATAGAAACATATGAATAAAGTGTAAGATATGTTAGATATTTTTTAATAGAATAATTTGAATCAAATATTAAACTATAGATGAGTGAATAACCCAGACACCATTCTAGGTCTATTATGCCTAAGCCTTTCTCTATGTCTCAATGCCGTAACTCCACCTCATGACAAATATATACCTCAAAATAGTTTCAATGAAATTTAATATGTATGGGAGGATGTTTTAATAAGTAGATAACAAATCTGAGGTATGAGATTGAAATTAGTTATCTCATAATGGTTTTATCCCTTTCTCAAACTCCATTTTCTTGAGCAGGATTGTTGAGTTGCATCTTCAACCACTTGTACCTTTCACTGCATAAGGACCTAAGAATAGGGATCTCATGTAAACTTAAGTACCCATATGGACTAAAAATTCATATAATAATGAAATTTATTTATGATATAAGTTTTATGAATGAACACTAAGAAGTTAACCTACTCAAATTACTTAATAAAAATCTCGAGACACACATAACACTCCTATCTCTATACACACTTTGCATGGGATCCTAAGTTTTTTAGGAGAGATGAAGGGGTAAATTAGATATGGGTTCATGGAAATAAGATTTTTTTTGGAGGTTCATATTTTATGAACCATAATTAATATGGTGGACCTCAAAAACCCTTCATAAACCCTAGATGGAACTTGATGATAGATTTATGCTTCTATATGCATTGAGATGGATTATTTTGGGTATGAAATGGTCTTAAAGTTATCCTTAGGTCTTATTATCACTCAAATAATTTATTGATTGGCATGTGAAAGCGTAATGCTATATGTATCATGTGTAATAAAGATAATTTGAGTCTATAATCAAGGGATTGAAAAGGGTTTACATATACCATGGGTTCTTAAAGTGAGAGTGGGTCTCAAAATTCCTAAATTACCTCACAATGTCCACCTATAGGAACCTTTATAACTAGTTACCCTTGTAAGTAGACCTTAGTTTCTAAGTGGGAGACACTTTTGCATATAATAGAAATTAAATGGCTTGATTATGATAACATATATATTATAAGGGACCTCAAGGGTGATCTTCATGTCAAAGGAATTGTATAGATATCTCAAAACTCTAGGTTAAGGCCAAAACTTAGAAATCCTATAGTTAGACATGTTGGCCTAACTCATCCATTAAGATAATGCCACTTAAAGGTCATATTAGATGGTAAAAAATAAGATAAAAGGACATGTAAAACCTTTATATGAGTGATCATTAGGTTGTTTCATAGGTGTGTGTATCTTTAATATGTAGAGGATAAACCATAGTTGGCCATTTTGACCTGAAATTGCCCCATGACTACTTAGAATGCATGCTTCTTACTCAAGAGGAAAATTCACATGCTAAAAATTGTATGGAATTTTTGCATGGGAGTTTTATAACTTCAATAAAGGTGAGGATATTTGTCTACAATATTTTATTGGAATTACTTTAGAGGTTTAGGCCCTGACCTCTATGAACCATTATTAAGAGCCTAGGCACTCTTAAACCTCCATAAAACACTAATAAGGACTTGACTAGAAATATTTAATAAAAAAATGCATCAAAATAGATTGGAAACACTTAAAAAACACATAGGTCATGTTTTCCACTGAAAGGAGGCCATGATTATGGCACTTAGTTATATGGATAGTGTACAGACAACTCCATAAACTATAAGTTTTTAGGGTTTTAAGTAAAAATTAAAGTGAAAAACTTGACCACATGTTCCTAATCATTGTATTTTTTGGTTTTAGGGTTGTTTCACCTGTTACAATAATGAAGTGTTAAGCTACCTTCTTGGAATTTCCTTTGTCAACCTTCACTAATCAGCCATTCTGTAAAGCTAGTCAATATAGCCTAATCATGAAAGAAGGATAAGTTGGAAAGTGTGAGATATTTTAAAGGTCTACATACTAATGTATATGGCTGGTTTATATTTTATTCAATCCTACTCAAATATATTGAAGGTTAGGTTTAACTATCATAGTCATCTAAATAGTGGATGGACAAAAGACTAGGATACTAGCCCATAAAGTCTACTTAACCAACAAGATGAATGTGCCAATGGTCATAGAAGGGAATCATGGATTTAATGATCCATCTTCAAATATATATATATATATATATATATATATATATATATATATATATATATATATATATATATATATATATATATATATATATATATAACTATCTTTTGGGGTGAGTAGACTCCACATATATGGAAATTATGGGGAATCTGGGTGGTTTCTTTAATAATATCAATGTGTAGGCATGGGTAGCCACTTAATGCCTCATGGAAAAGGTCAAATTAATCCTCTTTCAATGTTGGTAACTAGTGAATGGAGAAAGAATTGTCAAAATGTGTCAAACATGGACTCATCATGGGTCAAACTTTACTAAAATTAGACATCAATGCTCCAAAGAGCTCATTCAAGGCACCTATCCACCCAACAATACATATGAGAGTGAAGGAGACTATTTTAAATGTTACATGGTCAATATGGCCTATTCATGGTCTCCTTTATGCCTATATTCCTTTCTCTCTCTTGTTTATAACTCTATATATTTAGGCATTGAATAATTTTTTCTCATTCCTTAGTTAGGTGTAGTAAAACTCTACCAAAATTATATCTTGTACCTTGAATCAATAGAGAAAATACTATTGCATACTTCTTCATTAGAATTAGTGTGTGTTATGATTATTTATTTTTAGAAAAGTATGGAGTTCATCTTCTTTTGTAGGTCCTCTCTTTCACCTAGTGTTATTTTGTCACCCTATATAGGTCATATGAAGTGTTGATAGGTGGAAGTTGTCTTGAAGATTGAGTTGATTTCTAGTGTCTCATGCAGACCTTCATTCTCTTACCTTCAAATTTTAGACCTTCCACCTAACCTCCATATGAAATACTCATGTTTAGGACTATGTCAAAAATTCTCATTAGTTACATGTTTTCATTAGATTCACATGTGTGATTAAAGATTCACATATCCAATATGTGTCCATTCCATAATGTAACCCAAAGAAACTATCTATGAGATTATTGGAAACATCCTTGAAGGGTAAATTACTCTAGTTGTATAGAAGCTTAACACCTAGATCCATAAACACCTAGGATGAATTTGGAGAACATTTGTGTAATCAATCTGAGGATATGAGTGACCATGTCTCATTGGTAGAATAACTTACTATAATCAAAAGAATCCCCCATGAATTCAAGGTAGACTTTAACTATAAATTTGGGAAAACCTAGGATAGGATCCCTCCAATTATCAAGCCCATACCTAATCATGATTTCTTATACTACCTAAGGGATTTAAATTCTAATGTGGCAATTATGATACAATCAATTAGGGGAAGTATCTTGATATAAGCCTATTATTATAAGGGTATAACATTATGATATATTCAATTATGATATAATCAATTATTATAAGGGTATAAAATTTCCTAATTCAAGTAGGAAAGTTCATGCCTAGGCCTCAAATGTCTTTATTCCCATAAATTCAACCCCCTATCCCTGCCATTGCTCCATTACTAGCCCCAACCAATCATTATTAGTTATATGGAAGCCAAGTAGATAGATTGGGTAGATAGAAGGGTTTATCAAACCTCCAAACAAAAGGTTAGTATCTTTAGATAGGTATTAAAATCTACCCTATAGTCCTTATCAAACCTCATTCCAAGCACCTTATCATCCCTATCAATATAATAGACCTCCTTATCATCTTAATAAAAAAGGATAAGGGAAAATTACACAAGTAAGGCCTTAAAATAATTATAATTTGAATAATGCCAACAATTCTAAAACATTGGTTATTTTTGGCCAAAATTATCCTACATACAAAAAATTTTCTTATATGGATCAGACCACTCTCCTAGACCATTTATTGACCTTTTGCCTCGATGACTAGTCTCTTTCTAGTCTTGACTTGATGATGTAGTGTAGTATCCTAGAAGGTCTTAATGTGGTGTGAATATTTGTGAAGATTACTAATGTAGTGGATGATACAATTTTGGAAAGATAAAACAAACCTCATGACCCTACCTCATGTTACTTACACTCTTTTGAAGCACTTTATCAAGTTTTAAGGTAAATTTGGATATTTTAAGGAAAAGGCCTAGAAATGGGTTTTAAAGTACAAGGATCTAACCAGTTTCTAGAGTGCTTGAGTAATTCAGGGTAGGAAGAAATTTTGAACAAAGTGTTAGATATTATAACAAGTCAAAAATGATGTCTAACTAAGCCAATTTGCTCAAAAGACCCTCAAAAGGGCATTAGATGACTTGAGGAGCTTTTAAATAGAAATATCAAGTAAAAGGTAAATTTTTGAAGAATTAAAATTTATTTTTACTTCATTACACCTCCTTATGGTGTTTATTCCATATTTACACATGTTAAAATCCATTTCAAGTCATTTGGAGTGAAGGAGAGGAGTTTGGGAGTAAAAATATGCAATTTTAGGTCTTTTGGATCTTTGGTTAAATAAGATTTTGAAGGTTTTTATTATTTAAGAGATAAAATATAATATTTATGAATACATGGATTCCATAATATCCTCTTTTAATCCTATTATATCAAATCCAATAATAGGAACTATAAGAGGTAAGTAAAACCTATTGGCTGCAAACTAGGCATGAAACAATTTTTCTACCATTAATGGAGATTTAATAGCTTAATAAGGTCTAAAAAAGTAATGAACGGAAATTTACATCATAAAAAATATTTCCAAATTATTGGATTTCATATACAAGCTTTTGGTTCTTCATGCTAAGTAAAAACTATTTTGGTGTAGTCTTGGATAACCCTGTAAGGCATCAATTTTTCACTTGGTATAGTCAAGAGAAAGAGATTTAGGTTAGAATATTTTGGGAAGTGATAGGGACCCTATTTTTATTCCACCTTTTGTAAAAAAAAATTTTCATCTCCTCATATTTATGATCAATCACTAATAGTCCAGGGGTGTCTAGATAGCCTACTCATTCAGCTAGTTTCCAGGTTTTTTTCTATTTATCCACTTCAGGATACGATGAAGAGGAATGGTTTTATTTTATTTATTTTAGGTTCTAATATGAAATATTTAAATTTTTTTACATAGGTAACTCATTATATTAAGGTATATATACCATAAAACTTGTTTTATATGTTATCTTTATGAATGGTCTTTTTGGTCAATTTTAGAGTAGGCCCTGAGTTGTCAAGAAAGTGAGAAAATATTATAGGTTATCAAGTAAATTCTTAAGAAAATTCATACCTAATTAATCCAATAAAATATTCATAAGCCTCAAAATTAGTCATAGTCTCCTTTGAGATAGTTTTGGTGTTTCAGTATCTTCCATAAGGTACATCAATATCTTAGAGTTTATAGTGTTTGAATGGTTGATAAATGATGTCATCATGATATTCACAAGAATAAGTTCCCAAATAAGTATACTTCAGTCTTGTAAATTATTTCAAAAGAGGTTTAAAAGGACATACTCTCTCAAGGTTCCAAAGAACACTTTGAGGTCTAGTAGCATACCTTCATGTCTAGACCTTTGTGAGCAAGTCAGACCTATATGTTATGATAATGTGGATTGTAATGATCATGTGTGAACATTAATAACACTAACTTTGCCTCTCTACATCATTATATCATCAATCGAACACTATATGGAGAGATTAAGTGAACACCTTCATGAAAGCCTTGGTAGGTGTTAAGGTCAAACAAACACCTATAATAGTCATATGGAACAAAGTTCTAATGAAGTAAGAGACTATTTTTGAGAGACAACTCAAGGTTTATATAACATAACATATGTAATATAAATAAACTAAGGTGAAAAATCTCATTAAGTTTTAGTAGCTCATGAAAGTGGTTAATAGGTGAAGTGTTGACAAATGATATAGATAAATATCCACCTACAATAGTCACATGGAGTAGGTGTCACAAGAAGTTTTAATGGGTTTTAGGATCTCAGTCAACATGAGGCTATAGGAGAACTAGTTTATTTCTCACCATCTAATGTAAGAGAACATGGAAACCAAGGAAGATTCAATATTTTTTGTAGCATCATGGTCATACACATCTTGTATATGACCTTAAAACCTTGCTAAAGAGAGAGAAAACATTCATCTACAACCAGATCAGATATATTCAAAGATGTGCTTCATGGAAATGATGTTTTTAAAAATATTTTGGAGAATAATTATTATATAAATAAGATTAAACCATCTTGTCAAGTTTCTTAGAGGGAGAAGAGAGGTTCATCAGTAATTTTATGACTTCTTCAAAGTCATGTTCACTTAAAATTCATACACTTTTCATGCACACAAGGATAAGTGTTAAGAGATTCAATAGGCTTTGATGATAGGTATGATGTTTATATATGTTCATTAGAGTTCAAGGTTACATATTACAAGTTTCCTAAGAACCAGAAAGATAAGAAAGGTGAGAGACAATAAGTTATTCTCAAATGTTGTCAATGAGCCAAATAAGCATTTCCAACAATCAAAGTTCTAGTATAATATGCAAATGATCTTGATTGATAATAGATATCCACCTAATGTATGTTAAATGATCCTAATTTAAGGACTATTCAATAATTTAATAATGACTAATACCATCCAAGTGTAAATTCAGTCTTGAGAGTCAAGTTGAGAGAGATAAACAACTTTATTTCATCTTGTTAGCATTTGTTAAGGTAGTTTTATGGAAATTATGATAATTTACATTTTTTTATCTCCTTCACTCAATAAATATAAAATATAAAACCATGATTTTACAACATAAATAGAGTATATAAGGGGTAGGTAGATAATTAATACATTGTACACCTTGGAAACTAGCTTCTCAACTCCTTAGTCTACACAAGTGTGTAAAAACATCACCTACAACTGAGTATAAGAAGGTTCTCTCAAGGATGGTAAAGGTATCTCCTAAAAACTAAAGTAATGGATAGTAAAGGAAGTATAAAAGGTGAATGAAACAAGTATAAAACTCCAATGTACAACATGAGTCTTACTCAAATATTTAAAACTTCTAACATCGTAATGAACTCTACCATAGTCCCTATAATTTGGCTATCAAGCTTATTAAAGAAAAAATTATGGGAGAATGAGACTAGGAGTTTAAAATTGAATGAATAATTTATGAGAAATAATTAAAGAGTGAATAGGAAGTTCTTAGGTTGATTTGTGATCAACATATTTCTCATTACCAATTTCAATATCCAAATCACCTACGATCCGTACAGTGTTCAACCAACACTCACAATCATGTGATCAAGAAGAAAATCAAAGTGGATATACAAGGAGTGATAATTAAAGGTAATTAAATAATTTAATTAGGTTTATAAATCTATAAAAATTTTCTTTTGAATCTTAATAACTCTTCCAACCTCCTAATTTGCACCTACAACCAAGTCAATTGGTAAACATGCTTTAAGCACACTAAATAAGTTTAAAGATATGTATTATAAACCTAAGATGAGTATAATGGATATATAAATGTGATAATATGGAATTTTTCATTTCAATAATACATGGGAAACTAATAAAGGGTTTTATTGACCCTATACACATACACCATGAGGAACTCAGACTTCTTGAAGTAGACTATAGAATAACTCAATCTTGGACAGTGTAAGGAATAAATAAATATTTGGAGTTACAAGGGATTGAATTATTAGTACACATAGGGTATTAGGATATGGTAAATTAAACTAAATAAGATATCCATGAGTTATATAGTTATTGAGAACCCTACAAACATGATTCTAAGTTGATTGGAAAGTACACAAGCAATGTACATATAAGAGACAATAGACTTGAGAGTATGACCTTAAAGTGATAATGTATCAAAAGAGGAAGTGTGAAATGGTTAAAAATAAATTAGGAGAGATAGATAGATGAAAGTATATCCTAAATCATAATTTCAATACCCAAAATAGACTTTTATTATTGACATGTCACTTACAACCAGTGTTGGGAGAGTGTCAGTTAGTAAGAAAGAAGGAGAAATGGTGTGATGAAAAGGTGTATAATAATAAAGAGTGTCTAATAAAGGGTAAGGATCATGTGAAAATACTATTATGATATACCATTCAATTTAAATCATCAAAAAAAATTTAAATAAGGACCCAATCCCTTAATCACATTCAAGGGAGCACCATTAGATACCTATATGCCTATAATCATGTTTTAGTAGCACCTATAGTAAAATTCATTCATAAAGACACTTCAAAGATACCTTGGTTGATCTTGAGAAAAATTCAAGGGTGGAAGAAGATCCAAGATGGATTTTGAGTGGTTTCCAAACACTTAATTAACACTATGGATTTGTCTTAAAACATCCATATTATGAATCTAATTTGACTGTAGCAATATGTACAATAGGGTCATTAAAGTCTCTCAATGTTTGATTTTGAGATAAGAATCAGAGTTTGGTCTCAAGTAGGTTTGGGTAGATAAATATTTTTAAAATGATAGTGATAAATTCAAATCATGTTCATATCCAACCCACTTTATATCTCTCCACAACCTACTATCTCAAGACTTCATGAATGTTAACCTAAAGCTATCCTCTATGGGTAGACTTGATATGAAGAAAAAGTTGGATTTGAAGTGCATATATTATTAGTGATAGTTTATTAAAACATAATAGGTATCCATATAAGGTTATAAAGTTCAAATTATGGTTTTAATTCACTTTTTCTCTTTTATTACCAACTTTTCACCTACAGTCAGTCTATACAGGGTAAAATTATGACCTATAGTCATCATGGATTGGGTTTAACATGATATAGTGAGAGGTGGTGGTATTTAAGGGAGTTAAACTTTAAATTAAAAAGTGTATTTAAAGTGAGATAAGGTTATTTTAAATCTATTATAGGCCTAGATCCTAATAAGTATACATACAACCATACATTATATGGCCTACCATGGTGACATGTCATGATATTTTGTATGGAGTATGAAGATGAAGGATATGTTGGTATAAGAGTGAAAAAATTAAGTGGTGGTGTCTATTTGAAATGTATAATTAAGAATTGAATGAAAATAATGATGATTATGTGTTCACCTAAGTTGTTTCACTATACATAGGGTACATTGTCTCAATATGTACTTAGCAAGATAAACACCTATATCTAATACAAGAGGGTAATCATAATGACAATGAAAGCATGCCCAGATACACTATGGTAAGGATTAATCGAGTTATAAATATGAAAAAAAAACTAGAGGGATGGAAAATGTCAGATTTATTCATGTCATGTAAATCTCAACATACACTTATAGTCACTTATCCTTGATTGTGTGTTTGATTACATGGTGAGTAATGAAGGCAAAGGTAAAAGATGGGAAACAAAGTTAGAAGTGGGTTTGGAGAAATATATTTAAAGGAGCCTTTATAAGGACATAAAATCTTGAAAAACTCTCAAGGAGGTTCCTTACTACAAGATTTTATTCCCAAGATCCTAAAATAGCGACCTATAAGCATCTTCTTTTGGCTTACGATGGCGGTATGAGGTTGAGGTTGGATTCAAGGTGTTTGGAAAGAGAATAGAGATGATGGGGTTGTAATAAAGGTAAATAAAAAATATTTTATGAAAAAACAATAAGTAATTGGTTTTACATATATAAAATTTATCTAAAGGTACACTTCACGTCATTTGTAAATAAACTCTGTACTTGAAAGAGTTATGTAATGGACTATTTAGATGGGCAAGGTAAGTAGAAAAGGAGTTACAATCAATGAATTAAGAATAGAAAAGAAGTATAAGAAGATGAGATTCATATAAATTAAGTATATAGCATGGATATGGTCTTACTTGTCCATAACATGCTAGGAGACCTTAACAAACACATATAGCTGAACCTTCCCATTTAAAGCTAATAATCCTATAAAGTCAAGTAAAGAAGTCAAAGAAACTATTAGCATAGGAGTTATTAATATTGCCTTATGTATGGAGAGGGTGTATAGGGGTTAAATAGAGTTGGATAAAATTTTGAAGTGAACAAAAATTCCTCACAGAGCTCACTATATTTTTATTACTCCTCTCAAGTCTGCACAAGACAAGGAAACCCAGAGTTAGGGTTTGGATCCAAAAAACCATTTTAGGGAGTTATAACCAACCAAAAAGGTACAAACTTTTTAATTAAAAAGTGTTTAAGGGGTTTTAATATATTCAAGTGGTTTAAACCTTTTACGTACTTTTAGGGTATGGATAAAGAGGTATGTGTTGAATTATCCCTTGAAGAGACCTAATTAGAAGAGGCTTAAAGCTAGAAAAGTGGTCTAGAGGATATTTTGAGACAAGAAAACTTTTGTACAAATGAAAATAAATAGAGGGTGGTGAAAATGAGGCTTAGAGTTTGATAAATTATTTTGATTTGTCTATATAACTAGGAAAACGTCAAAAAAGTGTTACAAGGTAGATCTTAAGTTAAAGACAAGTAGGCATTCTTTGCAAGGTTTAAACTTTGGAAGAAGTTGCTCTGTATCAAATTACATTCATACACCATGTTTTAATTTGTAAAATTTCATAGATATATGACAAATCTCTACCTATAGTCATGGGATTATAATTATGCTTAGTGAGATAGGTGAGTTCAAATGGTCTTGTGTTTAGTGCATGCTTATTAGATCATCAAAGAATGAAGATAATATATCATGGTTGAAATCTATCATTCAATTAGGCCACCATATGGAAAACAAATATGGAATTGGTTTTACATCTATAGAAAAGGGGGTACCTAGAAAGATGCCTACAACCACCTACTGTGAACGTTGACATCAATACTATTATTATTGAGGATATAGGGTTTTATCATTATGATAAGGTTAAAATTATCAAAAGTATCAATGAATAATATATGATGAATAATAATATAAGGTGATACCTAAAACCAAGGTAATCACCATGGAAACTTAGGCTTATGCATTAGCTGAAAAACACATAATTCATGTTTAAGAGATGACTTGAAGAACAATGAAGGTGAATTGAAGCATGATAGCTTAAAAGTGATAAAGGGGATTATAATGGTCATAAAGGGAGAGATAAAAAATCAAAATTACCCTATAATAACATATTCATTCACCTTATAATGTGACCTACATCCATGAAAAACACATGCCCATCTCCAAGTTTGTGAAGAGGATGGAACATAGTAGTTTATGATAGAGTCTCATGATCAATGAAGGATTCATGACGATGATGAAGATGTTAATAAGGTAAAGGAATGAGGATGGTTATAATAATATAAATTCACTCCAAGGATAACATGAAAATACCACTCAAACAATGGAAAGTATAGTCACAGTCCTAAGCTTGAGGGCAAATTTGAGGAAATTAAAGGATTGAAGGTGATAAAGAGGTGGTCTAGCCTCCAAAATTGGTAGAGAAAGTCCTTTAAAAATATTATACCCATCCATAAATTTTAATTTTATTTTAAAAAAAGGGATATACCCAATTTTTATTTCACACCTGATGTACTCTCTATGAAAACTCAGGCAAACATTGACAATGTCAGAGAAATTAGTGATTTTCATGCATCTATAGGTGGATTCAAACTCTAAAACTTGGTGAAAATTATCTACATGACCATAAAAATATATTAATACCATTATTAATACATAAATAAAAATATAAATACTCACTATTTTGTTATAGACGTCATGTAGTCATAGTTAGTCATACACGCAAACAACCCATTAGCTAATTTTGAGAAAAATTCATCTAGATGTCTCTAAAGGTGAGATATAACTATGAAAGCTGGTAAAAATGATATTTTTTTTTGTAATAATAAATAATTTTGTTTAATCCACATTCATAGTGGAATTATCCAATGTTTTCTCACATCCATGTGCTTATCTATTGATAACCCCCATTGGGACGTAGAAGGCTTTTGGAAAATACAGGTATGATAGAAGTTTTTTAACTTTTTGGGAGAGTTTTAAGTTATTTTAAGGGTTTTATAAGTATTAATATACCTGATAATAGTATCCAAACTCTTTATTTCATACAAGGATGCCCTTAAAGGCTAGCTAAAGGATGCAAAACATAGGCATGTGTGCATAAGTCTTAGACTTTTGCTTGTTTCAAAGTTTTTTGAAGTATAATTTACTTGATTGAGATGTTCCATGTATTTTGTGGTGTTTTAAATCATATAAATACAATTGTAAAGTCTTATTGGTCTGTCAATAACTAACTCAAACTACTACAGTCTTGACACCTAGTTTGAGCCCCCTCTTCAAATGCTCATATCTTTCACTACATAAGAAGTTGGGACAAAAAAATTTATTATATTTTGAAGACACATATGTAATTAAATAAATTAAGTATTGTATCTTTTTTATGTTATTAGTTTTATCAACTATCATTAAGAATGTAAGTAGGTCTAGAATGCATGCAGAACCCCATAAGCAAACTTATCTATGTATGTATCTTTGCGCACCTTCCACATGAGAACCAAATATTCTAATTAATTTTTAAGGGGTATATGGAATAAATATAAATTTCATTAAATTTTTTAATGGATGTCTATATTTTATGAACAATCATTAAGAAGGTAGGCCTATTTGAGTTACCAAAGGCCCTATTTTAACTAATTTTGAGTTATTGAGCTCATAGACCCATGAAATGAGCTATAATAACTTGTAAATAACTTTTATAATGCATGTTAATCTATAAATATCATGTTTAACCTATTTTTCATAATCAATTGGCACACGTGGGTACCTAAGAGGCCCAAAATGGCCCAAATATGCTCATTTTTGTAGATCTCCAAAGAAATAAATAGTATTAATGCATGGAAGAGGCTTAATGGGACTTGATTCACCATTATATGTCACTTTTATCCCTTAACAAGGGTTTATAGAGTGCTTTTTTCAGCTAAAATGTCAAAAACTCATGTTTTTTGACAATTTGTGAATGGTTATAGGTCTTTAAAGTGGCATAAAACTTTTTTTACTCATTAATAGGAATGATATGGACATTTGGAAGCCTTATACAGGTCTAAAAAAGGATCTCATGCTTATAAATGGACTTGGGAGTAGGTTATATAATAGAAATTTGAAGGTGGATTGAGCTTGAAGACCTCCATCAATGGAGTCCAAGAGATTTTTAGGTTTCATGGTGGCTTTTATAGGTTGGAGGAGAAAATTTGAGTTGATAAAAAAAGAAAACATAAAAAATTAAACACTAAAAGTTAAATTTCATGGTCAGTGCAAGCATTATATTCTAAGATCACTAACCATGTTTCCAAGTACCTTCTAGAAGCCAAATGGAATGGGGTGTATAAATCAAGTGGGGGAGTCTTTGGGAGTTGAAAACAAAATTGGAGCATTCAATGAGACTTATAGATCTTTGTAAACTTTCCTCATGTTAGTGAAGTGTGATGTCATCTTCCTTAAATAATTTTTGTCCTCTAATGACTTTTTAGGCCAATGGGAGAGCTTTAAGACCCTTTTGACCTTGAAAGGTTAATTTTTTAAGAGAGGATCAATTTTTAAGTAATTTTAATGTTGTTGAGACTCCATGAAAGGTGTTTGAGTTACATTTATTGAATTCTGAGAGCTTTATTCTCCTCTCCCTTCCCATTTTTCCTATATCCCTTTTCTTCCTCATTTGTAAATATATACTCTCATTTTACAAGGAAAAACCCCATCAAAATTTGTAAAAATAGCCTTTTGAAGTAATAAAACAACTTATTTTTCCTATCTCTTACATACATCTAGTGATATAGTTAGCTTGTGCATGATTACTATGTGGAGGGGTGTTCTTCCTTATTAACTATCCTTCTTTCTTACCTTTTTGTAGATACTTCAAGGTGTTTACAATCTAAACCTATGATTTTTTATGATTGATGAAGGTATAGTGTGATTTTAGTACTCCATGCTTCATATCTTGTATATTGGGCCTAGTTTTAGAAATATTGATGTAAAATGACCAATTTAAGATATTGTGGGAGTGAGGGTTATATTGGAGCTACCTTAGTGTTAGTTTAATATAATTTGGAGTGTATTTCATTTTGGTGCATCAATTTGTTTTTGTTTTTAGTAATCCTTTGTAACCCTTATATCCATTTTCTAAGAAGAATCAATAGTTTAGGTGAGTTACCAAGAAGAACCAACCTTCCCTAGAGGTTCAACCCCATCATAGGATACCCATAACCTAGGGTTGATCCTATTTTATATCCAAGAGTGAGAGAGCCTAAATAAACCTCTCACAAGGGTGTAAGTATGTTGCTACAATATTTTCTATCATGCTCAATGGGAAAACATTCAAAGAAGATTAATTGATATTAATGTTGGTCTTGATCCATTTTTAGTAGCTATTGCATCAACACTCTTAGCATCTGGGATCTCTAATGAACACTTAGCTTTTTAGTGGTAGAATAGTACCTATTTTTCATGTCAAATGTGACTATAAGATTAGATTCTAGATGTATTAATTTTGAATTTGTTGAATTACCTTTTAACTCAATAAAAAGATTATTGTTTGTTAACACCCATACATATTTGGGAAACTTTCCTTCTACACCAATTTCCAAGTCTACCTTTGCTAGAAGATCCTTGTTAGGCCCTTTCACTAACATGGCTCTTCTAGCAATATGATTATAATTGATGTCAAAAGGGACATTATGAGCATGATATTTATGTCAAAAGTGAGATTATTGGAATTTTGGATATTATTAAAGTGAGATTATGATTAAAGGTTGAATATGGTGTTAGAGGGTATGAAAGGGATCCTATAAAAGGTTAAGGATGATTAGAGTGATTATGTGTATGAGTGGAATTCATCCAGTTATTCATATTGATCATTTATACATTTTAGGTCTATGATAGGAAAATTTAAGAAGGCAATTTGATAAAATCACCATTTCTACGTGTGGATGAGTCTGGGGGAGTTGGTCATATGGTTTTGATCATATTAGTCGCTAGTTGTTATGTGCCATATTTGAAATCATGTGATGAAATTCAATTAAATATATGAGGATGCAAATTTGGTTACTCAAACATAATTCACTAAGTTTCTATACTTAACACAAATTTGCAAAATAGTTCATGTAGATCTAAGTAAGCATATTAATGAGGTCAAAATTTGTACACATAGAGGTGTTAGGACAAAATGATCATATGGGTTTTTTCATTTTTGTTCCTAGTTTCTATGAATTAGATTTCAGGTCACATGATAAAGCATAAAAAAATATATGCATGATCAAAGTTAGGTTCCCAGGTATTTTATAGTGTTTTCCCACACTTTGTCAAATTTATAGATGGAAAGAAAAAGTTGAGTAGGCATTTTTATGATGTCATATCTTGCATGAATGAAGGTTTATACATTAGATGGATATATGGATGGAATCCCCTATGTGAGAGGATCTTATGTGCTAAATTATAGATCATGCAATGAACCACATAAAAAGGTATGCAAGAACAAATGTGGCCTTCTAGATAGTTCTAAACATAATTAGCTCTATGGCAGAAGAATCTGAGTGATCATATTAATGGCATTATATTTCACATGTGTGAATGACTCAAGAATAGATGAGCATATGGGTTTTTTCAATGTTATTATTAGTTTATATGGTCCAAATTTTAGAACAAGAGGATAATGAAAGCAAAAGATATGAAGATGCAATGTTAACCTTCCAAGCATATTGAGATGGTCTCCATACTTAGTCAAATATGCATAAATTAAATTTAGATCTTGTGATAAGATTTAACTGTTAACACTTAATTATACATTGAATATCTAATACACATAGTGAATTCAATATGTCAAAAGAACCTATGAGTGAATGTGCTAGTGATAAATGTCATAATCATAGAGATTAAATAGTAAATATATAGTGTGGTTCAAAGTTAATTATTAATGATAAATGTGAGGATGATAAGTGTCTCAATAAAAAGAACTAATAGTAATGTGGAAAAGGCACATACTAATACCAAGTGTCACATTCATAATATCTTGTTAGAGATAAATTTTGAGCTTGTCAGAAGATAAAACGGTGAGTGGTTGATTATGCAATGAAGGTCTAATAGATCTAGTGGAATCAATAGGATAAAGTGCTCGATATTTATCAGCACAAAGGTGATTTAAACATTGGGTTAGTTTGATGAGATAGATAGAGTGTACTCATTCCAAATACTAAGGTTGCAATGAGATGAGGATAAGTGATCGATGTTTAACCATGGAGAGAGATAACATTCATGCAACTATGAAGATCTAATGACACATAGGAGGTTAGATCAAAAAGATCAATGGATGTGTTTTAAAGTTTAAAGTTAAAGTCTTTGAGCATATAAAGATCAAATGGAATGCATAATCCTATTAGATATTGATCCAATGGACACATTTTAAAGTTGAGAAATTTGAATGAAGACCATAAGATCATGGATCCAAACTTAAGATAAATGGTTAGTATTTAAATATATGATCATCTTAATGGTTAAGTTAAAGAATAGGTAAAAACATGTATGTAAGCTATAAAATATAATACAAATAATGAGTTTGATTTTGGTAATCGATCAAAATTATGAAATAATGCATGTGCATCAAAACCAAAGCCGAGTATATGCTATAATTAGTAATGAGACTAGGAATAATGATGGTGGAGCATGAGTTCAAGACATGGGAAACTTGATGTTAAAGATAGTAATTAAATTCCAACATAACTAAGCATGATGTGTTAGCAAACTAATGTGAACATAGAGAATATATAAAGACCTAGATCAAATTATTATATATATGTCATATATGATACAATAGAAGCTATTGGTGGAATTGAATTGTGTCAAATAGAAATATATAGAGACATAGAAGTAGAAAGGTAGAGTGGAAGAGAAGAGAGATGAAGTGTAGAGCATGATTAGTTACAGACTAGCCATGTAACAAATAATAGAGAATTATATTCATTTATGAATCTATACTATAGTCTAGAGTTGTATCTCGACAATATAATCTAATAGGTAGGTACCATCAAATAAGCTAAGTTAGTGCTTAGTTAGGGAGTGGGTGATTCTTTAGAGTAGATGTTTTTAAATTAGGGGATCAGTGTCTCCTTGGGGTTGGTGCCCTTAAACATTGTAACTAGTGAGGTTATTTTCTATGAGGTTGGATTAGAATGGTAGATTCTAGTAGCTATTCTCATGGTGGATTTTCACATATTGGGTTTTTCATGGTATATCTAGTGTTGTGTCTATTTATGTGTATGTGATCTCTACATATAGTTTTAAAACTGTATTAAAAAGTTAAGAAAAGAACTAATTTAATCAATATACTAATTCACACCCCCTTATTACTTTATAGTTACATTCCAATAAAATTCAATGAGACTTATAGATATTTCAAAACTTTCCTCATGTTAGTGGAGTGTGATGTCATATTTATCAAAGAATTTTTGTCCTCTAGTTCTTTTTTACACTGATGGGAGAGCTTGAAGACCCTTTTGACCTTGGAAGGTTAATTTTCTAGAATATCCTTCCTAAGCCCTTTCACTACCATGGCTCTCCCTATAACTTTTCATTTTTTAGCCTTTAATGGTAAAATTTAGTTAAACTTCAATCAATATGATCCTATTCTAGTGTCATCCCTTAAGAGTGTGCCTTACTTCATAGGAGATAATTCTATAACCCCTTATGAACACATTAGAGATATAGACAACTTTTGTAATATCCATGACATCAATAAATAAAATGTGTCTATTAGGTTTTTGGCCATCTATTTCAAGTGCAAGGCCCTAGATTGGCATAATAACCTTACTCATAAGTCCATTACAACATGGGACTAGCTAGGGGATGTTTTTTACAAGAGGTTTGAAAGACAAGAATGACCACTTATCACCTATTGAATAGTTGACTACAATAAAGAAAGCTCCTTAAGAGGTTATATAGGATTTTAGTAACAAGTTTCAAAAGACATGGGATAGGATTCCAATATCTACTAGGCCTACTCCTAACTATCTTTTCCTCTACTATATAAAAGATCTCAATAGTGACATTCCATTGATGATACAGTCAATGGAGGAAAAAACACTCCCAAATGCTTATGAAGTGGAAATTAGAGTAGATAATAGCCTAGTACAAGATGACAAGCTTATACCTATGCCACATATGCCCTTATTTCTTGAGATTTATCTATCTCTTCTCATCATTCCTCCCCTTGCTACCATACCTACACAAAAATAAGAAAAATCTTCAACTTGTCAGTCTAGTGAGTATCAAGAACTCAAGAACATGTTTCAAAGTTTTGGTAATGAATTAATAAATATAAAGATATAGTAGGCTCAGTATAATATATTGTATCAGCCCCATATCAGCCTCAATAGTCTTATTGAACTAGTAGGCCACCATTAAAGGCAAGTTTCCAAGGACAAGGATCGTCTAATTATACTAGGCAAAACTATTATAGTCATAATGCTACAAGTGCTTCCAATAACTTGGTACCTATTAAGAAAAACATTACACAAGAAGGTGGGGGTTTTATACCTTGGAATTAGTCATTCAATCATGCCATTATCCTAAACAAAAAATTTAATCAATCTTTTAATGATCAATGGTAGGAGGATGATAGTTATGGGTTCAAACAAACTCTCATGGATTAGAATAAAGAATTTCCTATGATGACCAAACTAGAAGATACTCAATAAGGACAAATTCCTAATTAAGGACCAAAATATTTGGGTGTTATAATGGTTAACAATGAATAGGAAGATTGGTATGCTTTGAATCAGTAGGCTAGTTCTAACCAACAAACATTTTAGTAGAAGCCAACATAAGTCTTAAGAGAAGGAACATGGAAGGTATCCAAGAAGAAATTAAAGAGTCTCCTAATGTTAATCCATTACTATCAAAACAAAATCATCCTACTACTTCTTTAAAATTTCTAATAACTTAAAAAAATTAGAAATGAGGAAACACCCTTACACCCCAAAACTCATAAATTTAAAGCACAGTTGTGGCTCCTAAAACACAAGCAAATGTTGGTGGTTTGCATATCAAAATTATTGAGAAAATAAATAAGTATAATGTGAGTTTTCTAATGTTGGATATTCTTTGTATACTTTGTTAAGTGGATATCCTTAAATAGGGATTATCAAACATTAGTGTTTCAGAGAAGCCACCAAGAAAGGAGATTGTAGTTCTCACTAATATTACCAAAGAAAATAAAGGGAAGTTAAACAAAGTGGTGAAACCTCCTCCATTATACCTTTATTTAAACATTGGAATCTCTTTGGTAAACAACATCATGCTAGATAGTGGAGAAAATACTTTAGTAATACCAAATTCAATAGTAGATTAGCTTAGTTTAAAGTATGAACCCCAAACTAAGGGGTGTTATATCTTGATGGATCTTCTATCAAATTAGATGGTATTATAAGATGTCTAAACTTAACCCTCCATACTTATCCTAGTGTTTCAGTGGCTCAGGATGTAGTGTTTTTAAAGGTACCTCAATTTTATCTATACTTATCTAGAGACCTCACAACCAATATTTGGGGTTACCTAGTAGCAGATTAGTCCTTTATTGCTTTTAGGACAAGGTATGGGACCAAGGTGTCTATCAAGGCTAAAAATATTGCCAAATTTCACATTGAGCCTTATGGGGTAGGTAGCCTAAACATCAATTGTACTATTCTAGATGAAGAAGACCACCATGCTGGTTAAGAGTTAAATACTCAACCTAAGGGGATACCTAATGTATTCTTAGATGAGTTATGCAGTGAGAATCAACTACTTGACCCTTTGGGAGTTGTTAAAGAAGTAGATATAGGAGTTTATTGCCTACATGAAGAGAGTGAGTTCATGTCATCCTTTACTAAGCCACATGAGGATACTAGTGGATTATGGAAGATTTTGTTTGATGGCTCAAGGAGAAATCATGGAGTAGGTATAGGTGTAATTTTAATATCCCATTCTAATGACAAATACTTTTCATCATAGATGTTCTAATTTTGGTGTTCTTGTAATGCAACTAAGTATGAGGGATTCATCCATGGTTTTCAATAGGACAATAAGGGGGCAATAAAGTATTTTTAGGTGTATGGGGATAGTGAATAGATAGTGCATCAGGTGATAGGTAAAAAACAACCAATAACCCCTTAATAAAGTCTTACATAGATAAGTGTGGGACCTACTTGAAACTTTAAATCCTTCAATATCCAAGCAGTGCCAAGAGAAGAAAACCAACATGGTGATAGGTTTGTAGTAGTAGGGGCTTATTTTGACATCTTAAATGATTTTAATAATCCTAAAATATAGCCATATGTCAGAGTGATAGTGAGACCATCAGTTCTAGGGCAAGTCTTTGATAGTGACAAGAAGATTGCTTGTTTATTACAACAAGAAGTGTAATTTTCTTTATAAACAAAATTAGACTTAAAAAATAATATGAGGACAAAATTTTTAAACTAAATTCCAACAAACTTCATAAAGGGTTGGTCACCCTTGAAGTTCTATTTCATTAAGGAGATCACATGAGAAAGGACAAGGCGGTTATGTCTAATTCTAAATAAAACTATGAGAGAGTCCTCATCTTCAAGGATAAGATTTTAAAACATTGAAAGGTGAGTGATGAGAAAAAAAATCATGCATTTAGTGACATTTATAGGGAATAATTCAATATCTTTGCTTGGGAGTACTATGATTTGAGAGGTTTTGACCCCAATCTAGCCTAACACACTATAGAGTTGGAGGCTAATTCCAAGCCTATTAGGAAAAATAAGAGGCTGTCCCACCCAAATATTGAGGAGTTTATGAGAAAATAATTAACTAATTTGATTGGGTCAAATATCATTTTTCATTTCAAGTACTCCTTATAGGTAGCCAACCTAGTTCCTGTGATAAATAAAAATGGTGAGATCTAGCTATGTGTGGACTTTAGATACTTGAATAGGGTCTCTTTGAGAGACCATTAACCCTTTATACCCATAGATAAACTCCTTTAAATGGTTACTAGTTTATAATGTTTATCTCTTTTGGATGGGTACTCAGGGTATGACTAGGTGATAGTAAGAGAGGAAGACAAATACAAGAATGCCTTCACCATAAAGTGGGGAACCTATGCTTATAATAATATGCCTTGTTTCCTCTCAAATGCTGGAGTTACTTTTAAGAGATCCATGGATATGGCTTTCCAAAGTTTTCTCAATCATAGGATGACATAATGGTTTTCTCAAAGAAGTCTAGTGAACACTTATACCACTTGAGGTTGATCTTTAAAACATGTAGATAGTATAGAATATCATTAAATCCTAATAAGTGTGTGTTTGATATCAATTATGGTAAAATCTTGGGTAATATTGTCTTGAAGCAAGGAATAGTTATTGATCTTGATATAATAATTGCAATCTTAACCTTATCTTTACCCAAACATAAGAAGGGAGTTCAAAGTTTCCTTAGAGATATAAACTTTGTAATAAGGTTCATACATAATTATACAATCTTGGTTAAACCTATCACTACTATGTTGAATAATAATCAGGTGTTCACTTGGATAAGAGAGGGCAAGGCAAGATTTGAAGCTATCAAACAAGCCATTGCTCAAGCACCTATAGTCATGAATCCTGACTTATCAAGAGATTTCATCTTGTAATCCTTTATCAATATTGATAATATATCAGCTATTTTGATTCAAAATAATGGAGAAGGGTTTGAAAAACCAATTACATTTTTTAGCCAAAGGATTGAAGGGTATGAATAAAGGAATACTTTTATAGGTAAATAAGTCCTTTTAGATGTGAAAGGTCTAAAAAATTTAGGCCTATGTTATCTAACAACAAAATATATCCTATGGTGTCTCATCTTGGAGTGAGCTACTTCCTCCTCAATAAGGACCTGAATGAGAAGAGGGATGGTTGGATTATAAGATTCATATAATATGATGTAGAAATCAAGGTCACTAACATAGTAATAGGTAAACACTTATTTGATCACATGGTTACTGAACTTCATGAAGAGAAAGAGGTTATTTTGGTAATATAAAATAGCCTACAGATAGCTTCACCTCCACCTCACACTAGTTGGGTCCATGACATGGAAAAGTTATTGATAATAGGTGCATGTCCTCAAGGTATGGATAGGACAAAGAGAAGATACTTCAAACTTCAGTCCATAACTTATGCTTTGATTTATGGGGTTCTTTTTAGAAAAGACCTCAATGGGGTGTTACTTAGATGCATATATGTTGATCAAGTGAATAGACTCTTGGAGTAAATCCATGATGGACCTATAAGAGGTCATTTTCTCCCAAGAAATACAACTGAAAAAGTGATGAGGTCTATTAATTATTGGCCTCTCCTCTTCAAAGATGCATATGTATGGGTGAGAAAGTGATAAAAGTATGCTATCTTTATAGGCAAGCAAATATTATAATCCCTTCCTCTTAATCCCATATAGGTAGATAATACCTTCATGTAGTGGGACCTAGAATTTATAGGAATGATCAATCCACCTTATAGTGGAGGACACAAGTGGATACTAATTACCACTAATTAATTCACCAGGTGGGTAGAGACAATTTAGTCTAAAAGGAACTAATGAAATAATAATATTAAACTTTTATGATAGTATAGTGACAAGATTTGGTGTACCAATAACCATCATTTTAGATAATGTATTATAATTTATTGGAATTAATATGAGTGAATGGGAACTTAATATGTTCATCTACCTTATCACATCCTCTAATTACTACCCTCAAAACAATAGACATGTAGAGTTAATCAATAAGAACTTGATTAGAATAATCAAGAGGACTATGGAGGAGAACCAAAGAGTGTGGCATTAAAAGTTAAGGATAACCTTATCCCATGATAAAGTGACCCCAAAATTTTCCATTTTAAACTCACAATTTTTCCTATTATATGGGATAGAATTAAAGTTTCCCATCTCTCTTGAGTTACCTACTTTGGAGCTAGCCCATCAGCTTGAGTTGATGGAAAGTGGATCGATGTTTGTGAGGATGGTAGAACTCATGGATTTTTAATAAATGAGGGATATTGAAATGAATATAATGAAATAACATCAATATCAAGTCAATAAATCCTTTTAGAAAATAGCTATATCAAGAGTCTTTTAGGAGGGTGATATAGTCCTCAAGTGGGATTCAAATAAGGCCAAGCCAGGTAACCATACTAAATTTGATAGCTTGTGAAGTGGACCTAACTTGATACATAGATGAAAAAACATAATGCATTTTATTTTTCCCAACTAAATGAAGAGGTATCATTCATCCAAATTAATGGGATTCATTTAAATCCTTGTTACTAAAATAGAGTTACAGCCTTATACATATTATACTAGGTTATTTTCCTCCAAGTTCCTTTTATATATTTCCCTTTTTTTTTATGTTTCACTTTCTTAAGTGGTTTAAACACATTTTATTTGGTTTTGGGTTGTACTTACTATTTTTAAAGTTCCAATTAGAGGTTTTGTAGCATTGTGATCAATTGAAAACCAATTTGATAAAGACTTGTATGACCCTATAAGCCCAATCGATAGGTTAAGGCAACTAATAATATACATAAGAAACTATGTAATCCAAAGATGTTGATAAAAATTTTGGAAAAAATTATACTACTTAAGAAAATTTTGCCTATATGGATTAGGTCACTCTCCTAGACCATTCAGTGGCCTTTTACATCCATGACTAGTCTCTTTCTAGTCTTGACTTGATGATGCAATGAAATATCTTATAAGGTCTTGGTATGGTGTGAGGATTTGTGTAGATTAATATTGTATTCGATGATCAAATTTTGGAAATATAAAACAACCTCATGACCCTACCTCATGTTCCCTCACTCTTTTGAAACACTTTATCAAATTTTAAGGTAAATTTGGAGATTTTAAGGAAAAGGCCTAGCAATGGATCTTGAACTATAGGTAAAGGATCTAGTTGGTTTCTAGGGAATTTTATAATTTAGGGGAAGGAGGTACATTTTCACAAAGTTTCATAGATTTTAACAATTCAAAAATGATGTCTAACTATGCCAATTTGCCCAAAAGACCCTCAAAAGGGCATTAGGTGACTTGAGGGACTTCTAAATAGAAATTTTAAGTGAAAAAGTGAATTTTTAAATAAGTCAAATTGTTTATTAATTAATTCAAAATCCTTATGTAATTTTTACATATTTATACATGTTCAAATCCTTTTCAAGACATGTAGAGTAGATAATAGATGTTTGGGAGCAAAAAGATGTAGTTTTGTGCCTTTTGGAGCTTTGGTTGAATAGGTCATTGAAGGTTTTGATTAGTGAGGAGATCATATATCATAGGTAGTAACCCATGGTTTCCATAATATCCTCTCTTATTCCTATTAAATTATATCCAAGCATAGTAACTAGTAAAGGTAAGGAAAACCTATTTGCTGCAAACTAGGCATAAAATAAGTTTTATGCCATTAATAAAGCTTCAAGAACTTAAAAAGGTTGAAAAATGGAAGGAAATGCTATTTAAATAATAAAATATATTTAAAAAGTGTTTTATTGCATATAAATTCTTTTGGTTCTTAATCCTAATGAGAATCCATTTTTTTTCTATCGAATTGGCCATGATCTTGGATCCTTGCATAGAAGATTGAGAAAATCTATGTATGTAGCAATGAGATTACATATAAATTACAAAGGAGTAAAAAGATTGTCTTCACATGACAATATTGAAAAAATTACCTACTTGTATATAATCACATTAACCTATCTAACCTCCCAAAAAGGAAAAGTGGGGTACATATAGGGAAAATTAGGGCAACATGAGGAAGCCTCTAATTTTCGTAATTAGATAATTACATTAAAATATAATTAGATTATGTGACCCTTTTATAAATAACCTAAAGAAGATTAATTGACATATAATGGCCATAAGGCCATGTAGGCAAAATCCAATAAGAAAAATCACTACACCAACAGCCCCCTTAAGCATAGTTTAGCTCAGATGAGAATTGGGTCTTGGCATTGAAAGCCTAATGAGGTACTCAAGTACATAGTGAAGAACCTCCATAGGAGGAAGAATAAGGTAGAACAACCTCAATCCCAATTATATCTCGTAGATGAACAAATTTACTCTCTATGAAGGGCTTGGTCAAAATATTTAAAATCTACTCTGATGTTGGATAGTACCAAAGATCAATGACTTTCTCATTGATAAGCTCCTTGATGAAATGCATGTTAATCTCTATGTGTTTGGTCCTTTGATGGAGAACCGAATTATTGAAAATATAGATAGTGTTTTTTTTATCATAATATATTATTTTTGGCTTATGAAACTAGATACCAAACTCAGTGAGAATCCCCTGAAGCCAGATTGAGTCTGTGATGGCATTGATAGCCCCTCTCTATTCTGCCTCTATATATGATAAAGAAATTACATGCTACTTTTTTCTTGACCAGCTTATGGGACCCAAACCAAGTGAAAAATTTTAGACTAAAGTGTACTTTTGACTCTAAATATCTCAATTCTAATTTAAATTTGTGTATCTAATAAAATCAACCTCTATTCCTAATCTCTAGTGTATCCCATAGTTGTGTGAACCATTTATGTAGTACAAAATCCACTTAGCTACTTTCCAATGCAATTAATGTGGCTCCTACATAAACTGGGAGACCATGCCAACTACATAGGATATGGTAGGTCTAGTGTGTGTGAGATAGATAAGACTTCCCACAAGTTACCGATATGGAGTTGTATCAACTAATGGTGTAGGACAATCAGCCTCAAGCTTCACATCAGACAAGAAGGGAGGAGGAACTAGCTTACACTCAACCATGTTAAACCTTGAAATAAAATCAATAGAATTCTTGGATTATGATAAATTTATCCTAAAATCTAACTAAATTATTTCAATCCTAAGAAATTAATGCAATAATCCCATGTCTCATTGAAAATCTATTTGAAAGTGTAGTTTTCACTACTGAGATGGATGATCATGAGCTCCTCATAATTATCAAGTCATCTACATAGATAACTATGATAAAAAAAATAATCATCCCACCATAAGATGTAGACATTTAGATCTGAGTGGCATCTAGTGAACCCAACTATGAGGATAAATGAGTCCATCTTGGCATACTATGCCCAAGGGGCCTGTTTGAGTTTGTAGAAAGATTTCTTGAGTCTACATACTAAGAAGGAATCTTACACAAATCCTTGTGGTTTCTCTATGTAGATATATTCTTTGAGGTAACCATGTAGAAAATCACTCCTGACATACATTTTTTTAACATCCGATTGATGTATAGTTGTAATGGATAGAGTGAGTCTGATAGATGTCATCTTGGCTATAGGAGCAAATGTCTTAGTGTAATCTATGTCAAGTACCTGAGAAAACCCGTTGTCAACTAGATGAGATTTATACTTATCAAAAAACCCATATACACCATACTTAGTCAGGTAAACCTATTTTCAATGAACAAATTTTCTTCCTTTAGGAAGAGGGACCAAGTCCTATGCTTTATTCCTGATTAAGGAACTATACTCCACCTACATAGTAGAATCCCATTCTGGAATGCCAAATACCTTAGGAAAGGTTTGTAGATCTAAGGAAATATAAAAATAGGCATTTTAAGTTCCATAATATTTTGAATGTATCTACATTATATCTGATGTATTTGTAACCCATTACTACCACTTTGATGTGTCTATGTAACCCAAGTGGGACTAGAATTGTGAGATTAGAGAATCATGAGGTGAGTCATCATCATCTAAAGTGGGAGTGTGACATATAGGAGGATAATACTCATCACTTTAACTTGATTAATAATAGTAATCTTGATCATCAAGAGGATTTTGAGGTGGATCCAAGTCATTGTCTAAGGTGAAATCAATGTCTAGTGAGACTTTTGAAGAGTTTGGAGTGCCAATAGTGATTTCAAGTGGGCCCTCATGAAACTTGACACTCATTTCAATTAAAATATCATTAGTTTAAGGATTAATAATAATGTATCCCTTAGTACCCTATGTAGACCACATAAAGATACAAGACTAACTTTGATGTTCTATTGCCTTGAGTTTTTTCTTAGGAGCATGGGCCATTGTTGGTGTTCTAAACACTCAAAAGTGATCCACTGCATGATTGTGACGATCCAAATATTCAAAATGAGTGATTCCATTCAAGGATTTATGTGTAAAATAGTTATAAATATATCACATATATTCTATTACTTCATCCTAAAACTAAGAAGCAAAATACTTTGATTGAAGCATGTAGTTGGCCATTTCTTTCAAGGTATGGTTCTTACATTTGGTGACACCATTCTACTGAGGAATATATGGAACTATGTGATGCATCTATATCCCCATTGATGTGTAAAAATACTCAAACCTATTTTTGACATACTCCTCACCATTTTCAATCCTTAATATTTTGATGGAAAAGTTTCAATGCTTCTCCACAAGTGCCTTGAAGTCCTTGAAGTGATCAAATACCTTAGACTTATTTTTGAGAAAAAATACCCAAGTGCACCTAAAAAATTCATCGATGAATGTAAGCATGTATCCTATCCTATTGAATGATGGTTTTAGAAATGGACCTGTTATGTCACTGTGGACAATTTTTAGCTTATATTCAGCTCTCCTTGCTTTTCCCTTCTCATATTTATATTTAGGATGCTTGCCAAGAATGTATCCATTGCATAGGACATCTGAGAGTTTGAATTTAGGAAATCCTAAAACCTTGTCTTGATGATTGAGTTGCTCCAATTAATAGTATTTTAAATGGCCAAACTATTCATGCCATAGTTTGCTCACTCCATCTGCATGAGTAAGTAGTGTAACTAAGCACTGATCTGGGGTAAATTTTGAGAAGGTATATAGTTTATACTAATGATTATCCTTCCCATAATCCACTATAGTTTCACTATATATCTCTTTGGTAACCACTAAATCATGTGTGAACTTAACTCACTTCCCTGTACCTATGTGAGTGATTTGGTACATTGATAGAAGATTGGTGGATAGTGAAGGAACACATAAAACATCATTAAAGGTCATGTCTCTTACTTCAATTGATCCTTTACCACTGAATTCTACTAAAATGTCATCACCCATGATAATTGAAGGCATGAAACATGGATCTATTTTTGAAAATAGATCCTTTGAGGAGGCCATGTGATAAGAAGCACTTGAGTCAATAACCCAAGTCAAAGGCTAAGAAGCTACTACAAAAATACCGTGCTCTTATTTTTACCCTTTTTTATTTTCTTTAGCATTTTTATAATCTTGTACAAATGTGTTCTAAGTTGAGGATTTAGGAACACTGATGTTATTCTTTTTAAGCATTTTAGTCAAGGTGTCAATCTTATTTTTCATGTATTGAGATTCATCATGCCCAAGTTTATTCCAATATTTTCATTTGAGTTTCTCCTTCTTAGGTTTCCCACTTAAGGAAGAATCTTTTGATGATGCCTTAATCTTGGAATCTAATTTTTATTCTTTTTATGCTCATAATCTAGTCTAGACTATTTCTTCTCCTATTTTCCATTACTATAAGGCTTCTTCTTATGTTCATTGACAATCAAGGCATGTTATTTTGAAGACTTTAGTGCACCCATTTTCACCAACTTATCTTTCTCCCAAGTCATATAAGTAATAAAATTATCAAATGATGGAATTTTATAAGTGGATCTAAGTGCAAATTTGGTAGCATGAAATGTAGAGATGAAAATTGAATAGTCATGACCTATTTTTGCAAGCATAAATAGAATCAATTGGTCATCTGTTTTATCAATGCCACATTATTTAAACTATAGTATTATGATTTAAAATTTGTAAACAATTCTTGTAGGGTGTCATAGTCACCTAAGATCAATGTGATGAGCTCATTATCTAGCTCATAACCCCTCATGATGTCTTACACTTCAAAAATCTTGTCTAGGATGGTCCAAACTTCATTCATATTTTTTTGTACATTCAACATGGAATAGGAGGTTGAGATACATTGATAGGCATAGGAACCAATAGGCCTCATCACATCTATTGTACAAATTTACCTTTTTTACATATGTAGATGGATTTTTTTCCTCACAAATAATGATTTGATAGAGTCCTTTACCTTTCATGCGAGCTATATTTTAAACTTCCAATTGAGATAGTTAAATGATAAGAGTGGTTCAATGTTTAGATCTATTAATACAGATTAGATTGAGATAATTTATATAATTAAGATGAAATCAAAGAATAGATTACACATAATATAAGTACCCCTTGCACTATAAATAATTACCCCCTTAAGTTACAATGCAAAACACGTTCAATATTAGACATCAAACATCTCTAAGAATGCATCTATGAGCAATTAGTGTGAGAGAGTATGAGAGGGACATAAATCATAAATGATAATGCATCCAAGAAAGGTACAAAGAGTTTTAAACCATTATACCATCACACAAATGATATTACAAAAGGCCTACAAAAATATCACCAATGTGTAGATCTTGAAAAAATATACACTTTAAAAAATAAATAGCACCCAAAATAGAGCTATGGATTGAAATTTATGGCACTTACAAGTTCTTACTCCCACATATTCCTGGACCCTTTCCAAATATGGAATATTTATATACTAGAGTTGTGTTTTTCCCCAAAAAAAGATAGAAAAGAAATTACTAACCCACAAACCCAAGCAATAAAGACCCTCTAAAAGTTTAAGTCAGTCCACGAAGAGTAAAATGGAGTTTCGAGACTACTTTACTGACACAAGTAATCGACCTTCAAGAACCCAAGTAGAGTAGTAAAGACACTTCAAAAACATAAGTTGGTCTCAAAAGAGTAATCCAAGTTTCTTAGACTACTTTACTTCCATAAGTAATTAGCCTTATAAATCCTAAGTAAGGTAGTAAAGACACTTCGAAAACCTAAGTTGGTCTTAGAGGAGTAATTCAAGTTTCTTAAACTATTTTACTTCCAGGAGTAGTCGCCCTTTGAAAACCCAGTAAGGCACTAAAGACACTTTGAAAACCTGAGTTGTTCTCAGAGGAGTAATATGGGTTTCTTACACTACTTTACTTCTAGGAGTAGTCACCCTTAAAAAACTTTAGTAAATCAGTAATGATCCTTCTAAAACCCAAGTTGGTCTACAATAGTGTAAACTAGGTTTTTGGACCTGCTTTACTTAACTTCATAGATTTTCAAGTAAATCAACTCCATAACTTTGAGTTGTTCTATAAGTAAGTAACATCTCTATGAAAGCCCATATTGGTTAGTAGACTCTCTAATGCGTGCAACACATAGTTATTTAATTATTGAGCTAAAGTAATGACCACTTTTAGATCCAAGTAGCATAAAGTTTTGATGGCATGCAAATTGAGGCAAGCGAAAAATGTTCAAAATACTTCAGCAATGAAAATTATAAAAGAGACCAATTTGATATTTTGACCCAAGGAAGAAAACTTAGAATTTATTTTCACATAACATAAGAAGTATGATTTTTTACTAAAAACAAAAAATGGGGCCTTTAGATGGCAAAAAGAGAGGAAAAAATTGATTGTTCTATAACTAAGTTGTGTTTACAATTGATCTTAAGGTTGTGGCACCTTCTAAAACTAATTGGCCTATGTGACCATTTTATAACTAACCTAAGGAATCTTAATTGACATATAATGTCTATAAGTCCATGTAGGCAAAAATCAATGGGAAAAAGCACTACACCAACACGTGTAGTCTTGGATAGTTCTAGGAATGCCCCAAGTTTTCACTTGATATAATCATGATAAATATAGTTGGGAAATAGTATTTTATGAAGAGATAGGGACCCTATTAAACTTAAATTTTATGTCATTGGTTGTCTGGTTCATGCCCACATATTTATTAATGATCCATAACAATACAGGGGTGTTTAGATAGCTTACTCATCTAGACAAGGTCTAGGTTTTCTTATGTTTATCCACTTCAAGATATCATGAAGAGGAATGGTTTTATGTGATTTATTTAAGGGTAAAATAGGAAATATTATAATTTATTTCATTATATAAAACCTTATAAGAAGGTACTTATAGCATAAAAAATGTTTCCTATGTTGTCCTTGTGAATGTTATTCTTAGTTAATTTCAAAGCAGGGCCTTAGTTGTCAAGCAAGTGAGTTCATATTTAGATTTTTTATAGTCAATTATTAAGTCACTTCATACCTCATTCATCCAATCAAAGATTCATAAGCCTCTAGATTGAGCATAGTCTCCATGGAGACAGTTTTGGTGTTTCAGTTTTGTTAACAAAGTATAGTACTTGAATGGTTTATAAATTATTTCATCGTGATATTAAAAATAATAAGTTACCAAAAACTATAATTAAGTCTTGTAAAGTAGTTTAAAATAGGTTCAAGAGGACATTACTTTCTCAATGTGCCAAAGAACACTTTTAGGTTTAGTAGAGTACCTTCATCTCTAGACCTTGGTGAGCATGCCAGACCTATAGGTTATGATCATGGGGATGGTAATGATCATGTGTTAAAATTATAAGAATAAATTTTCCTCTTTAAATCATCCTAGCATCAAGTGAACACTAGATGGAGAGATCAAGTGAACACCTTCATGGAAGCCTTTGTAGTTCTTAAGGTTAAACAAGCACCTATAACAGTCATATGGAGCATTTTTATAATGAATTAAGAGATTAGTTTTGAGAGAAAACTCAAGGTTTATAAAACACAACATATGGAATATCAATAAACTAAGGAAAAAAATCTCATGTAATTTTAATTAGCTCATGAAAGTGGTTAGTAGGTCAAGTGATGACAAATGATATAGACAAATATCCACCTACAATAGTCACATGGAGTAGGTGTCACAAGAAGTGTTAATGTATTTTAAGAATTAAATAGACGTGAGGTTATAGGAAAAATATTTGTTTTATCACCAAATAATTTAGGATAAAATTTAAACCAAGGAAGAGTCAAAATTATTTGAAACATCATGCTCATACAAATTCTATATAGGACCTTGAAACCTTACTAAAGAGAGAAAAAGCATTCATCTACATCTAGGTTTGATATATTCAAATATGTGCTTCATGGAAATCATTTTTTTAAGAATAATTTATATAATATTTATTAGATAAATAATGTTGAACCATCTAGTCAATTTGCATAGAGGAAGGAGAGAGTTTCATCAATAATTTTGTGACTTCTTCAAGATCATCTTTAAATACAGTTTGTACACTTTCCATAAAAAATAGGATAGGCATGAAGGGATTCAATAGAGTTTGATGATAGGTATCATGTTTATACAGGTTTATTATAGTTCAAGGTCACATAATGCAAGTTTCTTGATAACCAAAGGAATGAGAAATGTAAGAGACAATAGGTTGTTCTCAAATGGTGTTAATGAGCCAAATAACCACTTAAAACAATCAAGGTTCTAGTAAAATATGCAAATGATCTTGATTGATCATGTATATCCACCTAATGTAAGTTTAATGATCCTAATTAAAGAAATATTCAACATGTCAAGAAGGATTAATACCATCCTAGTGCAAACTTAGTCTTGGGAGTCAGGTTAAGAGAGATAGACAACTTTATTTCCTCTTGTTAGCATTTGTTAAGTTATTTTTGTGGAAATTAAGTTACTTGGAATATTATTTTATCTCCTTAACTCAATCAATCTCAAATCCAACACCATGAGTTTCCAATTAAATTGGACTATAGAATGGTTAGGGAAAGCATTAAGACATTGTAAACTTTGGAAACCAACTTCTCAACTCCACCTCAATCCATACAAGTGTGTAAAAACTTCATCTACAATTAATTGTAAGAAGGTAATATCAAGGATGGTAAATGTATATCCTAAAAACCAAGGTAATTTTGAGTAGATAAAATCTACAATTTGAATGAAACAAGTATCAAAATCCAATCAACACCATGAGTCTTCCTCAAAACTTCAAAACTTCTCACATCATGGCTATAAATATTCTTGAAGAAAAAGTTGTGGGAGAATGAGACTAAGAGTTTCAATTTGAATGAATAATTTATTAGTAGGAATTACATATTAAAGATGAGGTTATTATGTTTATTTGTGATCATCTTGTTTTTCATTACCAATTTCAATAGCCAAATAACCTACAGTCTATTTAGTGTTCATTTAACACTCACAGTCATGTGATCAAGAAGTAAATAAAATTGTCTATGCAAGGAGTTATATTTAAAGTTCATTAAATAATTGAATTATGTTTATAAATTCTATTAAGTGGTTGTTTTAAATCTTAGGAACACTTATAAAATCCCAATTTTCACCTATAACCAAGTTAATTGATTGATATGCTTTGAACACACTAAGCAAGTTTGAAGCTATGTCTTAGGAATATAAGATGAGTATAAGGTAAAACTAATGGTGATAATATGTAATTGGTAATTTTAATCATAAATGGGAAAATAATAAATGGTATTATTTACCCTATACCCATACCCCATGAGGAACTCAAACTTTTTGAGGTAGAGTATGGAATAAATCAGTCTTAGGCTATGTAGGGAACAAATAATGCTTTGGAGTTGGGACTTAAAATAAAACATAGGGTAATGAGAGATGGTCACTTAACTTAAATAATATTTACATGATGTATATGCTTAGTGATAACCCCAAAAATAATATTCCAAGTTGATTGGAAGGTACACAAGTTGTGTATAGATAAGAGACAATAGACTTGATAGTATGACCTTAAAGTGATAATGTATCAAAAGAGGAAGTGTGAGATGGTTCCCCATGAATTGGGAGAGCTCAATAGATTAAATTAGATCACAAATAATAATTTAAACATCCAAAATAACATTTTATTTTTGACATGTCACTTATAACCAATGTTGGTAGAGTACAAGTTAGCAAGCAAGAAGGAGAAATGGTGTGATGACAAGGTGTATAAGATTGTGAAGTGTCTGAAAAAGGGTAGTGATCATGTGAAAAGACTAATATGATATACCAATAAATGGAGATCATTGAAAAATATTTAAAGAATAACCCAACACCTTAATCACATTAAAGGGATTAAAGAGAGCACTATTAGATACCTATAGGCCTATAATCATGTTTTAGTAGCACCTATAATAGAATTCTTTCATAAAGAAACTTCAAAGATACCTTGGTTGGTCTTGAGAACAAGTTTTGGGTGGGATAAGATAAAATATGGATTGTGAGTGGATTCCAAAAACTAAATTAACACCATGGATTTGTCTTAAAACATCCATCTTATGACCCTCATTTGATTGTATAAATCCTTACAATAGGGTCATAAAAGTCTCTCAATATTTAAGTTTTGAGATGAGAATCAGAGTTTGGTCTCAAGTAGGTTTGGGTATTTAAATATTTCTAAAGTCATGGTGAGAAATTAAAAGTAGGGTCATATCCAACCCACCATATATTTCTATACAATCCACTATCTCAAGACATCATGAATGTTAAATTATAGCCATCCTCCTTGGGCAGACTTGATATGAAGCAAAAGCTGGATTTGAAGTGGATAAAATATTAGTGATAGTTTATTCAAACATAATGTGGATACATATAAGGATATAAAGTGTGAATGATGTTTTTAATTCTTTTTTTCTCTCTTTTTACATACTTTCCACCTACAGTCAGTCCGTATAGGGTAAAATGGTGACCTATATTCATCATGGTTTGGCTTTAGAATGATACAGTGAGAGGTGGTTGTGTTTAAAGGAGTTCAAGTTTATTTTAAAAAGTTTATTTAAGGTGAGATAAAGTTATTTTAAATATGTTATAGGCCTATAGATTAATAGGTATACCTAAAATAATACATTATATGGCCTACCATGGAGACATGTCATGAGATTTTTGTATGGAGTATGAAGTGGAAGGATGTCTTGGTACAAGCATGAGAAAATAAAGTGGCAGGGTGTATTTTATATGGATGAATACAACTTGAATGAAAATTATTATGATTATTTGTTAACCTAAGCTTATTCACTCCACACAAGGACACTATCTCAATCTGTACTAGGTAGGATAAACACCTATAGCCAATGTAAGAGGGTAATCAAAATGAAAATGAAAACAATCCTTAATACAATATGATAAGGATGTATCAAGTTGTAAATATGACCAAAACCTATAGGTATGGAAAATTTAATCTTTTTTCATGTCATGCAAATCTCAACAAACACTTATATCCAGTTATCCTTGACTATCTGTTGGCTTATATGGTGAGTAATGAAGGCAAAGGTAAAAGGTGGGAAACAAAGTTAGAAGTGTTGTTAGAGAAAAAGAGTTAAATCAAAATTTATAATGACATAAAACCTTGAAAAAATCTCAAAGAGGTTCCTTACTACAAGATTGAAATCCCAAGAGACTAAAATAGCAACCTACAACCATCCACTTTTGGCTTAAGATAGTGGTATAAGGTTGAGGTTAGATTTAAGGTGTTTGGTAAGAGAATAGAATTGATGGGGTTGTGATCAATCTAAATACAAAATAATATATGGAAAAATAATAAGTAATTGGTTTTACATACATAAAATATATTTAAAGGTAAACTTCACATCATTTGGAGATAAAATATGTACATGAAATAGTTATGAAATAGACTATCTACAAGAGCAAGGTAAGTAAGAAAGGAGTTACGATCAATGAGTTACAAATAGATAAGAAGTATAAGAATATGAGATTCATATAAATGAATTAAAAATCATGGATAAGGTCTTAATTGTACATAACATGCAAGGATCCCTTCACAAATAGCTACAATAAACCTTTCACGTTCAAAGCTAGTAATCTTAGATAGTTAAGTAAAGAAGCTAATGAAATTGTTTAAAAGATGAGTTACTAAGATTATTTGATGCATGGAAAGGGTGTGTAGGGTTTAAATAGAGGTGGATAAAATTTTATAATGAATAAAAATTCCTCACATAGGACAATATCCTTTTATTACTCCCCTTTGGTCTACACACAATGAGGAAACCCAGAGTTATGGTTTTGATCC
The DNA here is from genome assembly GCA_037957365.1 of Torreya grandis. Lineage (NCBI taxonomy): Eukaryota > Viridiplantae > Streptophyta > Pinopsida > Cupressales > Taxaceae > Torreya > Torreya grandis. The sequence goes on along the minus strand of JARHVA010006437.1, from coordinate 61,480 downwards.
AAAAATCCATCTGAGGTAGTTATACCCAACCAAAAATGTCCAAAATTTGTAATTTACAAGTATTAAAGGATTTTTAATAGATTAAAATGGTTTCCACCCTATACAAACATGTAGGGTATGGATAAATAGGTTTGTGTTGAATTATCCCTTAAAGAGACCAAATTGGAAGAGGCCTAATGATAGAAAAGTGGTCTAAAGGATGTTTTGAGCCAAGAAGACTTATGGATAGATGAAAATAAATAAAGGGTGGTTAAATTAAGTCTTAGAGTTTTATAAATCATTTTAGTTTGTTCATACAATCAAGAAAACCTCAAAAAAGTGATATAAGGTAGACATTAAGGTAGACATAAGTAGGTATTATTTGAAAGGTTAAAACTTTGGAAGAAGTTGATCTAGATCACATACCATTCATACACCATGTTTTAATTTCTCATAATACATACATATATGATAAATCTCTACCTACAGTCATAGGATTAAAATTATAGTTAGTGAAATAAGTGAGTTCAAATGGTCTTGTATTTAGTGAATGCTTCATGGATCATCAATAAATGATGATAGTATATCATGGTTGACATTCAGTATTTAAGTAGGAAACTATATGGAAAAACAATGTGGGACTGGTTTTACATCTATATAAAGGGAGCACCTAGAAAGACACCTAAAACCACCAAGTATGAAGGTTCACATCAATACTCTGATTGATGAGGATATAAGGTGTTGTCATTATGATAAGGTTAAAAATATCCAAAGCATAAATGAATAATATATGAGGAATCATAATATAAGGTGATACCTAAATCCCAAGGCATCACCTTGGAACACTTAAGTTTATGTAGCAATTGAGAAACACATATTTCTTATTTAAGAAATGGCTTGAAGAAAAATGAAGGTGCATTGAAGAATGGTAGATTGAAGGTGATAAATGGGATTATCAAGTTCATAAATATATATAAAAACATGGAATTAAAATTTACCCTCTAACAACTCAGTCATTCACCTCATAATGGTCACCTATCAATAACTAATTTTAACTACTACCATCTTAACACCCAGTTCGAGCCCCTCTTCAAATACTTATATATTTTACCACATAAAGATTTGGGATAGATACTTTTAGTATGTTTTTAGTACCAATATATAATTAAAATCCATTAAGTATTGGTTTTTTTTATGGGATGAGGTTTATGAACTATTGTTAAGATTATAAGTTTGTCTAGAATGCATGTAGAACCCCACAAGCAGACTTCTTTACATATGTGTATTTACACATCTTCCACATGGGAACAAAATATTATAAATAAATTTTAAGGGGTCTATTTAATAAATATAAATGGAAATAATTTATATAATGGAGATCTATATTTTATGAACAATCATCAAGAAGGTAGGCTTATCTAAGCTACCAAAGACCATGTTTTGACCAATTTTGAATTTCTGAACTCATAAGGCCATGAAATGACCTATAATAAATTTTAAATCACTATATAATGTATTTAAATCTCTCAATATCATGTTTTACCTATTTTTTATAAGAAATAGGCACGTGGGGGTGCCTAGAAGGCCCAATATGGCCTAAAATGCTCATTTTTACAGGTCTACAAAGAAATAAATGGTATAAATACATGGAAAAGTCCTAATTGTACTTTAATAACTATCATATGGAAATTGGATCCATTTATAAGTGTTTCTAGGTCAATTTATTGAGATAAGAGGTCAAAAATCTAAGTTTCTTCACAATTTGTGAATGGTTGTAGGTTTAATGGAGATTTCCACCATTGTTGTAGTCTTGAAAGTACAATAATTTTTTATCCTTAATAAGAATGATATAGATGGTTGGAATCCTTACACATGTCCAAAATTAGCTCTCATGATGATAAATGGCCTCGGGAACAAGTTCTAAAAGAAGTAGTTAAAGGTGGCTTTAACTTGAAGACCTCCATCAATGGAGTCCAAGAGATTTATAGGTTTCATGGTGTCTTTTGTAGGTTTTACGATCAAATTTGAGTTAAAAACAAAATTAAACACTCAAATTTAGTTTTTATGGCTACTGAAAGCATCAAATGCCAAGATAACTAATCATGTTGCTGAGTAACTTATAGAAGCCAACTAGAATGGAGTGTAAAAGTTAAGTGGGGGAGTCTTTGGGAGTTGAAGATAAAATTGGACCATTTAATGAGAATTATATATCTTTGAAAACTTTCGTCATGTTAGTGGAGTGTGATGCCATCTTACACAATGAATTTTTATCCTCTAGTGCCTTTTTAGGCTAATGGGAGAGCTTCAAGACCCTTTTGACCTTGAAAGGTAAATTTACTAAGAGAAGATCAGTTATTAATTAATTTGAATTTTGTAGAGACTCGATGTAAGGTGGTTGAGTTACAATTATTGTATTATGATAGCTTTCTTCTCCTCTCCCTTCCCTTTTCTCCTATATCCATTTTCTTCCTCATTTGTAAAGATATATTCTCATTTGATACGGTAAAACCCTATAAAAATTAGTAAAAATAGCCTTTTGAAGTAATAAGACAACTTATTTTTCCTGTCTCTTACTTGCATCTAGTGTTAAAGTCATCTTTTAAATGATCACTATGTGGAGGGGTGTTCTTCCTTGGTAATTATCCTTCTTTCTTACCTTTTTTCACAAATTTTAATGTGTTTTTAGGTCTAAAATTTTTCTTTCTTGGTCATTGATAAAGGTATAGTGTGAGTTTGATACTCCTCCAGGATTCATCTCTTGTCTAGTGGTCCTAGTTTTATAAGTATTGATGCAAAATGACTAGTGTAAGAGATTGTGTGAGTGAAGGTTATCTTTGAGATGCCTCAGTGTTAGTTTCATATAATTTGCAGTGTCTTTAATTTTGGTACATAACCTTGTTTTTATTTTTAGCCATCCTTTATAACCCTTCTATCACTTTTCCAAGTAGAATAATTAGTTTAGGTGAGCTACGTATAGGAACCAATATTATCTAGAGGTCCAACCCGATAATAGGATACCCATAGCCTAGGGTTTATCCCATTTTGTAGCCATGAGTGAGAGAGCCTGACGAACCCTCTCACAAGGGTGAAATTATATGCTAAAATAGTTCTAACTCAAAATAATTATCACATGAAGGACATTGGTCAACTCAATGTGGTAAGTAACATGACATGGTAATGGATCTAAGTGGATAAGTATTTCAAACATATTTCATGGAACAAGATCCCATTCTTCCATCACGTGATAATCTACCTCCTCCTCAACATAAGGAAGGTCCTCTTATGCCACATGGGGACACTCCCTTCCTAACTCAAGTTGAGATGCAAAATCAACATGGGGGAAGTGGAAGCAAGGCACCTTATGAAACTATATTTGTCAATTTTCAAGAAGATGAGGATTCATTTTAGTAAGTGGTAGCAAATCAGGGTTAGAATGTAGCCAAGTGAAAATTTAGTTACATCCCATACAAGGGATAAGAGAAAGGAATTTAATGACAGTTTGGGACTATCTAAGAGAACTTATATGCCTTCTCAAACACCACAAGAGGATGCCACTAAATATGAATCTTGTAATACATCACCAACTCAGTAGATTCAAGATCATAAAGGACAAAATAAGAAGGGTCCTTTTATACATCATTTAACACAAGCTCCAAGAAGTGTTTATACCCCTAAGTTGCATTCTAAGGTACCCAAACCTAATTTTATCATTGTGGACTATATAAATAATGCCCATGTTAATCTATCTATGTGGGATGCTTATTTTATTCTAAATAAAAAGGACCTCCTTCAAGAATAACTCTCAAAACTTCATGTCTTGGACCAATAAGCAAAAGGGGTAAGTGTAGTCCTTACTAATTTCAGACAACTTCATGAGTCCCAAGCATATAATGAAGTCAAACCACCCCCTTATACCTTTCAATCATCATAGGATATTACATTATACATAACTGTATAATAGATAGTGAGGCTATCACTTCTATCATGCCTAATCCATAGCTAATAAATTGGGAACTAAATATATGATCCGGAGCATTTTCACTCTTCATATGGTTTGAGATAATTAATTAATATCTTATTTAATGGTATTTTTTATTTTACCATGGGATATATTTAATTAATTAAATATCCTTTAAAATGTTATCTTTTATATTACCATGGGATATATATTTAATTAATTATTATCTTATTTAATGGTTTTTAATCTACCATTGGATATTTTATTTATCTAAGTCCCAAAAATATAATATCCCCACTCCCATGTGGATAGTTATTTAAAATAACCATGGGATATATTTTAAATTTTTTATCGCATAAATCAAGAATCCTACCAATCTTATATTATCAAAAAGACAAAAAGATTATTTTAAAGAATTGATGTGGTAGTCTAGTTTTTTTAAGATAAGCATGGTTGCATGTTTTCTTTTATATCCAAGTCTTTATTCCACAAAAGTAATGTGGCAATGACTTCTTGGAGACTTGTTAAATAAAGGAATGAGAATATTTTAATTCTTTAATCTCATAAGTTCAACTTCACATTATTTCTCTCACTTGCAAAGAATCATATGGTTGGTGGAAAGATATTTGGTTATTTATTTATTTTAGTTGCGAGATTATTTTTTCATTTTAGTGGAGATGTACATGCATATTAATATTTTGTTAAAAGATTATACCAAGTCTTTAAATTTAATATTATTCAAGGATAATGTGACATTTGATTTAGACAAGTTTTTTTGCATGGTAATCTTATGGTAAAAGCTATGTGGTATACAGAGCATGGAAATAGTGGATTATATTGAATTTTTCACCAAGCCAATAATATTGGTGTCAAAGTAGCAGATATGCATTAGAAGATGGAGAGCCTATTTTGGCTTCTATTTATCACAAAGAACATCTTGTCCAAAAATAGGGAAAACTCATTATTATGGGAAAATAATATTTATTCTCAGCCAATGTGTGAAGGCAAATGAAATACTAGAAATACGTACTATTAAAATAGAAAAACCCAATTCAATAAAATTATTGGTGCCCCTATAGTTAAATTTGTTAATGTCCAACTAATGCCAAGTATCATTGACAAATATATAACTAAAGGTTATTTTAAAGAGTAGAAGGGATATTTCTTAGAATGCACAGGAATTATTCTAAGGTAGGGGTACATATAAAATTTTATAGAAGACGTATATTTTTGTAGAGGAGTAGAATTTTGAATAGCCTGATTGAGGCCCTTTCACCCATTGAAGAATCTTTTTAAATATATGTAAATTATAGAGAGGGACTTATGACCAAAAGGTATTTTATAAACCTTCTAAGAGTGTTTTGCCTCCTTGGAGAGAGTGAAATTTCCCATTTCAAAGATGTGTGTGTGTGTGTGTGTGTGTGTGTGTGTGTGTGTGTGTGATCATTTTGGAATGAAGGATGTTTGTGATTTATGATCAAAGTTATTCATAGGTTGATCAATTAATTATAAATTATTTAAAGATGTAAGTATAATAAATGTATTTACATCTTATTTAATGGAATGGTTTGAATGAACCTAGGAACATAGCCAATTGGTGAACCCCTTAAATAATCTATTGTATCTATTTTATTAATTTATTTTAGTTTCTCTTCAGTATATCAATTTTTTAATTATTATTGATATTTAAAATTTAATTATTGAGATTTAATTAAGAGACTATTGGTAGAGGATTAAAATATTAATTTAATGTGTTATCTAGACAATAAAATTATGAATTTACAAAATACTCTTTCAGAATTCTTCTATTAATTTTACATTTAGATTAAAATAAAAGTCAATTCTTTTAATTTAATTAAAAAAATAGAAAATAAGTTATTATTAAAATACATTTTAGATAAATAGTATTTATTATTAGGGGATAATTACTATTTACAAAGAAGTTTGGTAGCAAAGTAGTTAAAATGTAGGGATTAACTTATGACTGTCTAAAATTTTGATTACAGTTCAGTATTGATTGGATTCTTTACAGACTATTATTTACTGTATTTGTAGTGTTAGAAGTATAGGTTATTTTCAAGAATAGGAAACCATGGGCAAGTTGTCTAAATAATATAAACTTGATGATCTTGAATCATATAATTAATAGATCAAAGAATAGAACTCTCTCTTGAGATCAAAATTCTACTTCATAAAAGAGGAGATTAAAAATTTGAAATATGATTTACAAACCAAGGATGAGCTCTTATCAAAGATACAGAATGGTGAATGAATGAAGGAATTTCCTTCTACATTAGATGTAAAAACAATGATATATAAATACACTATAAGTAAGTCATCATGTAGTACTTCCTCTCATTCAATTATAGATGTTGTTTTTGGTATTTTTGAAAAACACACTAAGGTTATTGGGTTTAAAAAATTAAATAAAATGGAATTTTAAGGAAGAGGCATTGGTAAATATGGAAAAGGCATAAATAACCCCATATAAGTAGATGATACGCCTCATTTTGTAGTTTTGGAGTATACTAGTGAGCAAATGAGAATTGGAAAGAGTTCTAAATCTATAGAAGGAAGACAATCTTCCAACTACCAAGTGTATACACCACTAATTTTTTATAGTACACAATCATAGGTGGATGAGAGCTGTAGGAGAACTGGAGAAGAGGTATAGATATTCTACCTCCTTTTTTTTACACACCACATAACACTAAGAATTTGGTAAATTCTAAAATTTATAATACACTCTTTCAGTTTGTGGTATACTTCTTGTAATTTTTGTTGGTTAAGTAATCATTTTGTTACTGTTGGAAGAGAAAATCTCTACTAATGAAATTATTGAATTTTTTGAAAGATAAGGCAAGTGATAATGATCACTCAGAGGCAAAAAATGGTAAACATGTTTCCTCATCCAAGAGTAAGGACACGATAAAATTTTGCACTCATTATCATAAGAGTGGACACAGAGTTGAGAAATGCTGGAAATTGTAGCTAACACACTATCCTAAACCTAGTAAATATTTTAATTTATATTTCAATTATGAAAATAATGATTTATTATCATAGGATTTTTGGTCTAGATATCCATGTAGTTTTTTTGGATTAGATAATCACTATGTTGCCTTATGTTGGAAAAGAAAACTAGTTAAAATGAAATCTATGTTTTCTAAGGAGAAAAAAATGGATAATAATTATTGTAATAATTGTGATTTAAGTGGTCACTAAAATTATAAATTTTGGGTATTAAATCCACAATTATGTCCTAAGTATTGCAATAAGACATCCATGAATAATGATGCATCCATAAGCAAAAAAGAAGCTATTTCAAACCCACCAATTTTAGAAACAAAAAAGAGGAAGACCACTTCTCTACTGATGATCCACAAATGAGTCCATTCATTTTTTATTTGGATGGTAATGATCATTTATTTTCTAGTCATAATTTTGCATATCTATGGTATTAATTGACATGCATATGGTCAAAGAAAATTTGGTATTCTAAGGAAAATATTTTGACTTTGAATAATTTTTGGAGCTCCAAGTTGTGAGGAAATCTAAGTGACAAGTTTATCATAATTGAATTATTTTTATCATATTTATGGTTTTGCTAAGCTCTATTTTTAAATATTTTAATAATTTTTTGAGTTATTGATGCATTTATAAAGGAATTAACTCATATTTAAACTTGGAGATATTCTCAAATGATTTAAGTTTGGAATATGGTTTATTGGAGTGACTTGTAGAGAAAAATCAAGGGACACATTTATCATATTTGGATTATTTTTCTCACATTTGGGTTTTGACAAAAAGTCATTTTTAAATCTTGACAACAGTATATGTAGATTGTAAGGGACATGATTAGTTTGACTATTTTGGGAAAATTTGCATTTTAGTATATATATATTGAGTAGGTAGTTTACTACTATCTACAATTTGGTAATGGGTATATATTTCTTTCACTAGTATTTTAGGGATTTAGTTTGATTTTTGAATCGTTACCATGATTATTTTTAGAAGAACTATTTACAGCTTCAAATAGTGATTTGACCTTTTGGGGAATAAAAGGGTCTTATTGGGGAGGTTTGATCCGAAAGATTTTCACTCTTCATATGGTTCAAGATAATTAATTAATATCATATTTAATGATATTTTTTATTTTACCATGGGATATATTTAATTAATTAAATACTCTATTTAATTTTATCTTTTATTTTGTCATGGGATATATATTCAATTAATTAATGTCCTATTTAATATTTTTTTTTTAAATATTACCATGGGATATATTTAATTAATTAAATATCTATTTAATGATTTTTAATCTACCATTGGATATTTTATTTATCCAAGTCTCAAAAATATACTATTCCCACTCCCACGTGAATAGTTATTTAAAATAGCCATGGGATATATTTTTAAATCTTTATCCCATCAATCAAGAATCCTATCACTTTTATATTATCAAAAAGACAAAAAAATATATATTGATGTGGTAGTTAAATTATGGGTTATTTAAGATAAGCATGATTGCATGTTTTTTTTAAATCCAAGTATTTATTCCACCAAATAAATATGATATTGAATTCTTGGAGACCTGTTAAATAAAGTCATGATAATATTTTAATTCTTTAATCTCATAAGTTAAACTCAACTTTATTTTCTCCACTTTCAAAGAAACATATAGTTGGTGGAAAGATATTTGAATCTTGATTTATTTTAGTGGGGAGATTATGTTTTTATTTTGGTGGAGATTTACATGCATATTAATCTTTTGTTAAAAGAATATCCCATGTCTTTAACTCCAAGATTATACAAGGATAATATAGCATTAGATTTGGACAAGTTTATTTGCATGGTAATCTTGTGGTAAAAGTTACATGGTATATATGGCATAGAAATAGTGGAGTATATTGAATTGTCCACCAAACCAATAATCTTGGTGTCAAAGTAACATATGTGCATTAGAAGATGGAAAGCCTATTTTGGCTTGTATTTATCACATAAAACATCTGGCCCAAAATGGGGAAAACTCATTATTACAAGAAAAGAATATCTATTCTCAGCTAATGTGTGAAGGTAGAAGAAATACGAAAAAGCCATGCTGTCAAAATAGTAAAACCCCATTCAGGGAAATTGTTGGTGCTCCTGTAGGGAAATGTGTTAATGTCCAACCAATGCTAAGTAGTGTTGAGAAATATATAACTATAGGTTATTTTATAGATGTATTAGGAAAATTTCTTAGAGTGTATAGGAATTATTCTGAGACAGGGATACATACAAAATTTTATAGAAGCTGTATATTTTTATACATGGGTAGAATTTTGAATATCTTGATTGAGGCCTTTTTGTCTATTGAAGAATATTTTTAAATTTATGTAAATTATAGAGAGGGATTTGTGGCCAAAAGGTATTTTATAAAGCTTTTAAGGTGTTTTGCCTCCTTTGAAAGAGTAAAATTGTCCATTATATATATATATATATATATATATATATATATATATATATATTTGTAGGTGATCATTTTGGAAATGAAGGATGTTTGTGATCTATGATCAAAGTTATTCAAAGGTTGATCAATCAATTGAAAATTATTTATGGATGTAAGTTGAATCATTGTATTTATATCTTATTCAATAGAATATATTGAATGAACTCATGGATATAGTCAATTGGTGAACCCCGTAAACAATCTCTGGTCTAAATTTTCTTATTTTAGTTTAGTTTTTCCTTAATATATTAATTTAAAATTTTTATTGATATTTGTAATTTAATTATTTAGATTTTATTAAGATACTATTGGTAAAGGATAAAAAAAATTAATTGAATGTTTTATCTAGACAATAAAATTATATGAGTTTACAAAATATTCATTTGGAATTGTTTAGTTAATTTTACATTCATATTAAAATAAAAGTCAATTCCTTTGATTTAATTAACAAATTTAGAAAATAACTTGTTATTAAAATCTATTTTAAATAAATAGTATTTATTATTAGGGGGATAATTACTATTTATGGATTATTTTAGTATCGGAAAAGTTATAATGCTAGGATTAGCTTCTGATTATGTAAATTTTTTATTATAATTTAAGTATTGGTTAGATTATTTACAGACTATTGTTTACTTAATTTTTAATTTTGGAAGTACAAATTGTATTCAAGAACAAAAAACTATGGGCAAGTTGTCTAAAAAAGAGAAACTTGAGGAGCTTGAATAAAAAAATAAATATATCCAAGAAGAGAACTTTGTCTTGAGATATAAATTATACTCCATGGAAGAGGCGATTAAAATTTTGAAATGTAATTTATAGACCAAGGATGAGCTCTTGGAAAAGTTTTTTTAATGGTGAATGAATGAAGGAATTACCTTTTACATCAGATTTAAAAATAATGATAGATGAATACATTATAATTAAGCCATCATGTATCACTTCTTCTCATTTAGTTTTAGATATTGATTTTAGTAGTTTTGAAAAACACACTGAGGGTATTGGGTGTAAATTGTTAAATAAAATGGGATTTGAAGAAATAAGGCCTTGGTAAATATGGACAAGGCATATATAACCCCATATAAGTAGAGGATATGCCTCATTTTATAGGTTTGGGATATATTAGTAAGAAAATGGGAATTGGAGAGAGTTCTAAATCTATATAAAGAAGATAATCTTTGAACTACTAGGTGCATAAGCCACTATTTTTTTAAAACAAACCATCATAGGTGGATGAGAGGTGTAAGAGAACTAGAAGAAGAGGTATTGAAATTCTACCTCCTCTTTCTTACACAACACATAGCACTAATAATTTGGTAAAATCTTAAACTTCTAATGCACTCTTTCAATTTGAATAATATGGCTATGATATACAAAAAATATGGTATACTTCTTTTTATACTTTTTGTGGGTTAAGTAATCATTCTATTGCTTATTGTTAAAAAAGAAAATCTCTATTAAAGAATTTTTTAACTTTTGTGAAAGATAAGGTAGGTATTAATGATCATTCAGAGGAAAGAAATGGTAAACATGTTTCCTCATCTAAGAAGAAGGACAAGAGGAACTTTTACAACCATTGTCACAAGAGTGGACACAAAATTAAGAAATGTTGGAAATTACAACCAACACACTATCCTAAACCTAGTAAATATTCTAACTTATATTTAATTTTAAAAAATAAGGATTTATTATCATAGGATTTTTGGTCTAAATATCCATGCAATTTTGTGGATTAGATAATCACTATGTTGCCTTCTATTGGAAAAGAAAACTAGTTAATAGGATATCTATGATTTTTAAGGATAAATAAATAGGTAATAATTATTGTAATCATTATAATTTATGTGGTCACTAAAATTATAAATGTTGGTTATTTCATTAACAACTATGTATTAAGTATTTCATAAAGACATCCATGAAGAATGATGCATCCATAAGAAAAAAAAGGTTGTTTCAAACCCACCAATTTTGGAAACAAAAAAAGAGGAAGACCACTTCTCTAATGATGTTACACAAATGGATCCAATCATTTTTTATTTGGATTTTAATGATCATTTCATTTCTAGTGTTAATTTTTCATAGCTATGGTATTAATTAACATGAATATGGTCAAAGCAGGTTTGGCATTCTAAGGAATATATTTTGACTTTGAACAATTTTTGGAGTTACGAATTGTGAGGAAATTTGAGTGATAAGTTTATCATACTTGGTTTATTTTTCTCATATTTATGGTTTTGATAAGCTCTATTTTTAAATCTTCTAATTTTTTTTTCAGTTCTTGATGCATTTGTAAATGAATTAATTCATATTTATACTTGGAGATATTCTCAAATGATTTAAGTTTGGAATATGGTTTATTTGAGTGCCCTGTAGAGAAAAACCAATGGACATGTTTATCATATATGGATTATTTTTCTCACACTTGAGTTTTGGAAAAACTTCATTTTTAAACCTTGACAGTAGTATATGCAGATTATATGGGACATGATCCTTATGTCTATTTTGGGAAAATTTGTATTTCAGTATATATATTGTGTAGGCAGTTTACTTTTATCTATAATTTGGTAATGGGTAGATATTTATTTCATTGGTATTTCAGGGATTCAATTTTATGTTTGAATCATTCTTATAATATTTTATAGTGATATTTTGCCAAAAAATTGTTTGTAGCTTCAAATAGTGATTTGACCTTTTGGGGACCAAAAGGGTCTTATTGAGGAGGTTTGGTTTCGAATATTTTCACTCTTCATATGGTTTGGGATAATTAATTAATATCTTATTTAATGATATTTTTTATTTTACCATGGAATATATTTAACTAATTAAATAGATTATTTAATGGTATTTTTTATTTTACCATGGGATATATTTAATTAATTAAATATCTAATTTAATATTATCTTTTATTTTACTATGGGAAATATATTTAATTAATTAATATCCTATTTAATGGTTTTAATCTTCCATTAAATATTTTATTTATCAAAGTCCTAAAAATATAATATTTCAACTCCCATGTGGATAGTTATTGAAAATAGCCATGGGATATATTTTTAAATATTTATACCATAAATTAATAATCCTACCACTCTTATATTATCAAAAAGGCAAAAAAAATATTTTAAATAATTGACGTGGTAGTTTAATCATGGGTTATTTAAGATAAACATGGTTGCATGTTTTCTTTTAAATCCAAGTCTTTATTCCACCAAAGAAATGTGGCGTTGACTTCTTTGAGACTTGCTAAAAAAAGTCATGAGAATATTTTAATTTTTTAATTTCATAAGTTAAATTCCATTTTATTTCCTCCAATTGCAAACAATCATATGATTGGTGAAAATATATTTGGTTCTTAATTTATTTTAGTGGGGAGATTATATTTTTATTTTGGTAGAAATTTACATGCATATTAATCTTTTGTTAAAAGATTATACCATATCTTTAACTTACAGATTATTCAATGACAATGTGGCATTTGATTTGGATAAGTTTATTTTCATGGTAAACTTATGGTAAAAGCTATGTGGTATATATGATGTGGAAATAGTGGATTGTGTCAAAGTATTAGATATGCGTTGGAAGATGATGAACCTATTTTAGATTATATTTATCACAAAAAATATCTAGCCCAAAAATGGGGAAAACTCATTATTATGAGAAAAAAAATATTTATTCTCAAATAATGTGTGAAGGTAGAGGAAATGCCAAAAATCCATGCTATTGAAACAAAAAAAATCTAATTCATGGAAATTGTTGGTGCCCTTATAATTTTTTTTGTTAATGTCCAAACAATGCCAAGTAGCATTGATAAATATATAACTTTAGGATATTTTATAGAGGTAGGAGGGAGATTTCTTAGAGTGTATGGGAATTATTCTAAGATAGAGGTACATTAAAAATTTCTAGAAGCCATATATTTTTGTATAGGGGCAGAATTTTGAATAGCCTGATTGAGGCCATTCTACCTATTGAAGAATATTTTTAAATAAGTGTAAAATACATAGATGGATTTATGACCAAAAGGAATTTTATAAACATTCTGAGAGTTTTTTTCCTCCTTTGAGAGAGATAAATTTCCCATTTTGGACACACACACACACACACACACACACACACACACACACACACACACACACACACACACACACACACACACACACACACACACACACACACACACACACACACACCCTTCATTTCCAAAATGATAGCTTGCATATGTGTGTGTGTGTGTGTACACACACACGCGCGCGCGCACGTGATCATTTTATAAATGATGTTTGTGATATATGATTCAAGTTCTTCAAAGGTTGATCAATCAATTTAAAAATATTTAAGGATGTAAGTTTAATCATTGTATTTACATCTTATTTAATGGAATGGTTCAAATGAACCTAGAGACATAGTCAATTGGTGAACCTTGTAAACAATCTCTAGTCTCTATTTTATTATTTTATTTCATTTTGTATTTATTATATTAATTTTTAATTATTATTGATCTTTTTAATTTAGTTACTAATATTTAATTGATATACTATTGATAGAGGATAAAAATATTAATTGAATATGTTATTGAGATAATAAAATTATGAGTTTACAAAATACTCATTCAAAATTGTTTAATTAATTTTAAATTATAATTTAAAATAAAAGTCAATTCCTTTGATTTAATTAAAATAATTATAAAATGACTTATTATTAAAATCCATTTTAAATAAACAATATTTAATAGCAGGGGGATAATTACTATTTATAGATCAGTTAGAATGCATGGATTAGCTTTTGATTGTGTAAAAATATGATTATAGTTTCAGTATTGGTTGGATTCTTTATAGACTATTGTTTACTCCATTTTTAGTGTTATAAGTATAGGTTATTTGTAGGAATAGGAAACCATGGGCTAATTATATAAACAAGAAAAACTTGATGAGCTTGAGTCATATAATCAAAAAATCCAAGAAGATAACTCTATTGAGATAAAAATTATAGTCCATGGAAGAGGAGATTGAAAATTTGAAATATGATTTGCAGACCAAGGATGAGCTGTTGGAAAAGTTACAAAATGGTGAATGAATGAAAGAATTTCCTTATACATCAGATGCAAAAAAATGACAAATGAATACACTATAAGTAAGTCATCCTGTAGTACTTCCTCTCATTCAATTTTAGAGATTACTTTTGGTGTTTTTGAAAAACACACTAAGTGTATTGGGTTGAAACTATTAAATAAAATGGGATTTGAAGGAATATGACTTGATAAATATGGACAAGGCATAATTAATCCCATACAGGTAGATGATAGGCCTTAATTTTTATGTTTGGGATATACTAGTGAGAAAATGGAAATTTGAGAGATTTCAAAACCTATAGAAGAAAAATAATCTTACATCTACCAAGTGTATAAGCCACTAATTTTTTAGAATAAACAATCATAGGTAGATGAGAAGTGTAAGAGAATTGGAAGAAGAGGTATTGAGATTCTACCTCCTCTTTATTTCACAACACATAACACTAAGAATTTGGTAAATTCTAAACCTTCTAATGCACTCTTTTAATTTGAACAATATGGCTATGATATACAAAAAATGGGGCATACATCTCCTTGTACTTTTTGTGTGCTAAGTAATCATTTTTTTGTTTATTGTTGGAAGATAAAATCTTTACTAAATAAGATGTTGACTTTTGTGAAAGATGAGGTAGGTGATAATGATCATTCAAAGGCAAGAAATGGTAAACATGTTTCCTCATCCAATAAGGACAAGAGGAACTTTTGCACTCATTATCATAAGAGTGGACATAGAGTTGAGAAAATTTGGAAATTGAAACCAAAACACTATCCTAAACCTAGTAAATATTCCAAATTATATTTTAGTTGTGAAAATAAGGATTTATTATCATTGGATTTTGGGTCTAAATATCCATGTAGTTTTTATGGATTAGATAATCATTGTGTTGCCTTATGTTGGAAAAGAAAACTAGTTAATATGATTTCTATATTTTCTAAGGAAAAACAAATGGGTAAAAATTATTGTAATCATTGTAATTTAAGTGGTCACTGAAATGATAAATGTTGGGTATTGAATACAAAACTATGTTATAAGTATTACAAGAAGACATCCATGAAGAATGATTCATCCATAAGCAAAAAGGAAGTTGTTTCAAACCCACCAATTTTAGAAATAAAAAAGAGGAAGACCACTTCTCTACTGATGATCCACAAATGACTCCATTCATTTTTGATCTGGATGGTAATTATCATTTATTTTATAGTGGTAATTTTTCATAGCTATGGTATTAATTAACATTCATATGGTCAAAATATATTTGGTATTATAAGGAATATATTTTGACTTTGAACAATTTTTAGAGCTACCATTTGTGAGGAAATCTGAGTGACAGGTTTGTTATACTTGGATGATTTTTCTCATTTTTATGGTTTTGCTAAGCTCTATTTTTGAATATCCTAATTTATTTTTTATTTTTTGATGCATTTGTAGAGGAATTTACTCATATTTTTATTTGGAGATATTCCCAAATGATTTAAGTTTAGAATATATTTTATTGGAGTGATTTGTGGATAAAAACCAAGAGACATGTTTATCATACTTGAATTTTTTTTCTCACATTTAGGTTTTGGAAAAATATCATTTTTAAACCTTGACATCAGTGTATGTAGATTATATGGGACACGATCAGTTTGTCTATTTTGGGAAAATTTGTATTTCAATATATATATATATATATATATATATATATATATATATATATATAGCAGGTAGTTTACTTCTATCTATAATTTGGTAATGGATAGATATTTATTTCACTGCAATTTTAAGGATTCAATTTCATTTTTAAATTTTTACAATGATATTTTTTAGAAGAACTATTTGCAGCTTCAAAGAGTGATTTGACCTTTTGGGGACCAAAAAGGTCTTATTGGGGAGGATTGATCTGAAGGATTTTCACTCTTTATATCGTTCAAGATAATTAATTAATATCTTATTTAATGGTATTTTTCTTACCATGGAATATATTTAATTAATTAAATATCTTATTTAATGGTATTTTTTATTTTACCATGTGATATATTTAATTGATTAAATATCTTTCTTAATGTTATCTTTTATTTTATGATGGGATATATATTTAATTAATTAATATCATATTTAATGGTTTTTTAATTTTATCATGGTATATATTTAATTAATTAAATATATTATTTAATGATTTTTAATCTACCATTGGATATTTTATTTATCCAAGTCTCAAAAATATACTATATTCACTCTCACATGGATGGTTATTTAAAATAGCCACGAGATATATTTTTAATTCTTTATCCCATAAATCAAAAATCTTACCATTCTTATAGTATAAAAAAGACAAAAAATATCTTTGAAATAATTGATGTGGTAGTTTAATCATGGGTTATTTAAAATAAGCATTATTGCATGTTTTTATTAAAATCAAAGTATTTATTCCACCAAAGAAATGTGGCATTGAATTCTTAGAGACTTGTTAAATAAAATCATGGGAATATTTTAATTCTTTAATATCAAAATTTGAACTCCACTTTATTTCCCCCACTTGCTAAGAATCATACGGTTGGTGGAAAGATATTTTTTTCTTGATTTATTTTAGTGGGGAGATTATGTTTTCATTTTTGTGGAGATTTACATGCATATTAATCTTATGTTAAAAGATTATCCCAAGTCTTTAAATCCAATATTATTCAAGGATAATGTAGCATTTGATTTGGATAAGTTTATTTGCATGGTGAAGTTGTGGTAAAATCTATGTGGTATATATGGTGTGGAAATAGTGGATTAAATTGAATTGTCCACCAAGCCAATAATCTTGGTGTCAAAGTAGCAGATATACATTAGAAGATGGTGAGTCTATTTCAGCTTGTATTTATAAATAAAAACATCTACTCTAAAAATAGGGAAAAGTCATTATTATGGGGAAAAGATATTTATTCTCAGCCAATGTGTGAAGGTAGAGGAAATACCAGAAAGCCATGTTATCAAAATAGAAAAACCCAATTCATAGAAATTGTTGGTGCCCTTGTAGGGAAATTTGTTAATGTCCAACCAATTCCAAGTAATATTGAGAAATATATAACTACGAGTTAATTTACAGATGTATGAGGGAGATTTATTAGAGTGTATAGGAATTATAATGAGATAAGGGTACATACATAATTTTATAGAAGCTATATATTTTTGTATAGGGGTATAATTTTGAATAGACTGATTAAGGCCCTTTTTTTTTTAAAGAATATTTTTAAATCTGTGTAAATTATATAGAGGGATTTGTGACCAAAATATAGTTTATAAACCTTTTAAGAGTGTTTTGCCTCCTTGGAGAGAGAAATTTCCCATTTCAAAGATATATATATTTGCAAGTGATCATTTTAGAAATGAAAGACACTTGTGATCTATGATTAGATTTCTTAAGAGGTTGATCAACCAGTTACAAAATATTTAGGGATGTAAGTTTAATCATTATATTTACATATTATTTAATGGAATAGTTAGAATGAATCTGGGGACATAGCCAATTGGTGAACCCTGTAAACAATCTCTGGTCTCTATTATATTATTTTATTTATGTTTTTCTTTAGTATATCAGTTTATAATTATTATTAATATTTCAAATTTAATTATTGATATTTAATTAAGAGACTATTGGTAGAGGATAAAAATATTAATTGAATGTGTTATCTAGACAATAAAATTATAGGATTTTATAAAATACTCATTCAGAATTATTCAGTTAAATTTAAATTCATATTAAAATGAAAGTCAATTTATTTGATTTAATTAAAAAATTAATTATCATTAAAATCCATTTTAAATAAAAAATATTTATTAATAATGGGATAATTACTATTTTTAGATTATTTTGGTATTAGAGAACTTATAATGCAGGGACTAGCTTCTAATTGTGTGGAAATTTTATTATAGTTTCAATATTGGTTGGATTCTTTATAGATTTTTGTTTACTTCATTTATAGTGTTGGAAGTACATGTTTTTTTCAAGAATATGAAACCATGGGAAAGTTATCTAAACAAGAGAAACTTGATGAGCTTGAATCATATAATCAACAGATCCAATAAGAGAACTCTCTCTTGAGATCAAAATTCAACTCCATGGAAGAGGAGATTGGAAAGTTGAAATATTACTTGCAGACCAAGGATGAGTTCTTGGAAAATTTATAAAATGTTGAATGAATGAAGGAATTTCCTTCTACATTAGATTCAAAAATAATGATAGATGACTACACTGTAAGTAAACCATCATGTAGTAATTCCTCTCATTCAATTTTAATTATTGCTTTTGGTGGTTTTGAAAAACACACTAAGGGTATTGGGTCTAAACTATTAAATAAAATGGGATCTGAAGTAAGAGGCCTTAGTAAATATGGATAAGTCATAAATAACCCCATATAGGTATAAGATAGACCTTGTTTTATAGGCTTGGGATATACTAGTGAGTAAATGGGAATTAGAGAAAGTTTCAAACCTATAGAAGGAAGACAATATTCCAACTACCAAGTGTATAAGGCACTATTTTTTTTAGAATAAACCATCATAGGTGGATGATAGGTTGGTGTACTTTTACAAATGACTTTACTTTACTCTAAGTTTTCAACTAGTTTTCACCTCTTTCATCCTCCATATAAGCACTGGCAATTCTCTAGGTGGGTTTATCTTGATCTACTCTTGAAAGGCTCTTAATAATGGAAATATACTTATTATCAATATATATTAATTATTTTATACCCCTTTATCCAATATTCGCTCTTATGTCTCAATTTAGAAAGTTACACTCACCTAAATACTCTTCTTATCCATAGACACACTTGTTTATTCTTTACCTAAGACACCTAACACCATACCCTTCCACACGCACACAAATATTGAAATAAGTCTCTACTCACATTGTCTAACACACACCCTATTATTTTTAAATATACTCTAAGATATCTAACTCCTCTTGAGGTTGACATGAAGTGAAAAGACCCAAACTACCTTGTATGCAGGGGTAATGGGCTTGTAACCCTAAAAATTCTAAGTTTTGGAAATAATTATTATTTGATACATGATAAAATGTATGTAAAACTCTTTTTATAAACCCATTTTGACCCTCAACAACATATGTAAAATTTGGCTATAGTTGTTTCATACGAAATAGGAGAAATTCTACCTAGTCTTAGCCTAATTAGGCCTATTCTAGCATATTATTTGTTTCAAAAAGGGTATATATATTAAAAATCACCATAAAACATGGTTTATAACCTCATTTATGCCTTCAAAAATATTCAACATCATCTATGAATTACCAATCCTCAATTTCACCTAGTTTGCATGCAATTTTTCCTTCGCTATTCACTATTTTTCACTCCCATATCTGAGAATTTTTGTCATTAATAAATCATTCCACACATTAAACCAAGGGATTAAATTTTAAAATATCATTCCAATAATAGGGTCATAAATATGTTCCAAGTTTTATAAATTCTCCTTGGGTATAAAAAATTTTATTGCTTTCCCTAGTTTCAACCCTCGAACACAAAATTGCTTATAAAATACACAAAACACATTGTCAAACTCTCAAATAATTTTTTAGTTATTTTATAAACCTCCCCTAAAATTTAATATTAACATCAATATTAAATATGACCCTTAACATTGACTATTACTTTTCATGCTTACTGCCCTGTTAGAGAACTCATTCCACAGTCATACTAAAATGTGAATAAAAATATAGAAAAATAGAATTTCTTCACACCAAAGATTCACACCCTTTAATTCATGTGTTTAATCCTTAATAAATTCCTTCTAATTTTAATTATTCATCATAAAATTCATTAATGACTATAAAACCAAACTCCTAAGCTAATTCCTTGTAATTTTCAACAACTCCTAAAGATGCTCAACAATCTCTATTTTGACTCAACAATATTCTAAACTTGAAAATATGATATAATCATCCTATTTAATCCTCATGACCTCATTCCTATCGTTTCCTCATGTTTACATGGCCTACATGGTCTTATTTATCCTATAACCAAGTCAAATTGACCTTTACAACTCTTTTACAAACTATACTTACTTCCTCCATACTTATTTGCACACATTTGGATTTGAACATCCACAAAATGGAATGAAAACAAATTTAGACCAATCTTATCCCTAATGACAATCTTGAATCTATGTCCTATCAAATAATGATGTTCCTACATTACATTTCCCAACTTGAATCTATTCATGGGCTCCTAATCATGACTTCTCATCATTTCTTGCCTCTTAATTTTGTTGTTGTTGTTCATGACTTTTCTAACTCTGTCATTCATGAGTTCAAAATCTTCTGATCTCAATGTTGGTTTAAACTTCATGGTTTCCTTGAATGGTATAAATATTCTTAGTTTACCATTCCCTTTGGGTGAGGAACATTATTTTTCTTGTCTAATTTCCAAACTTTCCTTGAATGATATAAATTGTCTTAGTTTACCCTGCCCTTTGGGTGATCAACAATATTTTTCTTGTCTAATTTCCAAACTTATTTTGGTTGTACCTCCACATGGAACAAACATATTAGATAAAACCACTCCTTCACCATCTTCTTTTCTCCACTCCTTGGCATGGAATTCTTCTTTTATATTCTTACAAGCTCCATTGTCATAATGGACTTCAAGATTCCCATCCTCCTATTGATTTCCTCTTTCTTGTTCATTCCTTCTTACATTAAAAACACCATTTCTTTCCTCATTATCCATACCAAACCCATGTCTTCATTTCTTTCCATTCTCAAGCACTTCCATTCTAAGAACATTCTCATTATGTTCTTCATTGTTCATGTCAAAACTTTCCTTGGTCTTTGGATCATGTACCAATAATTTATCCTTAATAACATGTTCATGAAACCTTGGATATTGATTATCCTTCCCCAAATATGAGTTCTTCTTGATCTCTATCAACTCTAATTCAATGTCAAAAAGAGAAATCAATAAGAAGCCATACAAATCTTGCTTAATCATGGATCTGTTAACATGTTTTTGGACTAAAATAAGATTTATATCCCCTATTTTGCCTTCAATCTCTTTGTCTTTTCTCAAGTACTCATAATTTTATTCTATTGTGTTTTTATAGTTCTCTTGATATTTTTAAAGTTCTATAGGATTTTGAGGTGCATTTTCCTTCATCGAGTTTGTTATATACACATGTGGGTCACTTTTGTCATTTATTGACCTTATCTTGTCTTTTCCCCTTTTTCACAAACTAAAAATTAATATGATGGTCACACAACAAGAACTCTTCCTCATTTGCCTTAGGTTTATGCCTAAATAACTAATTAAATACTTGTCTTAGGATGAGTTTCCATTCAATTTCCACCATTATACTAGTTTTCTTGCATTAAAAATGTGTCAAGAACCTTCTTCCTTCACTATACCACTCTTTGTGACCTCTTAGGACCTACTCATACATTTTCCAAACATTTAAAATATCCTCAAAATATCTTTGTTCACTTGAACATACTACTTTATCAACTACTTTGAATGTATAGTAACATAAGACTCTTTTCTCCTCATAGACTACTAACTTCCAATGGGGATTGAATAAGATAATGCATGGAAGATATGCTTTACCTTTACTCTATCCATTTTATCCAAACTCTTGTGAGCTCCATTTCATCATAGATGTTATAGAATGAAGATCAATTATAACTAGTTCCTCTTCCATCACTATTTCACCATTGGTGTCAAGTTTCTTATTGTTTTGTAGTTCTTCACTATTCCATATTGCTTATAGAATAAACTGTGATGATGTTATTTCTATTATTAATTAATATTCATCATGGTTTTATTTCTCTTCAAGCACCATACCTACAATTTCACCATTATCATGACATGTTAGAATAAATTCTTGTGTTTGAATATCTCCTAACTTCTTGCTTGTTTGTTCAATGTTTCTTCCATCCTTCTCCCTATGTTTTTCTCCTTCTTCAAGGCTTTTAAAATCTTTTTCAAGCTGCCATATGATCTTTAAAATGACAATTAATTCTCCCTCTTGTTCAAAACTTGTAGTATATTGTCCTAGTTTTGAAAATTCCATTTTATCTTTCTCTTTATTTCTAGCCTTTCTTCCTTATATGGCTAGTGACCATAAGAACTTGCTCATATTCTCAAAAATTATTTCATTTATCTTGCATTTGGATAAATGCTTCATCATATTCATTAGTGTGTCATATTGTCTCTCTATCATATGCCTATAAATTTATTTCTTAGAAATGAAAAAGATTGTTTTCTTGAGTTTGCATACTTCTCCTTAGAATGCATTTATTTCCTCTGAACTATTGTCTCATAGGGATCTATTGCTCCATTCTTATTAGATTTTTCTCTTGTAGATGTGAAACATGATTTCCTCACATAATCCTTGTTCTATTCATCTTGTTTGGATTGAATTTGCTTAAAATGCATTGTTTGTCCTTGAATTTTTGCTTCTTTAATACATGTAACTTTACATTCTGAACTTGTACCCATGATTACTAAACTCTCCATCTCTCCATCTTATGGACTGACTTTTGCCTCTATTGGTATTGAAAATCCATAATCCACATACTACCTTCCATCACTATTTTTAATAATCTAATAACTTGATGCTGATCTTCATGCTTTCATTGAGGTTGATGTCCCTCACTTACTTTGCATATATCTTCAAAAGATAGATCTGGTCCCTTTTCCATGATAGTATCTTCTTTTACTTGATCATCTACATGGTCTTCAAGACCTAAAAATAAATTATCAATAGTTTTTATATCTCTTTCCCACCAACATGTCTCCTCTTTTTCCTTGTTATCTATACACTCTTCACCTATAATTAAACATTTGTGTAAGCAACTATACTAAAAATATTGTGGTTACTTACTTCTCTTGATGCCTTTAGGATTGGCACCTCTCCATCATACTTGATCATCAAGATCATGTATTCAATTAGGTTCTCATCATGAATCTCCTCTATTTCTTATTCATCACCCAACATTGGCCCCTCCTCTCAATTAAGAATGGATATTTTCTCTTCCAAGGACTGAACTTTAGCCTTTTTGTTGCTGTCAAAACCCTCCTTCATGCCTCTACAAGTTTTCATATTATTTCTCTCTTATTTGATCAAGGTAATCACTCTATGCCTTAGTTTTATCAAAATTATCCAATTTGGATGCCACTTAACCTTTTTCTTCATTTTCCATCCACAAATTTGGGTTTGATCTTCTCATTGTAGCAACACCTTCAAGTATTCCAACCTTTCCCTTATTTCTTTTATTTCTTTTTCCATGTCTAAATTGTTATTTTGGACATATCCCATTGTATTGTTGTGAAAAATTCCTCCTATCAATCCCTTCATCTCTCTATTCATACATAGCATCTAATGTTTATACCTCCTCTGAGCTCCAATAAGTTTTTACCTCTTGTTGACCAAGTTTGACTTTCTAGTCAAACTAAGGCACCTATAGGTAAAAACATGAGTTTTTAGGTCTATAAGGGTTTAAATGGATGTAATAATGTGTTTTAATGGTCAATTAATGTCATTCCATGTTATGTTATCTTTGGTTTTTAGTTCCCTATGTCTATTTATCATTTTTGGGTAATTTAGAGGTCATTTTAAGTGTATTTAATGATTTGTATGAGTTTATTGGGGTTTTTTCAAGTTAAAAATGTTTATTTCATCCCCATATTTCCTTTTAAGTATTTATTAAACTTAAATAATTGAATAAATGGTAGGTTGTTTTAGAAAAGGGTAGTTTTCTTAACAAAAGAGTGAGAAAAAGACACTTATACGGCTCCTTGGGAAGTGTGCCACTTGGGAAAAATGGTGGTGTGACTCTTCACCTTCATAAAATCCATATAAAAGTTTTATTTTTCATTTTTTGATCAAAAATTTCATCTACAACTCAATCTTATTCATTTTCCTCTTGGCATACAAATGAAGGTCAACTTCAAGTGCTCACTATGGGTCGTACAGTTTGAGTTGGAGGAAATGATATTTGGGGTGGATAGTGATATAAGTTAACTTAATTTAAATAATAATAAATATCATATTTGTGGATCCTCCTTCATGAATAATCAATTTGATCTTAGGCAGTTTCTTATGCATGTTCAACCATGAGGGGGTCTCCTTTTGAGCCTGTTTTAGATTTTGTTGATTTGGATTGATGGGTTTATATAGTTTATGTGTTTATAAATTATTTTAAATATGTTTCAATTATTCTTCTTATCTTTTAGAGTTAATTTGTGTAAGAAAACCACCTAGTTTGTATTCACAATTAGCTTAGTTGTTTTGAAAATGATCCCTTCACATTGGATATGGTGTTTTGATATTGTTTTTATGGGTTTCCTGATGTATTTTGGGTATCAAATAGTTTAAATTTGTCTTGTGGTGCTTGTAAGTCCTTTTTCCTACAATTTCTTGGTCCCTCATTGTCTCCCTGCATAGCACAGTCACAAAACTCCATCTACTAGAACATGCTAATATCATCAATGCAATTTTGAAGGTTTTACATGGTAATTAACATTTTGGGAATAATAATATGCATTGAAGTTTTGTGCAAAGGAATATATGTGCTAAAAACTAGGAAATTTAAAGAAAGGTCTCAGTTATGCTTGTGAAAGGAGAATGTCATCTACAACTAATGCCATAAATAGCTCTTTTGGAGGTGTTCCAATGAGATGATCAATCAATTTTGAAGTTAATTACCATAGATAATGCCTACACAAACCTATTGATGTTCCTAGTTGATAATAAAGGTGGTAAAACATCAAATTAGAAGTTGGATTGTGTTTTAGGCCTTCTTGCTCTAAAATGATCAAATAGAGGCCTGAGGGCTTTTTGTAGGCATCTCAAAGTGTACCTATAAGAGGATTTGAGTTGTAAAATTAGGTGGATATATATTCACTATACCAAATAAGTATCTCCCAAAGTTTGAATCCAAAATGATAAGAGGAATATGGTCATTGAGACCCTTGAAGATGTATAGAAACATACTAAAACTAGTTACTGTTGTCTACAAGATAGTGACCACAAAGTTGCCTTGCTCTCCATTATGGTGTTCTAGGTTGTGACACAAAATTATAATTAATATAATGAGTTCAAGGAGTGTATATAATCCAAGATGGCATGAGAGGGAGATAAATTCAATGTCTTAGCCCTAATGAATGTTATCTATCCATACACAAGACTGTGATGAGCATCTATAGGCAGAAAGGGTAAAGTATGTGAAACAGTCATGACCTTGAGCAAGATTGGGAAAAATTTATGGTTTTACTAAAAAAAAATACACTCCTATATCACCAAGAACCATGAAAATGTCTATATTCACCTAAAAATAACCTATACGCCTAAATGATGAAGAAACACAGTCACCTACAACTGAAGCTAACAATGGAATTAAAGGATGACTTTGGAGGAGTGTTAAGAAAATTTTTTGGTTAAGAGAGATATAAATTAAAAACCTAGTGACTTTGGTATCTAAATGAGTTGAAATATCATTAATCGAATACTATTTTCATGTGCATTGACACCCTAAACCAACCTATAGGTAGACTGTCTCAGTCTAAAAGATAGTGAGAAATTAAAGGGCCTAAGAGGCCAAGAGGCCAAGTTTATAAGAATGGATCACATTGGAATATAAGGGTGAGTAAATTAGGTATTATATTATGTTTCTAAACCTTGGTTAATATGATACTAGAAAGACAACAAATAAGAGATCCCTTGCCCAGTATCACAGTCAAACAGGGGCATAAGTAAGGAAGGAGCCTATGAGGGTTTGGTGCCTTAGCAAGAAAATGGGAGTTTTAATAAATGAAATGATAAAATTATGGAAATTACATGCCTAAAATACCCTTCCATACAAAAAAAACCTTTCACATATGCAAAGTTTGTCTCAGTCCATACAGGCAAGTTTGGAGAACCTTGTTACAAGGGATAAGTGAAGGGTTTCATTAGAGAACAAGTTTTCCAAAAAAATTCAAAAGAATAATTATATTATAATTAGGATTATAAACATTATTTATTGGCATTTTATCATGTTTATCTCATTAAATGAGAATCTATAGGCATATTTGGACAAAAAATGTAGAAAATAGGGTTTTTTATCCCTTTTTGTTGAAATTGAGTTGGTTGGACTACCTAGACTTGGAATCTAATGAAATACTTCAGTAAAAGTGGTCATAAAGACATTTTGGAGATCAAAAGATTTTAAAATTTACCATTTAATTAGTCCTAGTACACTTTGTTCTATCTCAGAGGTAGGATAATCCTCTCACGCAAGAAGTTGGCAGTTTTTGGAAAAAGAGTCAGATAGTGCACCAGAGGTCATTATAATAAATTGGTGAGGTCTATATAGTTGGGGTACATATTGGAGAATATGAAGAATCATATTAGGAGTTTTTATTTATAATTATATGGTCTAGAAAAGGAATTTTATAGGTAGACCTAGTAGGAAAACATGTAAACCCCACCCTACATGAGATGTCACTTCAAGTTCTATCTTTCTCCAGGTAATATAATGTTTTGTGTGATGCCTAAAAGGGTAAATATGATGTTTTAATGCTATTGTAATATAATTATGGTGAGAATTATAATATTATTGTTTAAAAATTACAAATAACCCTATTGGCAACGCACAACTCTTATTCTAAAATAGGGGTAACTTCCATTTTTGGCTTTTGCTGAGCTCTATAAATTATTTGAACATGTTGGTAGGTCAGTCTTAGAGGTGAGTAAACTTTTGGTTGGTTGATAAACACCACTAGAATCCATGTCCAACTCCAAACATACTAAAATGCTTTCAAGGAGCATGAAAACCATTTGAAGGTCAACTTCCATCACTCATATCTTTCATGGATGTTTGTATGGGACCTTGAGCCATTTATATAAGTTATAAGGGGTTTTTAAGAGGCCACAAATGTAATTTTTCTAGGGTTTTAATGTCTAATGTTTTTGAATAAAGGTTAAGAGTCCAAGTCACTCAAAACCCTTACAAAACCCTCATAGTGACCTGATTGGCAAGATAGAGAATTTTAAGAATAAAAATGAAAGAATATGGACATGGAACCACCTATAAGTTGTAGATTACTCTTATAGGATACCACACATGGTTTTATTTGTATAAAATTGTATCGATCAGGAGAAAACAAGGCTTATTTTGGCCATTTTGAGTGGTATGAACGATATGAAGAGAGTTATAATATGAAAAAACTTTAGAAGGAAGACATAAACTTTAGATAACTACCCAAATTCCTTTTATCTCATGAATAAAATTATAAATTTCCCAACTAGACTCTCACTTTCAACCAGTATAGTGAGCCAGACTAGTGAACACTTGGGAAAGTGGTGAAAATAAATTAAGGGGACCTTTTAAAGGTTTTTTATTGAAGCTAATGGTATGTGAGACTTGCAAAAGTGTCATGTCTTATTTTTAAGTATAAATTATGAAAATTGAACTTTTTTTAATTACAAGTGAAGAAGGTGAATGGAAAAGAGCCCTTTTAAAATTTTCGGTGATGATTTTACATGTCCATAAGAATAGGGATGGCTAGGGATCAATATAATTCATGTGGCAAGTTTTTTGTAATACCTCTTGATCATACCAACCATAAAACTTTACCATATGTATGGATAAGGCTATTTTTGGAAGGTAACTCAGGTGGGTAGTTTCTCATGATAAAATGGTAGTTTTGTGTTACTTTTCACTATCTTTATGACTTGTTTGGATAATTACACCTTCATGTCCTATAATATATCACCCCCTTATCCACTAAATGTAATTGTAACTTATTTTCACTTGGTGACACATGTCCCTATGTCTCTTCAACTTCTTCTTCTCTCTCTCTCTCTCTCTCTCCTTCCAAGTTCTATAAATTGGGCTTTTTTTGCCATTGTTTGGATTATAACTCTTGGTATGGTGAAGCCCTACAAAAATTGCACCTTAATTATATTTGAGATAATGAGAATAAATATGTTTATGCTATAAGTTCATTTTCACTATGTGTTGAAGTGATCCATCTTGAAAGTGAAGTATAGATTGAGTTCATCTTGTTTTCATGCAATCCTTGAATGTGTTGTTGCAAAGTGACTTCTCTCCTAATAAGTTTCATGAAGTGTATGATGATAAAATAGACTCTTGAAGTGTGCATGAGTTTGGTTGAGTCATATCTAACCTTCCCTTCAATTACCTTCATTTGTTGAGTTTTTATTTTCCTTCATGATAGCCACTAATGTTACGGAGCTCCATTGATGGTGTGAGGCTAGTTTGGTTGTCTTAATTCATTATACAAGTTCCAAGTGTATGAATGGAAGAAATTTCTGGTGTATCACCTCCTATTTTAGGTTTGGTTTATTTATTATTCTCTCCCTTTTAACCGATAATAGGTATTTTTAGTGTCATAATCACATCAAGTTATATCTATGGAGCTAGCCCTTTTAAGTCCTAGAGACTCATCTCTCTTAAAAATTCTCAAAACTTTAGGGATGATTCAATGTTACATCAAATTAATGGATCTTAATTGAACATCCTAGGGTGCACAATTTGATGACAACAATTCTAGCATCCCTGGTGGGACAAGGTCCAAATAGTGGGAACATTATTGATGTGTCTTCTCTCTCATCAGCTTTTGGAAGCATCCAAGAAAGCACCAATGGTGACTCTAAATGAATTTATAGTTGTAAGCAACCTTGGTATATATTGATTAAGATTTTGATTAATTCTTTTCTTTTCATTTGACTTATCAAGTTGATATGGGTGGCTATGAGGAGAATTCATACCATACACCTACCTATAAAAATTTTCATGACCCTTTCTAGCATTCTCAATAGCCATATCAAGAATAACATCCCCCTATGAGTCACGGTAGTCTTATGGTTAACCTAGTCCCTTTCTAAATGAGTATTATATTGTTGACCAGCCATATAACCCATATTCACCTTAGCCTTATCATGCATAGTCAAGAAACACCATTAGTTGGGAGGCAAAATATGAGGCTTTTAAGACCTTGCTTGAAGAAGCTAAACAACCCAATCACTTTGTCTAAGATTACTACACCTCTCATTCTCAAAATGTGTGGAGAGTTATGAAAAAGTTTCTAGAATTGGAAAAGCATATGAGTGTGCTAGATAAGTGTTGTGATAAAACACTTGGTGGTATTTTGGATTAGTTAAGGGTTTTAGTTGGGTTGTTGATGGACATGTGGGGGTATGTAAAAGAAGAGAATAAATTTTACATTAGTGAAGGATTATTTATGGAAAGAAAATATTTTCAATGGTGGATTAATAGGTTAGAGAGTTGGGAAACCCAAGAGGCTATAGAATAAGTTATAGCTATAAAAGAATCTCCAAAAAGCTATGAAGAGCCTAGAGAAGATGAGGAGAGTGATGAAAGCTTGTATGAAGAAGATCCACTTCCTATTGCTCATACTATCTTACCTCTCCCTCGAGATCCCATTCAAGAGGTTTCACCCATCTTCATGCCCATCCATGACCACCACACTCCATTCCCAACCCATAGACCTATATATCTCTCTTCCACCATCCCTCTACATGAAGAAGAAACCCTTTTAAGGGAAACACGAAAGGAGAAAAAAAAATAGTTTGAAATAGAGCAAGAGGATGACACAAGTGATGAGGAAGAATAATTTATCATTGGAACTCCACTTGGGGTTATCAAGCATAACTCATCCTTCTTGAACCAAGAGAAAGAATACTCTAAGTCTAATCATGAAGTTATATATGACCATCTCAACTATGAAGTGGAGTGAACTATAAAGGATGAAGGTCAAGTCACTCCTCAAGAAGTTACAATCTTAAAAGAGTCTCATGAAACTAAGGTAGAAGAAATAGTTCTTAAAGACGAGTCCATACCACTATCTAATTTTGAACCACCCTTAAATTCATTGGAAAATGAAGAGCATCAGCTTGATGACCTCATATGTCAAGAAAAGAAACCCAATCTCATTGAGAATATCATGGAAAACAAGAATGAAAGCCTTGTTGCATCACAATTGGAGGTCAAAATTGAAGAATCTTATGAGAAACTTGAATTTGTTGAGCTGCAAGAGAAGTTAATTTATATGGCTAATCTATTTGGAGCTACTTTTTTCTTATTGAATACCATGAAAAAGATGGAGGCATTGATGTTAAATATCAAGTAGTTTCATGCCTAATTCATCCCTCTATGTCATGAAGCCAAGAAGGTTTCAAGCTACCCCTCTGATCTAGGAAGAAGTGTTTATGTCAAGTTTGTTAGTGTCTGAGTATGTTCTTTTTAGTTTGCCTTGTGTTTTCTAAGTGCTTATGCACATGTGTGTCTTGTGTGTTTGTCTTCTTGTTATGTGTGTCCTTTCCATTTATGTGGTTGTGGTAGTAACTAGTTATCTTGGTCATGGTCAAGCCTCCTTATTTTTCTCAATCCTTAAATGAATCCTTAACCCAATAGACTAGTAAGGCTACTAGTCTAGTCAGTATAACAGGCATACTACCCCCATGAGTCACTAAATTGTTCACCAAGTTTGACTTTCTAGTCAAAGTAGGGCACCCATAGGTAAAAACTTTAGTTTTTGGGTCTATATGGGTTTAATGGATGGTATAAGGTGTTTTAATGGTCAATTAATGTAATTTCATGTTATGATACCTTTGTTTATTAGTCCCCTAGGTCTATTTATCATTTTTGGGTCATTTAGAAGTCGTTTTAAGTGCATTTAATTATTTATTTAGGTTTATTTCAATTTGTGCAAGTAAAAATTGCTGATTTCATCCCCCAATTTTCCTTATAAGTATTTAAGAGGCTTACATAACTAAAAAAATGGTAGGTTATTCAAAAAAGAGTAGTTTTCTTAATTAAAGAGTGAGAAAAAAAATACTTGTATATCTCCTTGGGAAGTGTGCCACTTGGAAAACGTGGTGGTGTGACTCTTGACCTCTTTATAGGCTATATCCATGTTTTTTTTCATTCTTTACACAAAAAATTGCATCTGCAACTCAATTTTCTTCATTTTCCTCTTGGCATTAAAATGAAGGTCAACTTCAAGTGCTCACTATGGGCCATATGGTTTGATTTGGAGAAAATTATCTTGGGGGTGGATACTAATCTTAGTACACTTCATTTCCATAAAAATAACTCTCTGATTTGTGGTGTCTCCTTCATGAATAATCAATTTGATCCCAGGCAGCTTCTTATGCATGTTCAACCATGTGGGGGTCTCCTTTTGAACCTATTTTAGATTTTGTTGATTTGGATTGATGGGTTTATATATCTTAGGTGTTTATACATTATTTTAAATATGTTTCCCTTATTCTTGTCTTGGAGAGTTCAATTGTGTGGAACAACCTCTTATAGGCTTACAAAATGCCTAGTTTGTATTCAAAGTCAACTCAGTGACTTTGTAAATTATCCCTTCATGTTGGATATGGTGTTCTGATATTTTTTTGGAGGGTTTATTGATGTATGTTTAGTATTTAATAATTTATATTTATCTTGTGGTGCTTGGAAAGCCTTTTTCTTGCATATTCTTGCATCCTCATTTTTCTCACTAAATAACACAGTCACAAAACTCCATCTACTATAACATGTCAATGTCATAAATGTAAGTTTGAAGATTTGACATGGTCATTAACGTTTTAGGACTACTAATGTATATTTAAGTGTTTGGAAAAGGCACATATGTGCTCTAAACTAGCAAATTTAGAGAAAGGTCTCAGTTATGCTTGTCAAAGGAGAATGTCATCTACAGTTAATGTCATAGATAGCTCTTCTAAAGGTGTTATAATGGTATGATTGATCCAAAAATCAAAATATTTGGTTGAAATATAATTCAATAAACTAGAACAACACAATTCAAATAATGATATCTCTGAGAAGAGATGTTTTATTGATCAAATTTGCAGACCCAAACATATGCCTATCTCTGAGAAGAGATGTTTGATTTCCATTTCATTTTACATATTCATTTATACATGTTTTAAAGGTGGGGGGAGGATTTGGAAGGTCAAAAATATTGAATTAAATGAATTGGTTTGATTTCCGTGATTTACAATATAGAATTTGAGGAATTATTATTTTCAGACTACACTAATAAAATTGATATTTGGGGCACTTCCATTGGTTTTTCAGGGGTCAAACTTCATCCATAAGATCTCCATGCCACCTCACCACATTTTAATCATTATTATCTTTCTAATGGTTTAAACAGTGAGTCAATTAGAGCTACGGTGCAAAAGTTATGGCTCCTAGAAGTTCCATCATCAATTGGATTGGACCCATCACTTGAATTATTACCTGAATTGTTACCCAGATCATTCCTCCCTCCTTGAGAATAAATGGTCCCCATTGCATCAATATTTTTCATCAAGTGTGTTAGTTGTACTTTTATTTGATTCTCAATGCATACTTAGAATGGACTATGATTTATGGAATTGTGTAGGGCTCAATTGTTCACCATTTCTATCTAACCATTACTCTATGGATGGAAGGCCATGAACTTCTTTAGCTTAGTATCTATTTTATTCTATTATTGTGTTTTTTGTGTATGTAGGGTTGTAACAATGGCATTTTTGGATTCTTGTGGCTTGACCACCATGAGAACAAATTTCTTAGCCCTAATCAGAGAGATAGATGTATAAGGTGGTACCTATGGTACGATATATCACCATGTTCCAAGATTGAGAGTAATCCTTCGAGTTATTGATTCATATATGCCATTTCGATCATACATGAATGTCTAACCAAAGATTACATCAAAAACATCTAGATTGACCACATCACATAAGACCTCATCTTGGAAAGGTTTTATTGCAAATGAGAGAAGACATTGGTGGGTGACACAGAGGTTTCTCCCTGGACTCAACCATCCAATACTATATGCCTTTGGGTGAGGCTTCATGGATAGATTTAGGATTTACACAATATTAGCAGAGATTAAATTATTTTGACTTCCACTATCAATAATGAATTGTAGAGGCTTACCTTTCACCCATAACTTAGAGTGAAATAACCCATCATTGTCATCTAGCCTCTCCTTGTGGGTCTATGATGAAGCAAAAATGGCTTCAGGCTCAACATCTATAATCTCTTCTTTAACCTCTTCAACTAGAGGGTCTATATGAGGTGTAATAGTGGGTGTTGAGGATTGTGATTCAGAAAGTAGGGACTTGATGGCTTGACATTCTTCTTTAGAGTGAGTTCCATATTTATGATAATCACACCACTTCCCTATCTTTCCTCCCTTTTTATTCTAATCTTGGCCTTGTGTTTAACCTTATTTGTCACTTTTCCATTTTGAAAGCTAACTCTTCATATTCATTCTTCCATGCTTTTGCTCAATCTTCATTATGAACTTGTAGGCCTCACCAATGGTTTCCAAACTGAATAGTTTTGTTTCTCCCTGTATGTAACATTATATTCCACCATGATATTTGAGACCCTTATGTTTCTCACTATTTTGGATGCCCAATCTCATAGATATAGAATGAAAAATGTCATTGTAATCTCAAACAAACTATTCCTTACCTTGGTGAAGTTGTTGCCACTCTATATATAGAACATCATATGCTCCAATGGTGTAGTATTCTTCCTTTATAGTTTATATGAAATTATCCCAGGTAGGTTCTGACTCAAGGTCAATAACATCAATACTAAATCTTTTTTTGTACACTTCTCACCAATTTTTTAAAAGCAATGATGATTTCAAAAGAATAAAGGTGATCTTCTCTTTATCAATGAATTTATTTACAAAAAAAAAAGATGATAATTGATCCAACTAATTTTATACTACATCATCATTTATTTTGCCTTTAAATGTGGGGATATCAAAATTCACCTAAACCTTGAAGGGTGTTGGAGCACCGAAAGGATGTGGAGATGCAGATGAGGAGCTAGAATATCCCATAAAGATTTGTTGGAAAATTTGAGTGAATTGTTGTAGCATCTGTGCTTGTTACTATTGAAGGGATTCATTCATAATTTCCTTAAAAGGATCAGATGTCTCAGTGTTGTCTACCATTTCAAGTCATTTG
Organism: Torreya grandis; assembly: GCA_037957365.1. NCBI lineage: Eukaryota > Viridiplantae > Streptophyta > Pinopsida > Cupressales > Taxaceae > Torreya > Torreya grandis. The sequence continues at coordinate 26,988 of JARHVA010006437.1, read as the reverse complement.
GAGTGAATAGGTGGATAGTCTGTTGGTTCTATTTTCCACCAAAGCTTCCTTTAATCTGACCTCATCCTTAGGATCATACACTCTAAAGATAAACCACTATAATACCATTGATCCAAAAATCAAAAGATTTGGTTGAAAGATAATTCAATAAATAAGAACAACACAATTCAAATAATGCTATCTCTAAGAAGAGATTTTATTCATCAAATTTCTAGACCCAAACATATGCCTATCTCTAAGAAAAGATGTTTGATTTCCATTTTAGGTTACATCTTCATTTATACATGTTTTTAAGGTGGGGGAGGATGTGGAAGGTCACCATTCTCAATGGAAATGAATTGGATCGACTTCCATGGTTTACAACAATATAGAATTCAAGGAATTACTATTTTTAGAAACTTACTAGTATTAGATTGCACTACAAAAATTGAAATTTGGGGCACTTCCATTGGGTTTTTAGGGGTCAAACTTTATTGAGAAAATCTCAATGCCATCTCACCATGCTTTCCTCATTCTTCGATTTCTAACGGTTCAAACAGAGAGTCAATTGGAGCTATGGTGCAAAAGTTATGGCTCCCAAAATTTTCATCATCAATTGGAGTGGACCCATTACCTGAACTATTACCCAGATCATTCCTCCCTCATTGATAAGAAATGTTCCCCATTACTTCAATATTTTCAATCAAGTGTGGTAACTTTACTTCAATTTTATTCCCAATGCATACTTGGAATAGACTGTGATTTATGAAACTATGCAGTGCTCGATTATTTACCATTTCTATCTGACCATCAGTATGTGGATGGAAGGCCATGAAATTCTTCATCTTGGTATCTATTTGATTCTTTTTTTGTGTTTTTTATGTAGTCAAGAATGCAACATCAACACTTTTAGATTCTTATGGATTGATCACCATGATAACAAATTTATTGGCACTAATTAGAGAGACAGATGTAGAAGGTGGTACCTCTAATACCCTATATCACCATGTTCCAAGAGTGAGATTAATCCTTCGAGTTCTTGATTTATAGATGCCATGTCGATCACATAAGACTTCATCTTTGAAAGGTTTTATTGCATATGAGAGAAGACATTGGTGGGTAACATGGACGTTTCTCCATAGACTCAACCATCCAATATTGTATGGCTTTGGGTGAGGCTTCATGGATAGATTTAGGTTTTTCACAATATTATCAAAGAATTAATTCTTTTGACCTCCACTATCAAGAATGAAATGTAGAGGCTTACCTTTCACCCATAACTTAGAGTGAAACAACCTTTCCTTGTCATCTAGCCTCTCATCATGGGTCTATGATGAAGTAACAATGGCTTTGGGCTCAACATCCATAATCTCTTCTTCAACCTATTCTACTACATGGTCTATATGAGGTAGAATAGTGGATGTTAAGGATTATGATTCAGAAACCAAGGACTTGATGGCTCAACATTCTTCTTTGGAATGAGTTCTAGATTTGTGATAATCATACCACTTCCTAGTCTTTCCTTCCTTTTTCTTCCAATTTTGGCCTCATGATTGACCGTCTTTATCACTTATACATTTTGAAGGTTGACTCTTCATATTCATTATTCCATGCTTTTGCTCAATCTTCACTATGAACTTGTATACCTCACCAATGGTTTCAAAATTAAAGAGTTCTATTTCTCCCCATATGTACCATTGTAGTCCACCATGATATTTAAGAACCTTATGTTTCTCACTTTCTTACATGCCCAGTCTCATAGATAGAAAATGAAAAATATCAGTGTAATCTTGAATAGACTATTATTTACCTTGGCAAAGTTGTTGCTACTCTATATATAGATCATCATATGCTCTATTGGGGTGGTATTTTTCCTTTATAACTTCTATGAAATTATCCTAGGTAGGTTCTTCCTCAAGGCCAATATCTTCTACATTGAATCTCTTTTTATACACTTCCAACCAATTTTTGACAGGCAATGATACTAAAAAAAGAGTAAAGGTGATCTTCTCTTTATCAGTGAATTTATTTATAAAAAATAAGATGACAATTGGTCCAACCAATTTTCTACTATATCAACATTGAATTTGCCTTCAAATGTAGGGATATCAGAATTCACCTAAACCTTGAAGGGTGTTTGGGCACTAAAAGGATGTGGGGGTGGGGATGAAGAGCTAGAATTTCCCATCAAGACCTATTAGAAAATTTGAGTGAATTGTTTTAGCATCTACACTTGCTACTATTAGAGGGATTAATTCACCATGTCCTTAAATGGATCGAATGTCTTCGTGTTTTCCATCATTTGATGTCATTTAGAGTGAATAGGTGGATAGTCTATTGGTTCTATTTTCTACCCATACTTCCTATAATTTGACCTCATCGTTAGGATCATACACTTTAATAACAAACCACTTTGATAACACTGATTAAAAACTCAAAATAATTTGTTGAAAGATAATTCAAGAAATAAGAACAACACAAGTCAAATAATACTATCTCTGAGAAGATATTTTTATTGATCAAATTTGTAGACCCACACATATGCCTATCTCTAAAAAGAGATGTCTGATTTCCATTTTAGGTTACATCTTCATTTATACATGTTTTTAAGGTGGGTGAAGATGTGTAAGGTCACCAATATTGAGTGAAATGAATTGGTTTGACTTCCATGATTTACAACAATACAGAATTCAAGGAATTACTATTTTTAGAAACTTACTATTTTTAGACTACACTACTAAAATTTAAATTTGGAGAAATTCCATTAGGTTTTTTGGATAAAAATTCATTTATAAAATCTCTATGAAATATCACCATATTATCTTCATTATTATCTTTCTAACGGTTCAAACGGTGAGTCAATTGGAGCTACGGTGAAAAGTTATGGCTCCCAGAAGTTCTATCATCAATTGGAGTGGACCCATCACCTGAATTATTGCCTGAATTTTTACCCAAATCATTCCTCCCTCCTTTAGAATAAATGGTCTATAATGCATCAATATTTTCCATCAATTTTGGTAGTTTTACTTCAATTTTATTCTTGATGCATACGTAGAATGGACTGTGATTTATGGAACCATGCAGGACTTGAGTGTTCACCATTTCTATCTGACCATCAGTCTATGGATGGAAGGCCATAAAATTCTTCAACTTGGTATCTATTTGATTCTATTATTGTGTTGTTTATGTAATCAGGGCTCCAACATCATCCCTTTTGGATTATTGTGGCTTGACCACCATGAGAACAAATTTCTTGGCACTAATCAGAGAGACAAATGTAGAAAGTGGTACCTCTAATACCCTTTAGCACCATGTTCCAAGAGTGAGAGTAATCCTTTGAGTTCTTGATTCATAGATGCCATGTCGATCATACATGAATGGCTCAACAAAGAGTACATCACAAACATCTAGATTGACCACATCACATAAGACCTCATCTTGGAAAGGTTTTATTGCATATGAGAGAAGACATTGGTAGGTGACACAGAGGTTTCTCCCTAGACTCAACCATATAATACTATATTTCTCTAAGTGAGGATTCACGGATATATTTACACTTTTCACAATATTAGTAGAGATTAAATTCTTTTGACTTCCACTATCAATAATGGAAGTTAGAGGCTTACCTTTCACCCATAACTTAGAGTGAAACAACCTTTTCTTGTCATCTAGACTCTCCTCATGGGTCTTTGATGAAGCAATAATGGCTTCAGGCTCAGCATCTATAATCTCTTCTTCAACCTCTTTGAATGTAGGGTCTGTATGAGGTAAAATAGTAAATGATGAGGATTTTAAAATAGAAAGTAGGGACTTGATGGCTCGACATTCTTCTTTGGAGTGAGTTCCAAATTTGTGATAAACACACCACTTCCCAGTTTTTCCCTCCTTTTTCCTCCAATTTTGGCCTCATGTTTGAACTTCTTTGCCACTTTTCCATTTTGAAGGTTGACTCTTCATATTCATTCTTCCATGCTTTTTCTCAATCTTCTCTGTGAACTTGTATGCCTCACCGATGGTTTCCAAATTAAAGAGTTCCATTTCTCCCGATATGTACCATTGTAGTCTACCACAATATTTTAGAACTTTGTGTTTCTCACTTTTTTTAGATGCCCAATCTCACAGATAGAGAATGAAAAATGTCAGTGTAATCTTGAACAAACTATTTCTTAACTTGGTGAAGTTGTTGCCACTCTATATATAGATCATCATATGCTCTAATGGGGTAGTATTCTTCCTTTATAGCTTCTATGAAATCATCCTAGGTGGGTTCTACCTCAAGGCCAATATTATTTGCACTGAATCTCTTTTTTTACACTTCCCACCAATTTTTGATAGGCAATGATGCTTTCAAAAGAGCAAAGGTGATAATCTCTTTATCGGTGAATTTGTTTATAGAAAATAAGATGATAATTGATCCAACTAGTTTTATACTACATTAGCATTGATTTTGCCTTTAAATGTAGGGATATCAAAATTCACCTAAAACTTGAAGGGTGTTGGGGAATTGAAAGGATGTGGGGGTGTAGATGAGGAGACAAAATTTCCCATCAAGATTTGTTGGATAATTTGAGTGAATTATTATAGAATATGTGCTTTCTATTGTTGGAGGGTTTCATTCACCATTTCCTTGAAAGGATCAGATGTCTCAGTGTTGTCCACCATTTCAAGTCATTTGGATAAAATAGGTGGATAGTCTATTGGTTCTATTTTCCAACCAAGCTTCCAATAATTTTACCTCATCCTCGAGATCATTAACTCTAAATACAAACCTCTCTAATACCACTGATCCAAAACTTAAAATATTTGGTTGAAATATAATTCAAGAAATAAGAATAACATAATTCAAATAATGTTATCTCTAAGAAGAGATGTTTTATTGATCAAATTTATGGACCCAAACATATGCCTATCTCTGAGAAGAGATGTCTAATTTCCATTTCAGGTTACATCTTCATTTATACATGTTTTGAAGGTGGGGGGAGGATGTGGAAGGTCACCAATCTATATGGAAATGAATTGGTTTGACTTTCATGATTTACAACAATACAAAATTTGAGGAATTGCTATTTTTAGAAACTTACTATTTTTAGATTACACTACTAAAATTGAAATTTGGGACACTTTTGTTGGATTTTCAAGGGTAAAACTTCATTTATCAAAGGTCCATGTCATCTCATTTCATTCTCCTCATTTTTAGCTTTCCAACGATTCAAATGGTGAGTCAGTTGGAGCTACGATCCAAAAGTTATGGCTCCCAAAAGTTTCATCATCAATTAAAGTGGACCCATCACCTGAATTGTCACCTAAATTGTTACCTAGATCATTCCTCACTCCTTAAGAAGAAATGGTCCCCATTGCATCAATATTTTTCATCAAGTCTAGAAGTTTTACTTTTATTTGATTCTCGATGCATACTTAGAATGGACTATGATTTATAGAATTGTGTAGGGCTTGATTGTTCACCATTTCTATCTAAATTCTATAGATGGAAGGCCGTGACCTTTTTTAGCTTGGCATATATTTGATTCTATTGTTGTTTTTTTTGTGTATTTAGGGTTGCAACATTGGCCCTTTTGGATTCTTGTGGCTTGACCACCATGAGAACAAATTTCTTAGCACTAATTAGAGAGGCAAATGTAAAAGGTGGTACCTCTAGTACCATGTAACACCGTGTTCCAAGAGTGAGATTAATCCTTAAAATTCTTGATTTATAGATGCCATGTTGATCATACATGAATAATTAACCAAAGAGTATATCAAAAACATATAGATTGACCACATTAAAAACATATAGATTGACCACATCACATAAGACCTCATCTTGGAAAGGTTTTATTGCATATGAGAGAAGACATTGGTGGGTGACATGGAGGTTTCTCCCTGGACTCAACCATCCAATACTGTATGGCTTTGGGTGAGTCTTCATGGATAGATTTAGGCTTTTTAAAATATTAGCACAGATTAAATTCTTTTAACTTTCACTATCAAGAATGAAATGCAGAGGCTTACCTTTCACCCATAACTTATAGTGAAATAGCATTTCCTTGTTATCTAGCCTCTCCTCACGAGTTTATGATGAAGCAACAATGGCTTTAATCTTAGCATCTATAATATTTTCTTCAACCTCTTCGACTAGAGGGTCTATATGAAGTATAACAGTGGATGTTGAGGATTATGATTCAAAAAGTAGGGACTTGATGGATTGACATTCTTATTTGGAGTGAGTTCTATATTTATGATAATCACACCACTTCCCAGTCTTTCCTTCCTTTTTCTTACAATTTTGACCTCATGTTTGACCTTCTTTGTCACTTTTTCATTTTGAAGGTTGACTCTTCATATTCATTCTTCCATGCTTCTGCTCAATATTCACTATGAACTTGTATGCCTCACTGATGGTTTCGAAATTGAGGAATTCCATTTCTCCTCATATTTACCATTGTAGTCTGCTATGATATTTGAGAACCTTATGTTTATCACTTTCTTGGATTCCCCATCTCATAAATAGATAATAAAAAATGTCAATGTAATCTTGAACAGACTATTCCTAACCTTGGCAAAGTTATTTCCACTCTATATACAGATCATCATAAGCTCCAATGGGGTAGTATTCTTCCATTATAATTTCTATGGAATCATCCCAAGTAGGTTTTGCGTCAAGGCCAATATCATCTACACTAAATCTCTTTTTTTACACTTCCCACCAATTTTTGACAGGGAATGATGCTTTCAAAAGAACAAAGGTGATCTTCTCTTTATCAATGAATTTATTTATAAAAAAATAAGATGAAAATCGATCCAACCAATTTTATACTACATCAGCATTGATTTTGCCTTCAAATGTAGGGATATCAAAATTCACCTGAACCTTAAAAGGTGTTGGGGCACTAAAAAGATGTGGGGGTGCAGATGAGGAGCCAAAATTTCTCATGCAGACTTATTGTAGAATTTGAGAGAATTATTTTATCATTTTTAATTTCTACTATTGGAGGGCTTCATTCAACATTTCCTTGAAATGATCAGATGTCTCAATGTTATCTACCATTTAAAGTCATTTGGAGTGAATAGGTGGATAGTTTGTTGGTTCTATTTTCCACCCAAGCTTCCTATAATTTAATTTCATCCTCAGGATCATACACTCTAAAGACAAACTGCTCTGATACCACTAATCTAAAACTCAAAATCTTTGGTTAAAATATAATTCAAGAAACAAGAACAACATTATTCAAATAATGCTATCTCTAAGAAGAGATGTTTTATTGATCAAATTTGTAGACCTAATTATATGCCTATCTCTGAGAAGAGATGTCTGATTTCCATTTTGGGTTACATATTCATTTATACATGTTTTTAAGGTGGGGGGAGGATTTTTAAGGTCACCAATCTTGAGGTAAATTAATTGGTTTGACTTCCATGATTTATAACAATACAAAATTTGAGGAATTACTATTTTTAGAAACTTACTATTTTTAGACTACACTACTAAAATTGATATTTGGGGAAATTCCAATAGGTTTTTGGGGTTCAAACTTCATCAATAAAATATCTATGCAATCTCACAATGTTCTCCTCATTCTTAGCTTTCCAATGGTTCAAATGGTGAGTCAATTGGAACTACGATGCAAATGTTATGGCTCTCAAAAGTTTCATCATCAATTGGAGTGGACCCATCACCTGAATTGTTACCCAGATCAGTCCTCCCTCCTTAAGAATAAATGGTCCCCATTGCATCAATATTTTTCATCAAATGTGGTATTTTTACTTTGATTTTATTCTTGATGCATACTTGGAATGGATTATGATTTATAGAACTGTGCAGGGCTTGATTGTTCACTATTTCTATTTAACCATCAGTCTATGGATGGAATGCCATGAACTTCTTCAGCTTGGTATCTATTTGATTCTATTGTTGTGTTGTTTGTGTAGTTAGGGATACAACATCATCCCTTTTAGATTCTTGTGGCTTGACCACCATGAGAACAAATTTCTTAGCACTAATCAGAGACACAAATGTAGAAGGTGGTACCTCTAGTACCTTGTAGCAACATGTTCCAAGAGTGAGAGTAATCCTTCAAGTTCTTGATTCATAGATGCCATGTCAATCATACATGAATGGCTGACCAAAGAGCACATCACAAACATCTAGATTGAATACATCACATAAGACCTCATCTTAGAAAGGTTTTATTTCATATGAGAGAATACATTGGTGGGTGGCTCAAAGGTTTCTCCCTAGACTCAACCATCCAATAATGTATGGCTTTGGGTGAGGCTTCATGGATAGATTTAGGCTTTTCACAATATTACTAGAGATTAAATTCTTTTGACTTTCATTATCAAGAATAAAATGCAGAGGCTTACCTTTCACCCATAAGTTAGAGTGAAACAACCTTTTCTTGTCATCTAGCATCTCTTGATGGGTCTATGATGAAGAAATAATGGCTTCAAGCTTTGCATCTATATTCTCTTCTTTAACCTCTTTGACTGTAGGGTCTGAATGAGGTAAAATAGTGGATGTTGAGGATTGTGATTTAGAAAGTAGGGACTTGATGGCTCGACATTATTCTTTAGAGTGAGTTCCATATTTATGATAATCACACCACTTCTCAGTCTTTCCTTCCTTTTTCTTCCAATTTTGGCCTCGTGTTTGACCTTTTTCATCACTTTTTCATTTTGAAGGCTGACTCTTCATATTCATTTTTCTATACTTCTATTCAATCTTTACTATGAACTTGTATGCCTCATCGATGGTTTCCAAATTGAAGAGTTCTATTTCTCTCCTTATGTACCATTATAGTCTGCCACAATATATGAGAACCTTATGTTTCTCACTTTCTTAGATTCCCAATCTCACAGATAGAGAATTAAAAATGTCAATGTAATCTTGAACATACTATTCCTTACCTTGGCAAAGTTATTTCCACTCTATATACAGATCATCATATGCTCTAATGGGGTAGTATTCTTCCTTTATAGCTTCTATGAAATTATCCCAGGTAGGTTCCTCCTCAAGGCCAATATCATCTGCATTGAATCTCTTTTTGTACACTTCCCACCAATTTTTGATAGGCAATGATGCTTTCAAAAGAGAAAAGGTGATCTTCTCTTTGTCAATGAATTTATTTATAGAAAAATAAGATGACAATTGGTCTAACTAATTTTTTACTACATCAGCATTGTTTTTGCCTTCAAATTTAGGGATATCAAAATTCACCTGAACCTTGAAGGGTGTTGGGGCATTGAAAGGATGTTGAGGTGCAGATGAAGAGCCAAAATTTTCCATCAAAATTTATTGCATAATTTAAGCAAATTGTTGTATTATCTATGGTTTCTACTATTGGAGGGATTCATTCACCATTTCCTTTAAAGGATCAGATGTCTCAATGTTGTCTGCCATTTGAAGTCATTTGGAATGAATAGGTGGATAATCTACTAGTTTTATTTTCTATTGAAGCTTCCTATAATCTAACTTCATGCTTAGTATCATACACTCTTAATACAAACTAATCTGATACTACTGATCCAAAACTCAAAATATTTGGTTGAAAGATATTTCAAGAAACAAGAACAACACAATTCAAATAATGCTATTTCTTAGAAGAGATGTTTTATTGATCAAATTTGTAATCTCAAACATATACCTATCTCTGAAAAGAGATGTCTAATTTACATTTCAATTAATATCTTCATTTATACATGTTTTTAATTTAGGGGGAGGATGTGGAATGTCACCAATCTTGAGGGAAATGAATTGGTTTGACTTTCATGATTGACAACAATGTAGAATTTGAGGAATTATTATTTTTAAAAACTTACTATTTTTAGACTACACAACTAAAATTGAAATTTGGGGCACTTCCATTGGGTTTTTGGGGGTAAAAATTCATTTATAAAATCTCAATGCCAACTCACCGTGTTCTCCTCAATCTTATATTTCCAACGGTGAGTCAATTGGAGCTATGTTGCAAAAGTTATGGCTCCCAGAAGTTTCATCATCAATTGGAGTGGACCCATCACCTAAATTGTCACTTGAATTATTACCTCGATTATTCCTCCCTCTTTGAGAAGTAATGGTCCCCATTGCATCAATATTTGTCATCAAGTGTGGTAGTTGTACTTTTATTTGATTCTTGATACATACTTGCAATGGACTATGATTTATGTAACTGTGCAAGACTTGATTATTCACTATTTATGTCTGACCATCAGTCTGTGGATGGAAGGCCATGAACTTCTTCAACTTGGTATCTATTTGATTCTATTGCTGTGTTGTTTATGTAGTCAGGGCTACAACATTGGCCCTTTTGGATTCTTGTAGCTTGACCACCATGAGAATAAATTTATTTGCACTAATCAGAGAGATAGATGTAGAAGGTGGTACCTATGGTACCATATAGTATCATGTTCCAAGAGTGAGAGTAATCCTTTGAGTTATTGATTCATAGATGCCATGTCAATCATACACAAATGGCTAACCAAAGAGTATATCACAAACATCTATATTGACCACATCACATAAGACCTCATCTTGGAAAAGTTTTATTGTATATGAGAGAAGACATTAGTGGGTGACACAAAGGTTTCTCCCTAGACTCAACCATCCAATATTGAATGGCTTTGGGTGAGGCTTCATGGATAGATTTAGGATTTTCACAATATTAGCAGACATTAAATTCTTTTGACTTCCACTATCAATAATGAAATGTAGAGGCTTACCTTTTACCCATAACTTAGAGTGAAACAACCTTTCCTTGTCATCTAGACTCTCCTCATGGGTCTGTGATGAAGCAAAAATGGCTTCAAGCTTAGCATCTATAATTTTTCCTTCAACCTCTTTTATTTTAGGGTCTATATGAGGTAGAACATTAGATGTTGAGGATTGTGATTCAGATAGTAAGGACTTGATGGCTCGACATTCTTTTTTGGAGTGAGTTCAAGATTTGTTACAATCACACCACTTCCCAGTCTTTCTTTCATTTTTCTTCCAATTTTGGCCTCATGTTTTACCTCTTTGTCACTTTTCCATTTTGAAGGCTGACTCTTCAAATTCATTCTTCCATGATTCTACTCAATCTTCACTATGAACTTGTATGCCTCACCGATGGTTTCCAAACTCAAGAGTTCCATTTCTCTCCATATGTACCATTTTAGTATGCCATGATATTTGAAAACCTTATGTTCCTCAATTTCTTGGATGCCCAATCTCAAAGATAGATAATGAAAAATATTTGTATAATTTTGAATAGACTATTCCTTACCTTGGCAAAGTTATTTCCACTCTATATACAGATCATCATATGCTTCAATGAGGTAGTATTCTTCCTTTATAGATTCTATGAAATCATCCCAGGTAGGTTCCACCTCAAGTCTAATATAATCTCTACTAAATATCTTTTTGTACACTTCCCACTAATTTTTGATAGGCAATCATGCTTTCAAAAGAGCAAAGGTGATTTTATTTTTATCAGTGAATTTATTTATATAAAAATAAGATGACAATTGATCTAACCAATTTTATACTACATCAACATTGATTTTACCTTCAAATTTAGGGATATCAAAATTCACCTAAACCTTGAAGGGTGTTGCGGCACTAAAAGGATGTGGGGGTGTAAATGAGGAGCCAACATTTCCCATCAAGATTTGTTGGAGAATTTGAATGAATTGTTGTAACATCTACACTTTATTCTATTGGAGGGATTCATTCACCATTTCCTTGAAAGGATCAGAGTCTCAGTGTTGTCTACCATTTAAAGTCATTTGGAGCGAATAGGTGGATAGTCTGCTGGTTCTATTTTCCACCCAAGCTTCCTATAATCTAACCTCATCCTCGAGATCATACACTCTAAAAACAAACCAATCTGATACCACTGATCCAAAACTCAAAATCTTTGATTGAAATATAATTCAAAAAATAAGAACAACACAATTCAAATAATGCTATCTCTGAGAAGAGATGTTTTATTGATCAAATTTGTAGACCCAAACATATGCCTATCTCTGAGAAGAGATGTTTGATTTCCATTTCAAGTTGCATCTTTATTTATACATATTTTGAAGGTGGAGTGAGGATGTGTAAGGTCACCAATCTTGAGGGAAATAAATTGTTTCGACTTCCACGATTTACAATAATACAAAATTTGAGAAATTACTATTTTTAGAAACTTTCTATTTTTAGACTACACTACTAGAATTGAAATTTGGGGCACTTTTTTGGGTTTTTAAGGGTCAAAATTCATTCAAAAAATCTTAATACCATCTCACCACATTCTCCTCATTCTTATATTTACAACGGTTCAAATGACAAGTCAATTAGAGCTACACTGCAAAAGTTATGGCTCCTAGAAGTTTCATCATCAATTGGAGTAGATCTGTCACCTAAATTATCACCTAAATTATTACCTGGATCATTCCTCCCTCCTTGAAAAGTGATGGTCTCCATTGCATCAATATTTGTCATCAAGTGTGGTAGTTTTACTTTGATCTGGATGCATACTTAGAATGGACTGTGTAGGGATCAATTGTTCACCATTTCTATCTAGCCATTAGTCTATGGATGAAAGGCCATGAACTTATTTAGCTTGGTATCTATTTGATTCTATTATTATGTTATTTGTGTAGTTAGGGATGCAACATCAATCGTTAAGGATTCTTGTGGCTTGACCACCATGAGAATAAATTTCTTGGTACTAATCAGAGAGACAGATGTAGAAGGTGGTACCTATGGTAACTTATAATACCATGTTCCAAGAGTGAGAGTAATCCTTTGAGTTCTTCATTCATAGAGCCCATGTAGATCATACATGAATGGCTGACCAAAGAGTATATCCCAAACATCTAGATTAACCAATCACATAAGACCTCATCTTGGAAAGGTTTTATTACATATGAGAGAAGACATTGGTGGGTGACATGGATGTTTCTCCCTCGACTCAACCATCCAATATAGTATGCCTTTGGGTGAGGCTTCATGGATAGATTTAAGATTTTCACAATATTAGTAGAGATTAAATTCTTTTGACATCCATTATCAATAATGAAATATAGAGGCTTACCTTTCACCCATAACTTAGAGTGAGACAACCTTTCCTTGTCATCTAGCCTCTTCTCATGGGTCTATGATGAAGCAATAATGGCTTCAGGCTCAGCATCTATAATCTCTTCTTCAACCTCTTCAACTATAGGGTCTATATGAAATAGAACAGTGGATGTTGAGGATTGTGATTTAGAAGGTAGGGACTTAATGACTCAACATTCTTCTTTGGAGTGAGTTCTAGATTTGTGATAATCACACCACTTCCCACTCTTTCCTTCCTTTTTCTTCCAAATTTAGACTCATGTTTGACCTTCTTTATCACTTTTCCATTTTGAAGGCTAACTCTTCATATTCATTCTTCTATGCTTCTACTCAATCTTCACTACGAACTTGTACGCCTCACCAATGGTTTCCAAATTATAGAGTTCTATTTCTCCCCATATGTACCATTATGGTCCACCATGATATTTGAGAACCTTTTATTTCTCACTTTTTTGGATGCCCAATCTCATAGATAGAGAATGAAAAATCTCAATGTGATCTTTAACAAACTGTTCCTTACCTTAGCAAAGTTGTTACCACTCTATATACAGATCATCATATGCTCTAATGGGGTAGTATTCTTTATTTATAGCTTTTAAGTAATCATCCCAGGTAGTTTCTACCTCAAGGCCAATATCATCTACACTAAATCTCTTTTTTTACACTTTCCACCAATTTTTGATAGGCAATGATGCTTTCAAAAGAGTAAAGGTGATCTTCTCTTTATCAATGAATTTATTTATAGAAAAATAAGATTAAAATTGATCTAACCAAATTTCTACTACATTGGTATTGATTTGTCCTTCAAATTTAGGGATATCAAAATTCACCTAAACCTTGAAGGGTGTTTGGGCACTGAAAGGATGTGGGGTTACAGATGAGGATCCAGAATTTCTCATCAAGATTTATCAAATAATTTGATAAAATTATTGTAGCATATACACTTTCTACAATTGGAAGGATTCATTCACCATTTCCTTGAAAGGATCAGATGTCTTGGTGTTGTCCACCATTGGAAGTCATTTGGAGTGAATAGGTGGATAGTCTGCTGGTTCAATTTTCCATCCAAGCTTCCTATAATTTGACCTCATCCTCGAGATCATACACTCTAAAGATAAACCAATATGATACCACTAATCCAAAACTCAAAAGCTTTTGTTGAAATATAATTCAAGAAATAAGAAAAACACAATTCAAATAATGTTATCTCTGAGAAGAGATGTTTTATTGATCAAATTTGCAGACCCAAACATATGCCTATCTCTGAGAAGAGATGTCTAATTTCCATTTTGGGTTACATTTTCATTTATACATGTTTTGAAGGTGGGGTATGATGTGGAAGGTCACCAATATTTTTGGAAATGAATTGGTTTGACTTCCACGATTTACAACAATACATAATTTGAGGAATTACTATTTTTAGAAACTTACTATTATTAGACTACACTACTAGAATTGAAATTTGGGGCACTTCTATTTAGTTTTCAAAGTTAAAAATTCATTCAAAAAATTTCAATTCTATCTCACCACGTTCTCCTCATTCTTATCTTTCCAATGGTTTAAACGGTGAGTCAATTGGAGCTACGGTGTAAAAGTTATGGCTCTACAAAATTTTGTCATCAATTGGAGTGGACCCATCACCTGAATTGTTACCCAGATCATTCCTCTCTCCTTGTGAATAAATGGTCTCCATTTCATCAAGATTTGTCATCAAGTGTGGTAGTTTTACTTTGATTTGATCCCTGATGTATACTTGGAATGGACTGTGATTTATAGAACTGTGTAAGGCTTGATTGTTCACCATTTCTATCTGACCATCAATCTTTGGATTGAATGCCATGAAATTATTTAACTTGGTATCTATTTGATTGTATTATTGTGTTGTTTATGTAATTAGGGATGCAACATCAACCATTTTGGATTCTTGTGGCTTGACCACCATGAGAATAAATTTCTTGGCACTAATTAGAGAGACAGATGTAGAAAGTGGTACCTATGGTACCCTATAGTGCCATGTTCCAAGAGTGAGAGTAATCCTTCGAGTTATTGATTCATATATTCCATATCAATCATACATGAATGGCTGACCAAAGAGTATATCACAAACTTCTAGATTGACCATTAACATAAGACCTCATCTTGGAAAGGTTTTATTGCATATGAGAGAAGACATTGGTGGGTGACACAAAGGTTTTTCCCTGGACTCAACCATCTAATAATGTATGGCTTTGGGTGAGGCTTCATGGATATATTTACTCTTTTCACAATATTAGTAGAGATTAAATTCTTTTGACTTCCACTATCAAGAATGAAATCCAGAGGCTTACCTTTCACCCATAACTTAGAGTGAAATAACCTTTCCTTGTCATCTAGCCTCTCCTCATGGGTCTATGATGAAGCAACAATGGCTTCAGCCTCAACATCTATAATATTTTCTTCAACCTCTTTGACTAAAGGGTCTATATGAGGTAGAATAGTGGATGTTGAGGATTGTGATTTAGAAAGCAGGGACTTGATGGCTCGACATTCTTCTTTGGAGTGAGCTCCAAATTTGTGATAATCACACCATTTCCCACTCTATCCTTCCTTTTTCTTCCAATTTTGGTCTCATATTTTACCTTCTTTATCACTTTTCCATTTTGAAGGCTGACTCTTCATATTCATCCTTCCATGCTTCTACTCACACTTTACTATGAACTTTTACATGTCACTGATGGTTTCAAAATTAAAGAGTTCCATTTCTCCCCATATGTACCATTGTATTATGCCATGATATTTGAGAACCTTGTGTTTCTCATTTTCTTGGATGCCTAATCTCAAAGATAGAGAATGAAAAATTTCAGTGTAATCTTAAACAGACTGTTCCTTACCTTGGAAAAGTTATTACCACTCAATATACAGATCATCATATGCTCCAATGGGGTAGTATTCTTCCTTTATAACTTCTTTGGAATCATCCCAGGTAGGTTATACCTCAAGGCCAATATCATCTCCAATGAATCTCTTTTTGTACACTTCCCACCAATTTTTGACAGGTAATGATGCTTTCAAAAGAGCAAAGGTGATCTTCTCTTTATCGATGAATTTATTTATAGAAAAATAAGATTTCAATTGATCCAACCCACTTTCTAATTCATCAACATTTATTTTTCCTTCAAATGTAGGGATATCAAAATTCACCTTAACCTTGAAGGGTGTTGGGGCACTGAAAGGATGTGGGGGTGCGGATGAGGAGCCAAAATTTCCCATCAAGATTTATTGGAGAATTTGAGAAAATTGTTGTAGCATCTATGCTTGATGTTATTGGAGGGATTCATTCACCATTTTCTTGAAATGATTGGATGTCTTGATGTTGTCCACCATTTGAAGTCATTTGGAGTGAATAGGTGGATAGTTTTCTAGTTCTATTTTCCACCCAAACTTCTTGTAATATGACCTCATCCTTAAGATCATACACTTTAAAGACAAACCGCTCTGATACCACTAATCTAAAACTCAAAATATTTGGTTGAAATATAATTCAAGAAACAAGAAAAACACAATTCAAATAATGTTATCTCTAAGAAGAGATGTTTTATTGATCAAATTTGCAGACCCAAACATTTGCCTATCTCTGAGAAGAGATGTCTGATTTACATTTCAGGTTACATCTTAATTTATACATGTTTTTAAGGTGTGGGGAGGATGTGGAAGGTTAAAAATATAAAGGGAAATGAATTATTTCAACTTCCATGATTTACAACAATATAGAATTTGAGGAATTACTATTTTTAGAAACTTAGTATTTTTAGACTGCAATACTAAAATTAAAATTTGGTGCACTTCTATTGGGTTTTTGTGGTAAAAAATTCATGGATAAAATATCGATGCCATCTCATCACATTCTCCTCATTCTTAGATTTCCAACAGTTCAAACTGTGAGTTAATTGGATCTATGGTTCAAAAGTTATGGCTCCCAAAAGTTTCATCATCAATTGGAGTGGGCCCATTACCTGAATTGTCATATGAAATGTTAATCAGATCATTCCTCCCTAATTAAGAAGAAATGGTCCCTATTGTATCATGATTTGTCATCAAGTGTGGAATTTGTATTTTGATTTGATTCATGATTCATACTTAGAATGGACTGTGATTTATGGAACTGTATAGGGCTCAATTGTTCACCATTTATTTCTAACCATTAAGCTATGGATGGAAGGCTGTGAACTTATTTAGATTGGTATCTATTTTATTTTATTATTGTGTTGTTTTTGTAGTCAAGGCTGCAACATCAATTGTTATGGATTATTGTGGCTTGACCACCATGAGAATAAATTTCTTGGCTCTAATCAGAGAGACAAATGTAGAAGGTGGTACCTCTGGTACCTTATAATACCGTGTTCCAAGAGTGAGAGTAATCCTTCGAGTTCTTGATTCATAGAGCCCATGTAGAGCATACATGAATGCCTGATGAAAGAGTATATCACAAACATCTAGATTAACCAATCGCATAAGACCTTATCTTGAAAAGGTTTTATTACATATGAGAGAAGACATTGGTGCGTGACATGGATGTTTCTCCCTCAACTCAACCATCCAATAATTTATGCCTTTGGGTGAGGCTTCATGGATAGATTTAAGCTTTTACCAATATTAGCAGAGATTAAATTCTTTTGAGATCCATTATCAATAATGAAATACAAAGGCTTACCTTTCACCCATAACATAGAGTGAAATAACCTTTCCTTTTCATCTAGCCTCTTCTCATGGGTCTATGATGAAGCAATAATGGCTTCTGGCTCAACATCTATAATCTCTTCTTCAACCTCCTCAACTACAGGGTCTATATGAGGTAGAATAGTGGATGTTGAGGATTGTGATCTAGAAAGTAGGGACTTGATGGCTTGACGTTATTCTTTGGAGTGAGTTCCAAATTTGTGATAATCACACCACTTCCTAGTCTTTCCTTCCTTTTTATTCTAATTTTGGCCTCGTGTTTGACCTTCTTTATCACTTTTCCATTTTGAAGGTTAACTCTTCATATTCATTCTTCCATGCTTCTGCTCAATATTCACTATGAACTTGTACACCTCACCGATGGTTTTCAAATTGAAGAGCTCAATTTCTCCCCATATTTACCATTGTATTCCACCATGATATTTGATAACCTTGTGTTTTTCACTTTCTTGGATGCCCAATCTCACAGATAGAGAATGAAAAATCTTAGTGTAATCTTAAATAGATTGTTCCTTCCCTTGGAAAAGTTGTTTCCACTCTATATACAGATTGTCATATGCTCCAATGGGGTAGTATTATTCCTTTATAGCTTCTATGAAATCATCCGAGGTAGGTTCCACCTCAAGGCCAATATCATCTACACAGAATCTCTTTTTGTTCACTTTCCACCAATTTTTGATAGGTAATAATGATTTCAAAAGAGCAAAGGTTATCTTCTCTTTATCAATGAATTTATTTATAGAAAAATAATATGATAATTGATCCAACCAATTTTATACTACATCAACATTGATTTTTCCTTCAAATTTATCGATATCAAAATTCACCTGAACCTTAAAGGGTGCTGGGGCACTGAAAGGATGTGGGGGTATGGATGAGGAGCCAAAATTTCCCATCAAGATTTGTTGGAAAATTTGAGTGAATTGTTATAGCATCTACACTTACTATTATTAAAGGATTCATTTACCATTTCTTTGAAAGGATCGTATGTCTTAGTGTTTTCCACCATTTGAAGTCTTTAGGAGCAAATAGGTGGATAGTCTGTTGGTTCTATTTTACACCCAAGCTTTCTGTAATCTGACCTCATCCTCAAGATCATACACTCTAAATACAAACCAATCTGATACCATTGTTCCAAAAATCAAAATATTTGGTTGAAATATAATTCAATAAACAATAATAACACAATTCAAATAATTTTATCTCTGAGAAGAGATGTTTTATTAATCAGATTTGTAGACCCAAACATATGCCTATCTCTGAGAAGAGATGTCTAATTTCCATTTTAGGTTACATCTTCATTTATACATGTTTTGGATGTGGGTGATGATTTTGAAGGTCACAAAAATTGATGTAAATTAATTGGTTTGACTTCTACCATTTACAACAATATATAATTTGAGGAAGTACTATTTTTAGAAACTTACTATTTTTAGACTAGACTAATAAAATTGAAATTTATAGAACTTCTATTGGGTTTTTAGGGGCCAAAATTCATTGATAAAAAATATATGCAATATCACCATATTATCCTCATTCTTAAATTTCCAATGGTTCAAATAGTAATTCAATTGGAGCTACGGTGCAAAAGTTATGGCTCCTAGAAGTTCTATCATCAATTGGAGTGGCCTTATCACCTGAATTGTCACTTGAATTGTTACCCGGATCAATGATCAATCCATTTTTATGTTCCTTTCCATATATAATCATATAAAAACCTATTTATGATCTTAGTTGACAAGAAAGGTGTAAAACATCAAATTGTAAGTTTGATTATTTTAGGCCTTCTTGCTATAAAATGATCAAACAAAGGCCTCAGGGGTTTTTTTAGGCCTCTCAAAGTGAACCTATAAGAGTATTTGAGTCATAAAATTAGGTGTGTGTGTGTGTGTACACACACACACACACACACACACACACACACACACACACACACACACACACACACACACACACACACACACACACACACACACACATATTCCCTATAATAAATAATTATGTACAAATATTTTAAGCCAAAATTATGAGAGGAAGATGGCCATTAAAACCCTTGAAGATGTCTAGAAACATACTGAAACTAGTTAGTGTTGTCTATATGATAATGACCAAAAAGTTGCCTTGGTCTGCATTATGGTGTTATAGGTTGTGACACCAAATTATAATTATTAAAATTAGTTCAATTAGTGTATATAATTCAATATGTAATGATATGGAGATAAATTCAATGTCTTAACCCCAATGAATGCTCTCTAACCATACACAAGACTATGATGAGCATCTACAGGTAGAAAGAGCAAAGTATGTGAAACAGTCATGACATTGAGAAATATTGGGAAAATTTTATGGTTAAAATTCAAATAGATACAATCTTATATCACCAAGAACCATGAAAAATTATAGATTCACCTAAAAACAACCTACAGGCCTAATTGGATGAAGAAACATAGGCACCTACAACTGAAGCTAATAATGGAATGAAATGATGACTTTGGAGGAGTGTTGAGATAAATTTTGGGTTAAGGGAGATATAAATTCAAAACATAATGACTTTATTATTAAATTTCCTTCTATTTAATTAATTAAATACTATTTTCATGCCCATTGACAACCTAAAGTAATCAACAGGTAGACTATCGCAGTCTAATAGATAGTGAGAAATTGGAGGACCTAACAGGCCAAGAGGATAGGTTTAGAAGAATGGATCACATGGGAATATTAGGGTTAGTAAATTATGGAATATATGATGTTTATAATCCTTGGTAAACATGATACTATAAATTCAATAGAGAAGATATCCCATGCCCACTGTCACAGTCAAACAGGGGCATAAGCAAGGGAGGAGCCTATGAGGGTTTGGTGCCTTAGAAAGTAAAGGGGAGTTTTAATAAATAAAAGGAGGATTACTAATGATAAATTTATGGATATTAAATTCCTAAAAAACCCTTCCATTCATAAATAACCTTTCACCTATGAAAATTTTGTCTCAGTATGTACAGGTAGGTTTGGAGAACCTTGTTGCAAGGGATAAATGAAGGGTTTCATTAGAAAAAAAAGTTTTCCAAAAAACATCCATAAATTAATGAGATTTTAATGAGGATGAGAAACATTATTTAGTTGAATTTTATCATGGGTATTTAATGGAAGGATCATCTATAGGCATATTTAGACCAAAAAACATACAAAATAGGGTTTTTGATCTCTTTTTTGGTAAAATTGAGTTGGTTGGACCACCTAGACTTGGAATTTGATGAAATAATTTGGTAAAAGTGGTAATATATAAATTTTGGATCTCCTAAAATTTTAAATTTTCCCATTAAATTATGAATAATATCCTCTATTTTGTCTCAGAGGTAAGACAATCCTCTCATGTAAGAAGTTGGTAGTTTTTGGAAAAAGAGTTAGATAGTGAACTAGAGGTCATTCTAATCAATTGGTGAGATTTGTACAGTTGGGTGACATATAAGAGAACATGAGTAATAATATTATAAGGCTTTAACTCTAAGGATATGGTCTATACAAGGAGTTTTTTAGGAAGATCTAGTCGGAAAACATGTAAACCCCACCCCAAATGAGATGTTACTTCAAGTTATAGCTTTCTCAAGGTAATATAATGTTTTATGTGATGCCTATAGGGTTAAATAAGATGTTTTCATGTTATTGGAATGAATTTATGGTGATAATTATCATCTTATGGTTCACAAAGTACAAACATGCATGTTGGTAAGGCATAACTATTATTTCAAACAAGGAGTAACTTCTATTTTTGTCTTTTGTTGAACTCTCAAAATGATTTGAATATGTTTGGAGGTCAGCCTCAAAGGTGAGTAAACTTTTTTTTGGCTGAGAAACATGACTAGAAACCATATCCAACTCCAAATATACTAAAACCATTTCAAATAGCATGAAAGCCATTTGAAGGTCAACTTCCATCATTCATATCTTTCAGGGATGTTTACATGGGAATATAAGCCATTTATATAAGTTATAAGGGGTTAATAACAATGCATAAATGTAATTTTTCTAGGTTTTTAATGTCTAGCCATTATTAACAAAGGTTAAGAGTCTAGGTCACTCAAAACCCTTACAAAACCCTCATAGTGACCCAATTGGAGAGATAGAGAATTTTAATCTTCAAAATGAAAGGGGATGGTATTGAAACCAACTAGAAGATGTAGAGGACTATCAGATAATCCCATACATGGTTTTTGTTTGTACATAATTATAAAGATAATGGGAAAATAGGGATTGTTTTGGATATTTTGAGTGGTATGCAAGCTACAGAGGGAATTATAATATGAAAAAGCATTGGAAGTAATATATACACTTGAGATAACTCCCAAAATTAATTTAATTTCATGAATAAAAATATAAGTGTCCCAACTAGAATCTCACTTTTAGCCAGACTAGTGAACACTTGAAAAAGTGGTGAAAATAAATTAGGGGGACATTTCAAATGTTTTTTCTTGAAAATGATGGTATCAGAGCCTTTGAAAAGTATCATGTCCTCTTGTTCATGGATTTTTTATGAAAATTAAGAAGTTTTGAATGCCAAGTGCATAAAGTGTATGGAAAAGAGCCCTTTTGAAACTTCTAGTGATGATTTTGCATGTCCATAATAATAGGGATGGTCAAGGATCAATACAATGCATATGGGGACTTGTTTATAACCCTTCTTAATTAGAAAAACCATCAGACCTGACCATATGTAGGGATAGGGAAATTTTTAGAAGACAACTCAGGTTGGTAGTTTTTCATGCCAAAATGGTAGTTTTGTGCCACTTTTCACTATCTTTGTGACTTGTGTCTACAAGTACACCTTCATGACATAGAATAACTCACCCAATATTTCCTCTAGATTCAATTCTAAATATTTTCCACTTGGTGACACATGTCCTTGTGTCTCTTCAACTTATCTCTCTCTCTCTCTCTCTCTCTCTCTCTCTCTCTCTCTCTCTCTCTCTCTCTCTCTCTCTCTCTCTCTCTCTCTCTCTCTCTCTCTCTCTCTCTCTCTCTCTCTCTCTCTCTCTCTCTCTCTCTCTCTCTCCCCTTTTAGGTTCTATAAATTGGGCCTTTTTGGCCATTGTTTGGATTCCAAATGTTGGTATGATGAATCCCTATCAAAATTGTACCTTGATTTGTATTTGATCCAATGAGAATCAAGATGGTTATACTCTAAGTTCATTTGCACTATCTGTTGAAGTGATCCATCTTGAAAGTCAAGTATAGATTGAGTTCATTATATTTTCATGCAATCCTTGAATGTGTTGTTGCAAAGTGACTTCCTCCTAACAGGTTTCATGAAGTGTATGCTACTACAATAGACTCTTACAATGTGTATGTGTTTCGTAGAGTCATATTCGACCTTCAATTGACTTTCCTTCATTTGTTGAGTTTTTATTTACCTTCATGAAAAAAAAACTAATGCTATGGAGCTCCATTGATGGTGTTAGGCTATTTTGGTTATCTTAGTTCATTATGCAAGTTCCAAGTGTATGAATGGAATAAATTCTTATTGTATCACCTCCTAGTTTAGGTTTTATTTATTTATATTTATCTCCCTTTTCACCCATAATAGGTAGTTTTAGTAACTCATAATTTACATATCCATATCTATTTGTATATGGTAACATGCATTAATATCTATTTTTATATGTTGGTTTTATCTCACTTTAGATTATTTCACCATTTTCATGTAGTGTATGGTCTTTCCCTTGTCTACCACTTATTCATGTTTGTCAAGCTCAACGTGAAACATAATGTCTCATTCATGCAAAACTCCTTGTCATACATTGCCTTATTTTCCATAATCATCTCCACTAGAAATATCAAATTATTGTTACGTATATTCTATTTTTTACAATAGATTTCACATCAGGTCATTGTTAGGGTTCTTTGAGGGTTTAAACCATCTTCGAGTCTTAACAATAATTCATAAAGCCTAGCCCCTTAGTATAGAAAAAAATGATTGAAAATTAAATATAGGACCATTATAAATATACCATTAAAGTCTTATATCCTAATTTAAATTATTTACATGACAATGAACACTTGAAAAACCTTCTTAGGTTGAGAACCCTTCATTTTGTGCACTAAAAAGACCACATAAAACTTTTTCATGCCTTTTATTACAATCCATGACTTAAATTTTTTTAAACATGATTGAAAAAACATATAATACATTTTTCCACCCTCATTTATCTATAATTATCTTGGAAAAACAACCTCATACCCCATTACGCCATGTTCTCTCGTTGATCTCTAGGCCTTGACCTGAAAATCAAATTAGACCTTGAAACTGACCTTATAACCACTATCCAAGATCTAATATTATGTTTTTAAGTCTTTAATAGTGAGAAAAATGGCTAGCATGGGCTTCTAGGTTCAAATTCACCAGTTGTCTTACAAATCCTCAATACATGAAGTAGTAGGTTTCATAGATTATGGAGAGATAATAACCATTTTATTTATTTAAAAAAATTGAATAGACATGATAAAAACATAAATAGGTAATTTTTATCTTGAACCAAACTTCAAAACACCACCTTTAGGCTTAAATCTCTCTCAACCTCATGCATAGTCTACCAGCTTAGGAGGAAGTTTGAGATGCTCACATATTACATGAAGAAATGAATGGTAAAATTAGATATTAGTCATGAAATTAAACCCATATTCAATAATTATTCATGACATTTTTATGTTCATTAGGGGCCTGATCTCTACAAATAATCCTTAAGGATTAAGGCACTCACATGCTATGAAGAAGCCTTCTAAGAACCTGATGGGAGGAATGAGCATTTGAGTGAATTATAATTAGAATTTATAGTATATAAATTAATATATTGACATTTTTAACTCTCTCTATCACCTTATTATACCCTTGGTTGTCACATTTGAAGGTACATTTTATAAAATTGACCCTAAATGCATGATTATAGGCCTAATTCTGAGTATGCAGGGTTGTGTAAAGATTACATATCAATTAAAAAGGATTATAAATAAATTTAATAGAATAAATTATCATATAAATTCATTAATATTTCTTTTAAGGTGATATATAGGCCATTCAAGTCACCAAGTGGGGTCAAAAAGAGAGACATTATTTTTCTAGTAAAAAAGCCTATCTACAAAACTATGGAGTACAAAAGGAGAGCTATCTTATAGAATATTTGGTTGTATCATGATTTTTTAGGACTAAATATACAATTTTATATATTTTTAGCCTTAAAACCTTTTGAAAACCACTCCAATTTCCTCTTAAGCATGTACAAGCACCTAAACTAGGGTTTTGACCATTTCTTTGTTCACCCCATCGATACAAGTTTTAGAGCCCTAAATTTGGCATGGATAATTTTTATGGGGTATTTAAAGTTAATAATTTTTTTTTTTGTAGTTTCACATGTGTGGTCATGAATTAGAGTAAAAACTCGGTTTCTAGGCCTATAGACCTAATTGAGCCTTAATTAGAGAGAGAAAATAGGTGGATAAGTGTACTTGTACTTGAGGTCAAGTCATGAAATTTGGAAAAGAGATGTAATGGAATAATAAGTAATAAAAAATATACTTATTTTTTCAATATCATCTTTGGTTTTTTCTACACAAGGAACTTTGTGTGTTTTCAAGGCTATAAGGAATTGAAGGTAGGTATGAGCTTTAGGTACAAAATGAGATGTTTGTGATTGTTTGATGCATCCAAAAGAGTTTATTCAATTATTTTATGACTGATATATACCTTTAATATAGATATATTTCATTTATGAATACAAAATCAAGATTTTATCCATTTGAGAAAGATAGACATAGTAAGACTGATTGAGTTTCAAGACACCTTAAGAGTTATGTGATGATCACCACTAAAATGTCAGTATAAGAGATATATCAAAGGTATTAAAGGTGTAAAATAGGAATGATAATGGAATTTCATGGTTATTTTATGACCAAAAATTCCTTTGTCATTACTCATAAGCCAAAATGGGCAATTTTTGAATGGATGATGAATCATTGAAGAGGTTAAGAATCCTACACCATTTGGAAGAAGAAACATCATCAAGGAAGAAACACATGTCATTGAATATATTGTGAGAATATTTAATAACTACTTTCTTATTTTTAACTTCATCTTTCATGAATGAAACTTTTCATTTCTCTTTTCTACACCCCTTTCCCTTTCTCCTTCTCTTCTTCTCTTTAAATATAGTCTTGTTCGGCTTTGTATAGATCATTTTGATAAGTATGGAAAATCCCTATGCAAATGAACCCTTGTATTATGCCTTGGAATAATGAATGAATATAAATATCACCTTATCATATGCTTTCAAATAGTGTACTTGTGTGATTTTTGATTAATGCTAGTAGTAATGATTGTACTCTCTTTTATTTGTCCTTTCCTACCTATTTGAAAATGGATTATCTTCTTGTAGGTCACACAGTGAGCTTGATGTAGTTTTGTAAAGATATAAATCAAATTTTAAGTCATTAGTTCCTTATTTATACCTTTTTACTAACCCTCTCATAAAATTAATTCTTGATAACCTCTATGTTAAAATAGTCATGCTTAAAGGTCCTTGTTTGAGAAGTGTAATCAGATTCAGGCTTTATCTTTATTCTTAAATGCATGATAGTCAAGTGGAGGGTGTTGTTTTGGTGTATCACCTCCTTAGATAGGTTTCTTTCATGTATTTTATTTCCATTTTAATTTTCAATCAAGTGGTATAGTGAGCCTAATTGATACATCAAGGGGAGCTAGCCCTATAATCTAGAGGTTTATTCTATCTAAAGGTCACCCATAGCCTAAGAATAATCCCATTATATAGCTAAATTGAGAGGGATTGAATCACCTTATCAAGGGTGAAAATTTGTTCTATAATAGTTATGTCATGTTGAATGGGATAATATTGAAATCAATTGAAGGAATATTTAGTTATATCCTTCAATACATTATCCTTTGGAGGAAACAATTCAAGCACCAGTGGTGACTCCAAATGAATCTCAACTGGTATAGGTAGTCCAATTTCCTCAAAAAATATAAAATTGGTATGTATCATCCACTTATAATCAAAATTATTCTTGTGTACCTTCATATTAGTTTATTTAAGTTAATGGTATTCATGGTTTCTCCTTAAGTATCACTCAAATAACTACCTGCCAAGTTTATCAACAACCCACCTATCTTTCTAACCAACCTTCTCAAAGTTATGATGCTCCTTATTCAATAT